>JASAUF010000611.1:810000-1252500 GCA_030180095.1 Magnolia changhungtana
TTTTATTCTGTAATTTTTTGATTTCTAAGTGTGTATTGACATCTTTTTCAACAATCCTTGAGAACAAGGAAACTAAGAGAAGGTCTCTCTCTCTCTCTCTGGACTGGATGGAATATTGTGTTGCAAGGCAGTTTATATAGACTTAACGGATATAAGTGTATCGTTTCCACATACTTACATGTAGAATGCTGACGTGGCACCCTCTTAAGTATTGTGTGGCACGTCTTTGCAGAGGGAAACGTACACCAAAGCTTGGGAGGTTGTCCCCTGAACTTGTCACTGCTAGAAGACAGCGCATCCTGTGTAAGGCATGCAGTGGCAATTGTAGCACCGACAGCCAGCACTGACAAGAATATCGGTGCTGCACAAAAGCTACTGTTGCACCAACAGACTAGCAACTGGAATGAAATAGCATGCAGGTTGCGCTCTAGGTTGCACCGGTTGCGCCATTTGTACAGTGTACGACTCTACTTGGTGTAGGACCTAGGCCTTGGGAAAGACCTGGAAAGGGGTTCTCACAGGCCTCGGACTCCTCCGATTTTGCCATAGCAACAACTCCAGAAAAGCTTGGTGTCCTGCGCTAGGGTTATGGAATCCTTGAAGGGGAAGGCGGTTGTAAACTGTGTCACTTTCACACTCTAAAGTGTGTTATTACTTACCTGAAAACACCATATGAAAATATGCCAATGAACAACCCAATAATACAATTTCACTCAAAGGACACCTTACAATATTATGATTCATTCTGCTTTGAAGAATGTTTTACTATTTTTTTAATTACTCTGGAGAATCAATTCTCATTAGGGAACTACTTTTCAGTTCCTGTAGCTCCAAGTTATATCAAGAGGTTATTGCAAGTCCTGACCAGCAAAAAAAAAAGAATTTCAACTAATGTAACACGGTATATTTATGAATTATATCTTTATATCACCAAATAACTCTTCAAAAGTCATGTATTTTTAAAAGAAACATACACACACCTCACGAATTATTTGCTTCACCGACTTCTTCAAGGGAACAATCAAGTCAATGTGCTTCGCTTCCAGATCATCTTGTAGGAAATCATCATCATCTTCTATGTTTGTATGAGGTTCCAAGAGAGGCAAATAAAAGAATAAGAAAGACCTCAATGATGTTATCGCAAGAGTCTTCAATCCAAAAGCTGAGAACAGAGGTTTAAGCTCTATAGGGTACTCCTTGGTGCTGTATTTGAGAGAATCGTTTTGAAAGATATTTTTGGAAGCACTATGCAGCTTAGCAATGTAATCTTCGGTCCAGGCTGGGCTAACATCACAATCGCAAAAGGCAACTGAGGTTCCACCATCACTGAAATGCAACAGATGAGAGTTAATCAAAAGGAAGGTAGTGTCAGTGAAGAAGCTTTTCTTTGTAAATGATGAATATAGGGAGAAAAATGTGGTATTTTAAAATATGCTGATTTTTTTTAAACTTTCATGTATCGTGATAACATCATTTAGTGTATTTTTCATGGTATTATCACGAGATTTTCAAAATCTTGGCGATGTTTACCACACTGCTAACTAGAAGAATCACTGTTCTTACGAACTCCAATCACTGGAGAAGTAGAAATTCAAAAATCTGTGTTGAAAACAACTTACATTTCTATTTCATATATATGGCCCTATGTGTTTACAAGCCTTTTATCATCTATTTCCCATTTTAACCATAACATGAGGAACCAGAATCATCTATAACACCTGTTCTATGCAGCGTGTAAAAAACCCAAGCTTTGTGAGGCCCAACAAGTTGTAGATGTAAAATGAACTCCGTCCATCAGGTGGTAACCATTATTTTTACCTTGCATACAGAAGTTAAGCCCAATTAGAAACTCATATGGGCCACACCAATGGGAATAATGTAAAATTGCTCCCAAAACCAAGTTCACACTGTGTGGCCCGCCTGAGTTTTGTTTTAAGCTGATTTTTGTATCTTCTCTTCATCCTGATGATTGAAAAACTGATTAACGGGTTTCATGAAAATTGAACCCCATGGTGGCCCCACACATAAAAATATGGTTGGCATCCCATCCCAACTGTTCGATGTGGTGTGGCCCATTTGAGTTCTGGATCTAGCTGATTTTTTGCCTTAGGTCCTAACATCAAGTAAAGAACCTGATAGACAAAGTGGATTTTACATATACAACATGATGGGCCCCAGTGACTTTGGTTTGTTACGCATTGAGTAAAACCACAGTTTGCAAACGAAGTGGGTTAACCTGGGATCCGGCCGAGTCAACCTGGCCCAGTAAAGGACCTGGTCACTAGGCCAGGAAAATAGGCCTATGCTGATCAGCATGTGAACCGGACCTAGTGTTCTGGATCTGCCTAGAACTTGGTTGACTCTGCTGTGCTAAAAAGAGTAAGCTAAGTCTACGTCTACCAACAAGGAATTGGAAAAAGATAATATTAAGGAGGAGCAGAAGCAGAAGTAGAAGCAGAAGAAATATTAGAAGGAGAAGGAGAAGAAGAACAAGAAGAAGAAATATTAAAAGGAGGAAGAGGAGAAGCAGAAGCAGAAGAAGAAGGAGAAGGAGAAGCAGAAGATGACGGAGAAGAAGGAGAAGAAGGCAAAGGAGAAGGAGGAGAAGGAAGGAGAAGGAGAATAGGAAGAATATGTGGCAAATTTTTTTCTTTTTCTTTTTCCTTTTTTAGAAGAAGAAGAAGTGTCAAGATATTTAACAAAAAAAAAAAAAAAGCTTTTTGACCGCCTGTTCAACTTGATAAAAAATGCTTTAAACAGATGTTGTAGGGGATTCCAGTCCTAGGATGAGTTGCCTTAGCTTACTAAACAAGTTTCTTAACAAAAGAAAAGAAAGCCGACCACTAACTTGAATAGTATGTAACTTTTTAGTGATGTTAATTATCACTGTCTAGTTGTTAGTCATGTGAACATTTAGGCATGAGTAGTACTCGCATGTAGGTCCACAGTCTGATCAAACTGCATGAGTTTCAGCGCAACCCAAAATCTGATAGGCATCAAATCAGGCCAACCAGATCTTACTGGATGGTTTTTAGGGGCCTTCTTATAACCCAAATAGGCAGTGGGGACCTTTTGATTGTTGGAAGATTACTGTGATAAGGAGGCCTTGACGAACCAACTGAAGTTAAAAGTTATCATTCTTTTGGCTAACTGCACATGAATGAAATGTATGCTTGCAAGACGATGATCATACATTAGAATCTCTATGGCAATGCTGTCCAACAAACAACACTGGTGGAATCCATACCTAGGTCCTGTTGAGAAAACCAAAACCTACTCCGAATGATTTCAAAGAGAATAGATCTTGTTCATCCCATGTGAACAACATTCCAAGGAATATTGACCTCGTCTAACCTACCCAAAAGATCTGTCCAACACACAATTTCCTCATCACCGATTAAATTGGAGAGCATTGGCCGCATCATACTGCCAGAATTCTAAAAACAAAAGAAATCTTCTTCTTCTTCTTCTTCTTTTTCAAACAGTTACTTCATTAAAAGAAAAGCAAAAGAGTCCCTATAAAAGCAAGAGAAAAGAAAATTCTTGATGATGAGCCGTCATCCAAGCACTAAAACACAAAAGCTACCCCCCAAACGTACAATGCCCCACCTGCAAACCCCTTTGGCTGACTTTCAGGTCACTCCACCAAAACAATGTATGTTAGATTTGTTTACAGAAACATGCCTTCTTGACGCTAAGCAAATTGATACTCCAATGGGTTCCAATCACAAACTAAGCAAGTGATCCAGATGATGTAGCTGAAGGCCCAGGAAGGCACAAAAGACTGGTTGGAGAACTTATTTACTTGACTATTATTAGACCAGATTCATCATATGTGGTGAGTATGGTCAGTCAGTTCATGAGTACCCCTAGAATCCCAAAATATGGATGCAATAGTTCAGATTCTACGGTATCTTAAGGGTGCTCCAACACAAGAAATATTGTATAAGCTATATAATCATCTCCAAATTACAGGGTTTGATGAAAGGTCCACAACTAGATACTGTACATTTAAGGGAGGAGTAAGAAACAAAGTGTTATAGCTGACCCAATGCGACAGTAAAATGTAGGGATATGGCTCACACTCACTGTGAAACTTTAGGAGATGCTAAAATACACATATTTGTGTATTTAAGAATCAAATAATAGTGAAAAAGACACATATTTGCATATTTAGGAATCAAATAATAAGTTTCCCTTTAATCAGCCGTAAAAGGATGTGTTGCTGACACGGGGAAACATTGAGGAAACATGGGAAAGATGGTGGACCCATCCATCCATGCATGCGTGCAGTGCACACACACATACACATTCATCCATCCATATATGCATACATCCATCCATCCATCCATGCATGCATACATATACACACATACAAATATGCGTTTCATCATACAACCATGTGCTCATAAAAAAACTGAAATGATTTTTTTTAATAAACAGATTTTTGGCGATATTATCGAAATATTGTCGATACACTTTCGACACAAGTGCCACCTGGAATTTACACAGCAAAAATATTGGCAATATCAATACATTAGTGATAGAAGAGAACCTGGAATTTACACAATAAAAAATATTGGCGAAACATTGGTGATACTTAGCAATATATCGTCGATACTTGGAATTTCTGATACTACCATTGTTATTGGTATCGCTGTCAGTGTTATCGGTATTGTTGAGCTGGAGATATGTATAATATCAGGGATATTTTGATAATATCAGGGATACTCCAAACAATGCTCACACTGCATGTCAACCTTTGTAGTCGAAGATATTACAAACGTGGTATTAAGAAAAAGGGTTACGTTATGGCTTTAACAGACATTATGTAATCGTAACGATGGTGCCCATTACATGATAAAGGGCCATAATGTTCAATTTGAAAAATAAGGCACGTAATAGGCTGACACATGGCCATAACAGACTGATATGGGCTTATAATAGCCCAATATAGGGGGCCCTAACAAACCAATATGGGACCATGATGGGACAACGCAATGTTGATACATTTTTTTTTCTTAAAAAAGGTTTTGACCATTACAAGGCCATAACGCCCATTACAAAGTCATAACGGCCATAAGGTTGGTTGTTACGGCTACCACTACCGTTACTAAATACCTTGGTTATGAGAGAGGGGTTTTATAAGGAATCTATCAATGATTATTTATTTATTTATTTTATGACAATCAGATGGCCGTTAATATTGCAAACAACCTGGTCTTTTATGAGAGAAGCAAACATATTGAGGTCAACTATTATTTCATATGTGAGGTCTCTAATGGTGAAATTTCCACACTATAAGTCAAGTCTCAAGATCAACTTACTGGTGTGTTCACTAAAGCACTTGGTTGCAATCGGTATGAACGTGTATATTCCAAGGTAGGCATTAACAATATCTATACTATAGCTAAGGGGGAGTGTTAACGATGATGGATGTGAGTTGCACGATTGTACAACCCAATTAGATTATTGTACTAGGCCCGTACAGTATTATAACTCACATAGTACCTTCTCTTTCTTACGTAGCCCCTTAGTTATATTTAGTACACTAAGAGTGTACAAGTTTGCAATGTAATAAGTGAGGGGTATCCCTATCATCTCTTTTGTTTCTATTAATTAGTGAATAAAAGCAGGGGTTTAGGATATCCAACACTAACTCTCCCTTTCTCTTTCTCATTCTCTCCTCTCTTTTACATGTCTTTCTTCTCTTCTATTATAACCTACACTTTCAATTGACTACCACATGCTTTGTTCTTTCTCACTCTTCTATTCATAATGGTTTCAAGATGGCCATTTAGCTCCTCTCCTCTAGTTTGACCCAACATCTCCCCCCCCCTTGCCTTTTTGGTACCCTCACTGTCGTACTCTACTTTCTCCTTACTTATATTCGGTTTATCCCTCTAGGTGCTTTCAACTGCCTCCTTCCATCTTGGTTATGTTGGCCTAGAATCCCACTTATTCTTCAGTATTATGGTCATATCACTATTGTTACTCTAATTCTTTTCTCCAAACAACTTGCCATTGTTGATCCTAATATATTCTTTTTCTTGCTATGATTTTCCAAATATAACAAACGCAAAACCTCGGGAAGCTCTTGTTACCTCATCCCTTGCAATATGCCAATCTTGCCAACTCCTCTAAATATAGAGTGAAGTCCATCATCATCATCATAATCATCTAAGCCTTATCCCAACTAATTGGGGTTGGCTACGTGATTCATTTTCTATCATTCCACTCTATCAAGGGTCATAACTTTAGTTAGACCATAGGTCATCAATTCTTTTCTTACCACCTCCACCCACGTCCTTTTGGGCCTTCCCCTTCCCATTTTAGAGCCTTCAGCTTGTACCAACTCACTCCTAATCGGCATAGTTCTTAGTCTCTATTACACATGACCAAACCATCTAAATCTACTTTCCGTCATCTTATTACTTATTGGCGTTGTGTTGAGGGTCAAATATTCCACATTAGACCCCAGTTATTACCTGATTTTACGAACATGATACTATTTAACGGCCTATTTTAATCATGTTTGTATTGCAAGGTGAATTTAGGAGCCTTGATTGAAAAATGGTACTAAAAGCATGGATTTAACGCTCATAAATAACCAAGGTAAGGGACGGATCTCAGGGAGCCGAGATCCAAGAATTTACACGCCAGAGATCCGAGAAATCACGTCGCTCATGTTAAACGGGCCTGAAAATCGTCCAGAATGCAAGATCACAGGGTTCCCACCATCCGTTTGGCTTGAAACTTTATATATGGCCTGAGGACCCTAAATTAACCATACACATTGAATTTCAGCCATTGGATCCTTGTGAAAGTGGCCCAATGAAGGGGCCCACCTGATATCTAGATATACTTTAATTTTGGTCTCAACCCCTTAAATGGGATGACAAAAAGGATGGACGGAGCGGATTCATCAAAAACATCACAGTGGACCCCATTGCCAGTTGCCAGTGCACTCTCGATGCACCGGACCCTACATGCTGGTCAAAGTCGGTTTGACCGACTAAAAGAGAGAGCTTCTCTTCTCTCTCACCAGCGTCCGCACGAACGTCCGTTGGAATACGTAGTGGCCCACCGTGATCGTCCCATTGGATGATCTGAGCCGTCCACTAGACCCGAGAGGTGGCCAAGACCCTGGCCATGCTTTCTTTTTGGTCCCTCGCGCACATATACACGTGGATTGCCAGAAAATGAAGGATGGATGGCGAATTGATTTTATACAGTGGACTGCATCAAAACTCAACCAAAATCACTCTTTTCCAACTGAAATTTTGCCAGGAATCCAATGAACGGGGTGGATTTCACCAAAAACATCACTGTAGGGTCCACCGAACATGTCAACGCGGTGGTGTGCATAAGACGTACGTCCGGACGCACCCGGCCACGGTGGGGCATTGTACGATCACGATTACGGTCGGATCGATGATCCAGACCGTTCAAATGATGGATAAGGGGGTCTTAACCCTACCCATGGAGTCAGCATGGATGGCGTGGATGGGTTCTTCCCCGAAAGTCACTCCAAACGTGGCTGTTTCAGCGGTTTCACTGCGCATGAAAAATCTCCTCTTCCACCGACTCCCAGCCTTCATATCTATAAAAGGGAGAGAGAAAGAGAGAGAGAGGGGTATCCAGGACAGCCGTGGAGGCTTGGACGTGGAGGAAGAGAGAGAGAGAGAGAGAGAGAGAGAGAGAGAGAGAGAGAGAGAGAGAGAGAGTGGACGGCTTCACCATCTGAAAGAGTTTTCTTCCTTTCTTCCTTTTTTTTTTCTTACTTTTTAAGAGTTTTTAGATGATCATGTCCTTGATTAGCTAACCTCTTAGCTAAGGCTAAGAGGTGAAGCTTGTAGTGTGATGGGTTTGGTTCTATATCTTTGATTCATGCTTTAATGAACTGACTTTGATTATAGTTTGATTATGAGGAATATTCGTATTTTTTAATGGTTTATTATGACTTAAATTACAATGGATCTACGATAGCTTCGGGTATGTTCTTTTGCATTATAGGGATTGTGAACACGGGAGCCCTGTTGTTTACCATCGTCTCATGGGCATGGTTGGATGACGGAAACTTTCCTAATGTTCATAAATTCCTTAGATTGGATGTGGATTAGTTAAAGTTCTGTTGTTTCCTTTGTCTCATAGGCATGGTTTTGTGATGGAATCAATTCTAATTCTCATACCTCTCATCTCTTGAAAACTGGATTAAAGGAAGTTCATATTGGTTTTTAATATCTTCCAACTAGATGAAGATAGGACTCTGATTCTAGTTGTGTTCGTGAATCAAGCATAGATCTCCCTGATCTCGACAAGTGGATCCTTGGCACCCTAGTTTCCCGCCTTTGAATTTTACACGTTTTAGTTAAATTTATTCAGCATTGTTCCCTTAATTCTCCCTGATTTAGATTACATCTTTGCCTAGTTCTAGTTCAAGTTATTTTTAGATTACATACAAGGTTCAGTCCCTGTGGATTCGACCTCGGTCTTACCGAGATTATTACTACATCACAACCCTATACTTGGGGTGTGAACACGTTGCTCCTAAATTCCCTCAAATATATTCATTTCTAATTCTATTCTTCCTTGTCTTGCCACTCATTCATCTCAACATCCTCATTTCAGCCACACTCATCCCATGGACATGTTGTTCTTTAACTAACCAACATTCTATCCCATAAAGCATGGCTAGTCTTATAGTTGTCCTATTAAGTTTCCCTTTCAATTACGACGATCAGATAAAACTCTAGAGCAACATCTCCATTCTTTCACCTCGCTTGAATTCTATGAGAAACATCCTTCTCAATCCCTCCACTCTCATGAATTATCGACCCAAGATAACAAAAGTGGTCATTTTGGGAAACTTCTTGTTCATAAATTTTAACTAATAATTCTTCGTTTCCACTACTATTGTTAGTAAAATTGTACTCCATAAACTCTATTTTAGTCCAACTAATTTTAAATCCTTTAGATTCTAAAGAATGCCTCCATAAATCTAGCTTTGTATTTATGCCCTCTCTCATCTTGTCAACCAAAACTAAGTCATCTATAAACAACCGACACCACAAGATCTCTTATCGCAAATGCCTCATTAACTCGTTCATAACCAACGCAGAAAGGTACGACTTAGTGTCGACTCATGGTGCAAGCCTATAGTAATTGGGAACTCAGTTGCCCCACTAGTAGCAAGGTATTCCATAATGGTAACGGTAGCCATAACGGCCAGCACCGATACCTTTATGATATAGGTTGTAACAGTTATTACAGCTCCCTAATGGTCGTCATGGTCTCTTTTTTTATTATTATTGAAAGAAAAAACCCGTAAAACTTATATTTGCTCTGTAACATTGAAAAAAAAAAAAAAATGAAAAAATTGTATTTTCCCCGCAACAAACCATTACGAGGTTGTTACAGTCTTTACAAGGGGCGTAGTAGGCTGCTAACTGCAGTTACGGGTCATTTTTTTCATAACGACCGTTACGGCCATTATGACAATGTGTAACGGTTGCCAGCATTACCTTTACGTAAAGGCCTTTATAGCACACCATGACTAATAGTCCTCACATTTGTTATTACTCCTCCATACATATCCTTAATCATGTCAATATATGCTCTTGAAACTCCTTTTCCTCTACTCACCAAATTAACTCTCTAAGGATCCTATCATAAGGCTTTCTCTGAGTCAATAAATACCATATGGAGATCCTTTCTCCTTTTTTAATTTGTCCATCAATTGTCTGAGTAAGAAAATAGCTTCAGTAGTAGACCTCCCTGGTATGAAACCAAATTGATTTTCCAATACATTCATTTAATCCGTCTTTGCCCAATCACTCTTTTCCAAAGATTCATAGCATGCCTCATAAGTTTAATCCCATGATAGCTAGTGCAACTCCATATGCCTCCTCTATTCTTATAAATCTGGGTGCTTTTGACTACCTCTCAAAGAAGAAGAGGATGGGGAGGAGGATTGGGCGATATTTTGAATGCATTATGGTAAATAAAAATAAAAATCAAGAGTGACCTAGAAAGGGATGCATTTAGCAAGCTTCACCCGATTGTGATAAACATTGCCAAGGTTTTGAAAATACCGCGATAATATCATGAGCTTTTCAAAATCTCACAGTTTTTAACTTTTCTTGATTTTATTGCAAAATTATCACAATTTTAACCAAAAAATTATTTAGAAGTTAAACAATTCAATTTGTAGTTTTATATTCATTTTTTTATTTTTTATATTTAGGCCCTGTTTGGTAGATGCCTGGTGTAGAGCGGGCCGCAGACCTATTCTTAGCATAACTGAACTGAAAGAAGCCTGAACGAAAGCGGACATAGTCTGTCAAATCGGGCCCAGTACTACGTAGGGCATGACACAACTGGCCCTAGGCGTGTCCAGATCGAAGAAATTCATTTTGGATAAGGAGAAATTGTTGTTCAAAGTGTGAACCGTAAATCGGCCATAACTTTTAATTCGGGTATCATTACGGGATGAACGACTTATGAATTTTTACTAAAGGCCATCCCGGGTCTAGTGGATCATGTTAGTCCGTTTAGCGAGAAAACACTTCCTTCCAATTCAAAATTACGGTTTTATAAAAAACTTACTATTTTTAGTGAGTTTTAGTTTGGACTTATCTCCTTCATTTTAGAGTTTTAGTATATGCAGTCTTCTTAGGAGTTGTTTTTAATCATGCCAGGAATCATCCGGTGTGATTAGATTAGGACTTTCTATTTTTTGTAAAATTTACTATTTCAGGTAAGTTCCAGTTTAGTCGAATGAGGACTCCTAATTAGGGTTTTCTTTTCCTTTATAAATGATGTAATCAAGAAGTCTAAGCATTATTATTTAATAAAATTTTGAATTTCCCTTTTTATCTTGTGGATTCAAAGTTTTGCATACTTATAGATGTTGGTGATCTTCCTCCCTACACCCTTCCCTGCGTCAATGCCTAAAATTGAGTTTATCTTATTTTCGTAAGCAGTAATTGTGTATTAGAATCTTGATCTCTAATACATAATTATTGTTGGTTTTTTTTTTTTTCAAAATAATTTTGTTTTATAAAAGAGAATTTAGAGAAAGGGTTATGGCTTTTGGTGATTGTTGATGACCATTCATTTGTGAATGGTGGTGCCTCTTGGTAAAGGGAGCATCATTTGAATTTGAAATGGTGGAGGGATGCCACTGTTGAAAAGACACCATGAAAGAAGATGTCTTTCCATGAAAAGGATCTTAAAGCATCTCTTGTAACTCTATATAAACCCATTTTTGGGTCAATCCGAAAATAACAATTCCAACAATCTCATCTCCATCTTCTTCTTCTTCTCCATTTTCGGTTTTGGATAGTTTTTGAAAAGTTACAGTTTCAGACGCTAAGCTACAAACAGTTTTTCAGACAGTAAATAGCAAACAATTTTTAGGGGATAAGTTGTAACAGCACAGAAGTCGATGGTGTACGCTGTAAAAGTGTGTTCGAGATGCGGTTTTTCGGTTTTGCAGGCGAAGCCCACATTTCTCTAGGCTTGGAGAAGAGGTTTATTGTATCCTAGAGGCAGATTTGTTGTAATCCTCTTGCAAATTGGTTTAATCACCAGTAGGGTATGAATATCACCTTAAAGATAACGACATCATAACGTGCCTTAAGCCTATCCTTAGGTGATTAATTTTCTATCTTTCCACCTCAACCATACAATTTTAAGACGATATTATGGCCTCTTCTATGGGTTATCCTGACTTTGTTAGAATTATACCGTTCGACGGCTCAAATTTTCTTCGATGGCAATCGAGGGTGTATCTCTTCCTCACATCACTCAAGTTGGATCACGTGCTCACTCAAGATCCTCCTTCACCATCATCTAATAATGATACGACGGAACAAATTCAAAAGCAACAAGATTGGGAGCATAATGACTATACATGCAAATGTCATATTTTCAATGCTCTTTCTGACTCGTTATACGCTATTTACCGTTAAAAGAAGACCGCTAAGGATTTGTGGCAAACGCTGCTCACCAAATACACATAAGATGACATAGAACCTAGAAGGACCAAGAGGATCAGAACAGGTACATCTTTCAGACCCGATTTCTACCTTCTGTTAATAGAAGGAGATAAAGAACATATAACCAGTGTTGTCATGTGCGATCGCACATTCGCATATGCGCATAATGCAGGGGAGATCGCATATGCGGCAGTGACATATGCGATCGTATATGCCACATGTGCCAGCATATGCAATCGTATATGCGATGTATGCGATCGCATACTGCATATGTGATCGCATAGTGGCCAACGGTCATATTTCTAACTGTTTTTTTACCCTTTTTTTTAATCCAGAATTTTTCTCTATAAATATGTATTCTAAGCATTCCTACATGCAAAAAAAAAGCTCAAACTCTCTCTATTCTCTATTTTGTTCTCTTACATCCTCTCTTACATATTTCTAACTTCTAAGCACTCTACAATCTACATCCACTCTTCTCCATTCATATTCCATATTTCTTTTCTTTCAACTTTCAAGAATCAAGAATCAAGAAAGGGTACATAGTATTAACATACATGATACATCCACATTAA
Organism: Magnolia changhungtana; assembly: GCA_030180095.1. Taxonomy (NCBI): domain Eukaryota; kingdom Viridiplantae; phylum Streptophyta; class Magnoliopsida; order Magnoliales; family Magnoliaceae; genus Magnolia; species Magnolia changhungtana. The sequence continues at coordinate 822,578 of JASAUF010000611.1, forward strand.
AGAATCAAGAAGATTCAAGAGTCAAGACTCTTCAAGAGACTATAACTACAACCAAGCTTTCCAATCTCCATCCATTGAATTGATTGAACTCTCTTTCTTCTTTTTAGTTCAATCAAGGGACATACATCACTCTCTCTTTCTATCTCATTTTCACTTAGAGTTTCATATTTCATAATATCCAAGTTCTAAATTTTCTAAGTTCTAACTTCTAACAACTTCTATCATTTTTTTTTTAGTTTGTTTGTTAATTGATTTATTACTTTGTTAGTTGTTACAACTTACAAGTTACAACAAGAATTCAAGACCAATACTCAAGTCAAGGGGCAAAGGTGAAGAGAAGACAACTTAGACAAGAATTCGGAAGTTGGAACCTCTTTTAGATTTGTAATTTTAATTTTGTTTGTGTAAATCTCTCTCTCTCTCTCTCTCTCTCTCTCTCTCTCTCTCTCTCTCTCTCTCTCTACAAGTGTAACTCATCTCTCTCTTTCTCTTTCTCATTTTCTTTTCCATCTTCTTCTCCCTTTCTACAGGTGTAAGTGTGTAACTCAACTCTCTCTCCCTCTACTAGACTACTACTATTACTAGTGAAAGTGTGTAAGTGTAACTCTCTCTCTCTCTCTCTCTCTCTCTCTCTCTCCCAAGTCCCATCTCTTTAGTCTCTTTACTCTTACTTACTCTCTTAGATCTTACTTCTTAGTTCTTAGTCTCTTACTTTACTTTAGTTTATTTTTTATTTGTAGTTTACTTTTTAGTTTCTAGTTATTAGTTACTTTTTAGTACTAAGCTACTAGTAAGTAGCAATCAATAATACACACACCACCAATCCACCATCATAATGTCTTCTTCCCAATCTTCCTCTTTGAAACCCAAGTCGAATGACCCGGGTTGGAAGTATGGGCACTACCGTAGTGCTACCGAAAAGACTCACATAGTATATGAGTTATGTGGGTATGTGAGTTCCGGTGGCATTGCAAGACACAAGCAACACCTTACACATTTATCGGGGTCAAATGCAAAAGCATGCAACAAAATTACTCCAGAAATCCGAAGGAAAATCGTGGAATATATGGAAAAATAATTAAAAAAGAAATGCGATAGTGCCCTACGTCAGGAGGAATATCTGGAACAAGATGCATATGAAGATATAAATGTAGTTAATGTAAATGAAGCTAGTCCCGCACCCCTTACTTCGACAGGCCAGTCTAGACCACAAGTACAACCATCGAAAAGAGCCCGAGGGCATGGGCCCATGGATAGAGGGTGTAGACCACACCCCAAGGATGTGATCGACCAAAGGGGTAGAGGAAAAGGGTCGGCTCAAACGACTTTAGAAAACCGGTATAAACAAAAAGATAGAAAAACCACAATTCAATATATTGCTAAGTAGTTTTACCAAACCGGCATTGCTTTCAACGTCGTTAAATCGAGGAGCTTCAAAGTAATGGTTGAGGCTATATGTCAATTTGGACCTGGGCTTAAACCTCTTTCATATCATGAAATAAGGGAGACATGCCTAAAAACTGAAATTGAATATACACAATCCTTCATAACTGAATATAAGGATTCGTGGAAAATATATGGTTGTTCACTAATGGCCGATGGATAGACCGATAGATCCGGTCAGTCTCTCATTAACTTTTTGGTAAATTATCCAGCTGAGACAATGTTCTTGAAGTCAGTGGATGCGTCTGGCCATTCACACACAAGAGAATATTTGTTTAACTTACTAGATAGTGTAGTTGAAGAAATAGGTAAGGAATATGTTGTACAAGTAATTACAGATAACGCAGCCTCGAATGTAATGGTTGGTCGTCTTCTTATGGAGAAGAGGCGACGTTTATTTTGGACCCCCTGTGCGGTCCATTGTATTGATCTTATGTTAGAAGATATAGGTAGATTATTTATAAATGTGATTACAAGGGCTAGAAGAATCACGGTCTTTATGTACAAACACGCCCTTCTTCTCAGTCAAATGAGAAAACACATTGGGGGTAACTTGCTATGTCCAGTAGTCACCCGTTTCGATATAGCCTTTTTAACACTACAAAGGCTACATGCAAAGAAATCAGAACTTAGAAGCTTTGTAGTGTCAGCTGATTTTACAAGTGGGCCTTGGTTAAAGAAGGCTGAAGGGCAACGGGTTCAACAAAAAATTCTTTCTCAAAGTTTTTTGACTCAAGTAGTAAAGGCGTTAAAATCATCCGAGCCCTTGGTCACTGTGTTGTGATTGGTGGACGGAGATGAGAAGCACGCAATGGGCTACATATATGATGCGATGGAGAAGGCGAAAAATAAAATCATTGACCATTTTAACTATAGAGACCGTGATTACAAGCCAATTTTAGATATTATAGATAGAAGATGGGGCAGCCAAATGTCATCCCCGTTGTATTCAGCTGCTTACATCCTTAACCCAGCCTGCTTATTCACTTCTGTTGATCCAGCAAAAGCACTAACTATGCATATGGTTGGATTTATTGATGTCTGGGAAAGAATGATTCCAGATAGAGGAGAACAGGACAAGATCTCAACTTTGCTGGACTTTTACACAAAAAGTGAAGGGATATTCTCAAGGGATATCGTAATAAGACATCGGACAATGAAATTATCCAGTAAGTACTTCTATGAATATTAGTGTACTGTGTACTGAACTTTTACAAATAGTTTTTCTACAATGTGTCTCTAAGGCTCTAACCTACTTAAACTGTTTTTCTCAGCTGACTGGTGAGCTGCCTATGGAGTGGACCCGAGCAGGAAGGATCCAGCTCTAAAAAAGCTAGCTATGAAGATTCTTGGACTCACGTGTTCTGCCAGTGGTTGCGAGCGCAATTGGAACACGTTCGAGGCGGTAAGTTTAGACTGTTTAGTAATTGTTTGTAAACTTTAATTTTTTGGTGGCCTAAGCTAAATTAATTACCTAAATAGTTAATGCAAAGCCCAGTTTCTTTGACCCTATCTGCTTAGATGAGTTGGATGCAGATAACGAGTGGCTCGTAGAGACAAAGGACCCGGTATTTGTTGGAGAGGAGCTGACATGGGCACAAGTTGAAGATGCCGCATACGGATCGACACCTGGTGAAGGTAGCACCACTTGAAGGTGAAGGACGGGGGGGGGGGGGGGGGGAGTAGTAGCCGTCAACCCGTTGATAAGATTGAGAAGATTGAAGAAGGAGATAGTGATAATGATGATCAAGCTCAAGATCATCCACCATTGGATGTTGATGAAGTATTAGTACGTACAGATGATGAAAAAACGGAAAAAGAAAAAGTGTATGTGGAAGAAGGAGATGACTCGAATGATGATGATGATGGTGGTGGTGGTGGTGGACCTGGTGGTGACATGCCACAATGGCTACTAGATCAATGTATATAATTATTGATTAGATAAATAATAAATACATTTCTTAATTTTGTTTAGTATTTACTAAGTCTAAGTGTGTTGATGTTGTTGATTGTTGATAACTTGATATATTATATATCATGTAGTGTTGAATGATGAATATGGATATTTCATATTTGTTAAATGTTAATTGTAAAGTTAACTATATTGTAATTTGTAAATGTATGTAATTGGTTTTATTTTATTTTTACTTAAATTAAATGTATTTCATGTCCCAATGACATATAATAATTTATTTTGATTTTTTCTATTTTTTTTTTTTGAAAAAATGCAAACTATATATATATATATATATATATATATATATATATATATATATATATATGCGACAGCATATGCAATTGCGCGATCGTATATGCGCACACACATATGCAATCGCACACGATCGCATATGCTATTCGACAACATTGCATATAATAGAAGAAACCAACAGCATATGTGATTGTGCGATCGCATATGCGCACACGCATATGCAATCGCATATGCTATTTGACAACATTGCATATAACAGAGGAAACCATGTTGGTATGTAACATAGAAAATGATCCGGTAACAATAGATGATGCCTTTAGATCTCAGGATGCTTCTTTTTTTAAGGAAAGCTATAAACGATGAGATAGATTCTATATTGCAAAATAGAACATGGAAACTTGTTGATCTGCCCCTAGGATCAAAACCAATAAGCTATAAATGGATTTTCAAGAGAAAACTAACACCAAACAAAACCACAGATAGGTTTAAGGCCAGATTAGTGGGTAGAGGATTTACACAAAAATAATGTATTGACTTTTTCGATACTATGCTCCAATAGCAAGGATATCAACTATCCGATTTTTAGTTGCTCTGGAATCCATTTATAAGTTAAAAATCCATCAAATGGATGTAAAGACAATTTTTCTAAATGGTGACCTCAATGAAGAAGTTTATATGGAGCAACCAAAAGGTTTTATAGTTCCGTGATAGGAAAATAAAGTGTGTAAATTGATCAAGTCACTATATGAACTTAAACAAGCACCTAAGTAATGGCATGAAAAGTTCGATAAAGTAGTTACCTCATATGACTTTAAGATTAATGAATCTGATAAACGTGTATATTCGAAATTCTCTAATAATAAAGGAGTAATTATATGTCTTTACGTAGATGATATGTTAATATTTGGTACATGTTTAGAAGTTATAAATAACACTAAAAGATTTTTATCATCTAGTTTTGACATGAAGGACATGGGTGAAGCTAATGTAATTCTAGATATCAAGCTATTCAGAAACAATGATGGTGTAACTCTATCTCAATCACATTATATTAAAAAGATTAATCACTATGATAAGAATCCAGTTTGTATTCCTTTTTATTATAATATCAAGTTAATTAAAAATGAAGGTCGTAGTGTATCTCAGTTAGAGTATTCCAAGGTGATTGGCAATCTTATGTACGCTATGATTTCTACTCAACCTGATATTGTTTTTGCAATAGGTAAATTGAGTAGGTTTACAAGTAATCCAAGTTTAGATCATTAGAATGTTGTCTCTAAAGTACTCGGATACTTGAGGAAAACAATTAACTATGGTCTACATTTTTCTGGTTACCCTAGTGTGCTTGAAGTGTATAATGATGCAAATTGGGTTAGTGATTCTAATGAATCCAAGTCTAACAATAGATGGATTTTTACATTTGGAGGAGATGTCATTTCTTGGGGATTCAAGAAGCATACTTGCATATCTCATTCTACCATGGAATTTGAATTCATAGCTTTAGCGACTAGTAGTAAAGAGGCAGAATGGTTAAGAAACTTGTTATCAGAAATGCCATTATTGGTAAGGCCTTTACCACCGGTCTCTATCTATTGTGATAGTGAAGCGACACTGTCAAAGGCATATAACAAGACTTATAATGGAAAATCCAGATATATCAATCTAAGTCATAGTTTTGTGCGACAACTACTTGGTGACGGTGTTATAACAATACAGTATGTACGATCTATCCAGAATCTAGCGGACCCATTCACCAAGGGACTGGCAAGGGATGCTGTTAGTAGAGCATCAAGAGGAATGAGACTTAAGCCAATTTCACAGACACCAGATGAGGAAAACCCGACCTAAGTTAATAAGTTCAATGGGCAAAGTACCTCGTAAGAAGTGTCTAAAGCAGCACTGTACGTTTTCTATCTGTCTCATTTTTAAATGTATGTATAGTGCTGGGTACCTGTAATGATTAGAAGGAGGATGGGCATCAGCTCTTACTGAGTCCTTTCAAGGGTGTTATTGTTACAAGGGCATTCATAAGGACTCACCTATATGAGTATTGGAAGTGAGGCCCCTTCCTAATGTTGGAGAGTTTTTGGCTACTCTCATAGACTCGTGAATCCAGGACAGAGCACAAGGCCGTCAATGTGCTATAATTTTAGAACACGTGATAATTGAAATATATGTATGTGTGATATGTCCAGTTGTGTCATATAGAATACTTAGTTCAAGACTATAATTATTAAAGATTCTGATACAACTTTGATTTGTTTACACTAAGTGAAGGTTCAAGTTCATAGACACCTCCTATACACATATTTTCCTTACATACCTTGACCTCTTTATTTTGAAAAATAGTGGGGGATTGTTGGGTTTTTTCAAAATATTTTTGTTTTATAAAAGAGAATTTAGAAAAAAGGATTGTGGCTTTTGGTGATTGTTGGTGACCATTCATTTGTGAATGGTAGTGCCTCTTGGTAAAGGGATCATCATTTGAATTTGAAATGGTAGAAGGATGCCATTGTTGAAAAGACACCATGAAAGAATACGTCTTTCCATGAAAAGGATCTTAAATCATCTCTTGTAACTCCATATAAATCCATTTTTGGGTCAATCCGAAAATAACAATTCCAACAATCTCATCTCCATCTTCTTCTTCTTTTCCATTTTCAGTTTTGGATGGTTTTTGAAAAGTTACATTTTTTAGGCACTAAACTGCAAATAGTTTTTCGGGCAGTAAATTGAAAAAACAATTTTCAGGGGGTAAGTTGTAACAACATAGAAGTCAGAGCTGTACGCTGTAAAAGTGTGTTCGACGTGCAGTTTTTCGGTTTTGCAAGCCGAAGCCTACATTTCTACGGTCTTGGAGAAAGGCTTATTGTATGCGGATTTGCTGTAACCCTCTTGCAAATTAGTTTAATTACCAATAGGGTACAAATATCGCCTTAAAGATAGCGATATCGCAACACGCCTTAAGCCTATCTTTAGGTGATTAATTTTCTATCTTTCCACCTCAACCCTAACAATTACTATTAAAATGAATTCATTATGTATCTGAACATCTCTGATACAAAATTATTGTTAACTAATATGGGATGGACTCATTTTTAGGCTTCTACACCCTGATCCATAGCTCAAGTGGTAGACTGAGTGAAAGGTACCTCGTTTCAACACTAAGGTCTTGGCATCGATCCCTAGTGGAGGTGGCTAACAGTGAAGTGTGATCTGACAGTGGGGTGTACTAACAAGCTAACATAAAAAAAATAATAATAATAAAAAAAAAAAAAAGGCTTCTATGAAACAGGCCTTAATAATGCATAATAAATATTTTAAAATATTTTATTTTCAGTGAGATTTTTCAGATAATACTGCAAGAAAAATATCAACATTTGAAAATCTCCTGAGAAATTCCTTGGCCGAGAGGCTGCCAGAAATGAGATTTGTCACTATCCTTCACACACGCAGAAAATTCGAGTTCCATATTTCTCTTGAAAATCTTGCTCCTTTACATCTCTTTCTCCCTTTACTTACACTATACATTTTCATCTACATTTGACTTTCGAAGTCAACACCATGTGATCGTAAGTGGGCCCACCCGGCCCCATTGAGGAATCCGCACCGGAATTAAGTATGAAGACCTTGTACTAGATCGCATCTCTTGATTTGTGAACACCCATTTTCCAAAAGTGGAAAATGTGTTTATGAAAATCAATCCGGTGGGCATACATTTCAATTCCCCAATTAAAAAAATGCATTTTGAATCAAACCCAAATCTCCAAACCACAGAAAAACCCAATCAAGCAACACCCGGTTGCAAAAAAAAAAAAAAAATTTAAAAGCGAATCAGGAACTGAAGCATTACCCAAATGAAAATCTGGAAGCAAAAGGCCTTCCAGCAGTGATGGAAGCGGCGGCAGCGGAAGCAGCTGCAGTGGCAGAGAATAGCCCGTAAGAATGGAGGGATTGGATTGAGAAGTTCGGATTCTTCTTAAACAGATCCAACAGTAGTGTTATTCCCGCCATTTCTGGACCTCCGGAAAGCTACAAGCCGAAATTTCTCCTTCTACACTGCAAAAAGGACGGACTTGGGGGTATTTTTGTCTAGAAATTATACGTTGACGTGGCCTTGATCTGTGCATGTTATTCACGCGTTTTTTATTCTGACAAGTGGGGCTCGTCATTCGACAATCCAGACCGTTGATATGTTGATTTCTAACGTGGATAGAGAATTCCCAAAACATATCTTTGGTTGGAGGATCTTAATCGAACCTCAGGTAATTTTTAATCATAGACACGACCTTTGACCCACCGTACCTTTTCAACCTACCCAAAACCTAACAAACCAAACTAAACCTCAGATGTACGGAAAAACCTCTTCGGATTTACTACTTATACCTTAAAACGAGGGGTATTTTCGTTTAAATACCTCTTTCCGTGGTAATCAAAGTTTTCAGCAATGAAAAAAAAAACTTCAAAGGTAAGCGTCTACGGTGCTAATTTTTTTACTTATCAGGAATGAAACATGTGTACCGTGCAAGACACATAGTATAATTCATCTTTCACATATTGGCCAAGTAGGGACTATGGTTCAATGATCCAAACGGTTGATATTATGGGCCCCAATCTGGATGGTTCATGTACCAGAAATCTCCAAAACTGAAAGAATCTGAACCCTTGAATACATGGTCAAAGAATAAACGGTTAAGAGAGAAAATACAGCCATGTTTCACCCAAGATCAACAAAAAAAAAAAAAAAAAAAGGCCAAATTTCATGCATCTAGGAGCTTCCAATCTTGAGTATTTTTTGCGTATCATCCATCCATAGTGAGGCCTTCATTTCAACGGTTTGGATCGTTAAACCGTGGAACCCACCTATTACAGAATTAAAAAACCCATTCGGCATTTGTGCAGCCTCACTTCTGTCCGTGTGAGATTATAAGTAGGGCTACGTAGAACATTGTACTTATTTTTCCAATTTTGCCCTTTTGGGAATCGAATGATAATTCCAGATGCCCTGACTTCAAGCGCCTAACACAAACGCAGCACACATGCCATCCTGGTACTTGTGTGAGGGATCCAAGACGTTGTTAAGATGGCCCACTCAAGCAATGTCTCATATCCTAAAAATTAGGCCAGGAAACTCGTCAGGTGAGTAAAACCCACGTTGAATGTAGACCGTTGATTATCATTTCCCATGCATTGTATGTGAATCGTGATAGACCCATCTTATATGGGATGCCCAAAAATCCCCAGGTATGAAGATCCGATTAATGGTCTTAAATCTGACGGTCAATAAAAAATAGGAAAAAAGCCTAAAAATTGGATTGATAGTATCTTCCAATCTGCAGGATTTTTGGGCATCCCATCCATGGTGGGCCCATCACATGAATGTCCGGATCAACGAACCATGGGCCCTTTGTTCATATCCCGATGCATAGGACCCTGGAATTTCTCTTGTAACGGTCCATTTCTTCCTACTCGAAAAGCGCACGTGATAAATGGATGGGCCTGACGGGCCTGGTTCTTTGTCCACGTAACATGGGCTGTGGGGTCCACCTTTTGAACGTACAACATACCATCAACATGGGCCACGTTTGCTACGATGGCACACGAGTTGGCGTCTACATCCATCCGGGTTGATGGATACAGAAATTTGGGCTACTGTAAAATGGACAGCCAGGATTTTTCGATTTGAGAGATTTAAGGCTGATGGCCATCCACTGTGGGGAAGCCAGATCTGCCGTTGAAATAAATTTGAACGGCCTTGATCAGTTCACTCTCTACATAATGGGCCAACCATTGTTACCCAGTGACTCTAAAACCCCAGCAATCAGGAGATCCTGATCGTCTGATCGAGAGCCGGTGAATGGACAGTAAAGAAAATTTGGCAATTTCCCAAATTCAACTGCAAATTACCCTTTGTCATTTGGCAAGTTTTTTATTTTTAATGTTGTCTGAGAGAATTTAGGGAGAACGGATTGGCTACTCCCCCTGCCTCACTAGCCAATGGCTAGTGATCGGTGCTCTGTGGGCCCCACCATGATGTATGTGTTTCATCCATGTTGTTCATATATTTTTTTCTAGATCATTTTATGGTATGAGCCCAAAAATGAGATATATCCCAATCTCAACTAGACCACATTACAGGAAACATTGTTGATTGAACGTCAACCATTAAAAACTTTTTGGGGGCCATAAAAGTTTTGGGTCAGGCTGATATTTGTTTTTCCCTTCATCTACATCTAGGTCTGTATGATCTAATCAACAGATTGAATTTTAAATAAACAGTACAGTGGGCCTTAGGAGGATTTTAATGGTGGATATCCAATCACTATTGTTTTCCTGTGGTGTGGTCCACCTGAGATTTATATCCCTCTCATTTTTGGGATAAAGCCCTAAATTTATCTGTGGATGAACACACAGGCCTGGCCCACTTATAATGCGTGTGATGAGCCCCAAGCCCAGCCTTTGACAACATAAATGGTAGAAGGGCCCCACAGTTTATGGGCCAACAAGCATATTACAATATGGTCCAAAGATCATACATGTTGGGCCAAAGCCCAGTGGGCCTTTGGGATGGCCAACCAACATCCCATCTTGAACGTGGTCATCTTGACAAAACAGCCGTTAATCAGCTGCAGTGGACCCACACGTACCCACTCATATAGTTGTTTCATTACTGATTCCTCATCCGCATTTAAGACAAGGCCCATGACAATGTATATACCTTTAGTTATTGAGCTTGAAGATAACGCCGAGCTCAGCCATGGGCCCATACCGGGCCTGGGTTCATGTGGCTCATGTCGGGTGCAAGGACTAGTTGGGGGAGAGAATGCCACGGAGGAATAGGGCTGAAAGCCCAGCGGATTGGTTTGGATTGGTGCTCAACCCTAATCCAACCCAACCCAACCTCAGGTTGGGAATTCTCAACCCAAGCTCAACCCAAGTGGGCTTGGTCAAGTTGGTCGGATGGATACATGCTAATATTTTCGTTATAACTTTAATCTATTATATTTTCAGTGCGGATTTTAATTTTTGTACATATAATTTTATTAATTTTATATGTAGTTATTTATAGTAAATAACTTCATTTTTTTCTAAACAAGTTAAGATATAGGACCACTCTTTTAAAAGTCGTGTTGTGTAGCAAGCAATCCATATGGGAAAGAAAAATCCAGAGTATCTTGTTAGCTTGAGTCATCAGAAATGATGTGGACCATTGAAACCCGATGGCATTGGAATTTCTTGTGCCTTCAACACAAACAATCCACACTCAATTATAATTTATAAGTAACTTATATATCGATTGGGTTCGGGTTAGGTTGTGTTGGGCAACCCGAGACCTCAACTTCATCCCAACCCAAGCTTTATCAAGTTAGTATTTGTATAGCCCTATCCCAAGACCAAACCCCATACATCCTGCCCAAGCCCAACCCAATGTCGGGTCAGTCATGGGTGGTCGGGTTGAACCGGCCCGACTTTCAGCCCTAGGAGCAATCTATCTCGGCTCAACTAAGTGGGGCAGGCGGCATTGAATGCTAGAGATGTCAATGGGCTGGACTCGGTATGGGCTACAGTCATGGGCTTGAAAGTTAAGCTCAAGACCAGTTAATGGCATCAATATGAAGAGCTTGGGCTCAGGTCAGGTCTCAATGGAAAATGTTTAGTACTGGGCCTATACATTTTCATGTTGGGCTTTAAATAGGCTGAGCCCAGCCCAAAAACATATTCAAATACAAACTTGTTCCTTAGTTCGGTGGGCCATCAAGCCCAACAAAATAGCTAATCAAGCCCATCTATAGCCTATGCAAAGCAGAGGCTGATTGGGGCTTACCCTATTACAACACAGAGCATTGCTTGGCCCACAGTTCATGTACATGCCACACATGTGCCAGCATGGGATGATAGATCCAAGATCCAATTCATCCATCAGAATGAAACTACCATATTGATGCTCTAGCCCAAGAATCAAGTTGATCCAATAATCATGTGGGCCACAGTCAGCAAAAAAAATAATGTACGGCTCTCAATAACATGGCTGAAGTTTTCTAACCCGTAATTTCTGTTTGAAATATTGGGGCCCACATGCTAAGTGGACCTGATTTGTTTTCGGAAACATGCAGAACATTGGACCAAACTGATGGATTGATTGGATCTCACACACATGCTCGCACGTGTGTGGCATGTATATGAGCTTTATTGCACATGCGTGTGCACTCAGTAAAGCTCTACAACACGGAAGCGGATTGCGTCCTGCCACTGTCAGTACGATAATCTGTCCAGTCAGGGATATGTGGGCCCAATCTGCTTCCTGTGGTGCGGTCCACTTGAGCATTGGACCTACCTAATTTTTAGATACCACTTGAGCATTGGACCTACCTAATTTTTAGAGTCATACCCTAAAATGATCTGAAAAAATGGATGGACGTTGGATAAAACCCATACATCACGGTGGGCCCACAAAACCCCTGCCTGGACGCAATCCGTTTTCCTACCATACAACATGATGCATTGTATTATTTCCTTTCCGAGAAATCCACTTTGATTGGCTCGAGTCAACTGAGTAGACTCAGTAAGTCACACCGAGTCAAGACTGAGTCACACTCTGCGTCTACTTTCACCATGACTTAGCTCGAAATGCATCTGAGTTGATTTGAGTTAGCCAACTTTCAAGTTAAGCCTCTGACTTTTAGAACTAGGGTTTCGTGTGTGCGTAGACAATCGTTCTCAATCTTGCATAATGACTGTAGATGCCACATCTCTTCCAAGAGTTATTTAATAGGCTACATGGAATGACGGTGCAAACGGTGCACATTTCCATCATAGGTGTGCTAAAATAGGCTAGTTGTGGGCTTGACTCATATCTATCATGACTATAAAAGATAAAAATTATACTGCATAGACGGTCCAAAGTTCAGAGGCTATGGCTCTGTGGTAGACTCAAAAGAGTAATGACATGAGGTCATGTGTTCAAGCACTCATTGTAGTATGTTTGGTAAAAATGAAATTGGGTTAAAGTCTATTCAAACCCAACTGATGAAACACAAGTTCAATTCTAACTGTCAAAATCTATGGGTTACGTTCAAGGTGAAAATTGCCAACTCGATTCAAAATTCAAATTAGGTTTGGAGCAAAATTAGGCCAAGTCAAGTCAAGTTGGGAATAACACCCAGATCCATAGCTCAATTGGCAGACTGAGTGAAGATACCTCATTTCAACACTTGAGGTCTTGGTATCGATCCCTAGCGGGGGTGGCCAACATGGAGTGTGTGTACTGACAACCCCCAACCACCCCCCCCCCCCCCAAAAAAAAAAAAAAAACAAAAGAAAAGGAAATACAAAAGTCAAGTTGGGAATAATCACATATGTGAACTTCAAAAGTCTTATTACCTAAGCATATTCTAATCAACACATTGCAAATATCCTATATATAAACACAACTCAAGACAAAACTGCTGATACAAGAAATCCTAAATAATGCCTACCAGTATGCTTAATACGAGGTTAGGGGTATGTGGACTGCGAAAGTATTATTTATTTCCTAAGCATATTTTAATCCATGCATTGCAAATATCCTATATATAAACACAACTCAAGACAAAACCATTGATATGGAAAACCTAAATAATGCTACCGATATGCTTAATACGAGGTTAGGGGTATGTGGACCTCGTAAGTCTCATTACCTAAGCGTTTCCAATAGACCCAATCTACCTGAGTTGGATCCTTGCTCTTGCTCACGCGGTAGACTCTTAGGAGTTTCAACACTTGGTCAAGGCTTCGAGGTACACATAGGTGGTGAAATCCCACTACGGTGTGATTGTGTGCATGTTTTTTTTTTTTTTTTGGTTTTGAAACTAATTCCCTTACCTTGTTAATTCAGCACATGAGAGAGAGAGAGAGAGAGAGAGAGAGAGAGAGAGAGAGAGAGAGAGAGAGATTGAACTATTCAATAAAAATATAAATTTTCCTACATTTAAGGGGATATAAGTTAGTAATAAAATGTCCAGTTATTTTTTGAGGAAGGAAATTATGTACATGCCCTCATTTATTTATTCCTCAAAACCCGGAGAATTGAGAATTGTGTGGCCCGTGAGATATGTGTTTGGCATCTAACTGGTCCAACAGATGCACCTCATCATGTTTATCAAATGAACCAAAAATATGGGTGATCCAATCAGAAAATGGGCCAAACAATAGAAAATTAATAGAACACTCAAAAGTATCCAAATTCAAGTGTGGCCCATCTGATTTGGTCAGCCAAATTTTAATTGGCCCATGCGATCATAATAGTGGGATTCATATGTTGGACGGGTTGGCTGTTACTCGCCACCATGTGGGCCTCACAAATCTCCACTTCACTACCTTCTAAAAAAAAAAAAAAAAAAAAAAGGACAAGGCATTTTGATAATTTCATCCCTTTAAAAGCACTCCATGGAATTTCTAATCTCCCGAGCATCAGTTGGCAAAATACAAATTCACAAGGAATCTTGTGGTAAAAATTCATTGAAAATAATAAATATAGAAAATATACAAACAGAATTACATTAATGTTTGATAAAAACATTCCAATGCTTTGGCATTTTTTTTTTAAAAAAATGTAGTTCTGACATAAAGCCATTACAAACAAACACTACTTAGTTTAATGGATTAATACAAGCATTTCCGGTGTTATAACACCCACGTCTGTATAAAGATCTGTTTTCTCAAATTTGAGTATGGACATGAATGAAATCATGTTGCAATGATCCATATTATTTATATGATGGGCTTAACAGAATGTGGGACACCCAAGAAATAATCTGAGAGATTGGAATATTAATTTCAACCCTATATTCTTTCTCTCTGCATATGGAATGTGGACCGTTGATAGGATCTTTCAGTCTTGAATATTTATCATCCATCCGTGATGAAGCCCATCATATAAAGGATTTGGATCACTGCAATATGATCCGAGATCCAACCGGCACAGTCCCATCCCAAAAGTAGAATGTGCCAGGATGTATTGTAGCAAACACCACTCTCAAGGATGACATGTACAAGAAGCTCTGCTGGACCCGTGCCAACACCACACACGTGCAAGATCGAAGCCACAAATTACTATTATATTGGCTTGATGCATGGTCAGTGACTAACTTGACCAAGGCCAATGTATGATGTTTTGGCTCATGTGCTGCGATGTCCTTCTTTAATCTTAGTCATGCAGTTTTTTAATACACTGGCATGGTACAGTGGTCCATACACATGCGCACTTGCATCGCACATGGACTTCATTCTAAACTATCCTAATTGTGGACCAATTGCCCATCTGCTATTAATAGTGCTAAATAGATGGTCCTGGTTGTCCTGTTGGTGGCCACTAAAAAGATGGCTAAGATGGAAAAATGTCAAAGGTCCATAATAAAAATTGTACGTTTCTCCTATGAGTTATTTAATGGGCCGGCATAGTACGGTGGTCCACACATGAACAGTTTCATTTCACATGGGGTAACCATAGACCTTAATCTAAACTGTCCTAATTGTGGACCACCCTTCTGTATTTGCTATAAATCATATTGAATAGATGGTCCCAAATCTCCTGTTGATAGTCATAAAAGGACGGCTAAGATGGAAAAAATGTCAAAGGATCAAATTCAAAAAAGTACATTAGTGATGTTACATAAAAGAGACCGAATCCATTACAAATCTTTTTATTGTAGAAAAGTCCATCAAATCACATTTCAATGCAGCTAAGGAGACTTGAGCGTGTCTGAGTATAATTTGTAAGTGTGTTTTAAGTTCATCCAAATGCAATATACTTAGATGCACTTAGACACTTATACCCAATTAGACAAGTCAAAGCAATGTGTTGGATCCGGGCTGTTAATGGGTTAGACTCATCTGATGGGTCCTTGGCCTGATCCATCATGCTTCGGTATTGGGTTTATTGGTTAAGCCAGCTGACGCAGGGATAAACGTCATGAGGTCAATCACCGTCTTCCTCAAGGATAACTACTCTAAATCTATAAAGCTTCTCTGGACTCCTCAAAGATACTTCTCGAATCATTGAAAAAAAAAAAAAAAAAAAGAAGCAAAATAGAAATAAATTCTATAAAATTCATAATTTGTTTGGTGAATGAAATAAACGAGTTCACAACCCTTTAAATAGGGATATCAAGCAATGGGAGAAATTTCATAATCATACTACAACTAAAACTCCTAGAATTCGCAACTTACTATAAATAATAAACTTACTATTTTAGCCAAAAATAGTAAGTTTCCTATTTGGCTTCACCAAGCTGTTCTCCTAATTATTCTAAGCACTTTTCACGTTGGGCACAACTCATTAAGCCCAACGAAAGAGTTATAATCAAACTAAAACTTACTATTTATAGTAAAAACGGAATTAAAACAGGGAAACGACCGCCGATCTGATGGTATTTCACAAATTCGGCTTGCATAACCCCGCATAGCTAGGTTGGGTGGCTAAAGTAGCTCGTTCTACCCCAAAATCATATATTTTAGATCTGATAACTCATTCTGGATTGCGAGATACGCCCGATTTAAGGTCTGACAGTCCGGATCACTTTTGTCGTCGACCAGGCCTTTTCTGATCCATCTTGGCCATGAAACTGTTCGCAACCCGCTCTACATCACCTGCCTTGGGCCCACAACTAGAAATCTTGTTGGTTTATTAATTGAGTTGGACGTTGGCTCTATTTAAGCCCATAACCCATACTAAGGAGTGTTTTTATAATTTAGTAATATTTGTAATCCATCTCTATCTCCTTCCCACTGTTAACATCAAACTTGTGATTTGAACCTATATAAACAGTTGTGGAGATGTTTTTAATTGTACATGTTTTTTATATATGTATTTTCCTCTTAACCATCCATCTACAAGTCATTGATTGAAGGTTCTGGTCTTCCAATCTTAGAGATTATAGAATTCCCCTCTCCGTTGTGGTGTCCAACAAATCAATGAACTGGATTATATACCATAGACCCAATGCTACAAATCTTTCCATGACTTTTAATTTCCTCTAAAAACGTTTGGGCTGGGATAAAGTCAGCCTCGGGCATTTATTTTTTGGGTTGAGCATGGCCTAGGTTTTGTTTTACAAGCCAGGTCAAGACCAGTCATGACATATATGGGACTTGGATAATTGATATAGTCTTAATCAAAATGAGTTGAGTTACCAAAAATTGTTTCCAAAGTGAGTGTTAGAACCACAATTTAAAATTTAAGCTCTATTAAATAATAAATAGAGTAAAATTTTAAACAAAATATAATAAATTTGGAATATGTTTAACAATACATTCCATTTATGTGGCAATTAAGTGTATACTGTCATAGTACACTTGGTATTGTGTCCATATTAGGGGTGAAAACGAGTAGATTGGTTTGCATTAAGTCAAACTAAGCCCAATCAAACTTAAAGAGGAGTTAGCCCGCAGCCTAACCCAACCCTAGTAGGGCTGAAAGTTGGGTAGGTTCAACGCGACCGACCTGTGACTGACTCGACATTGGGTTGGGCTTGGGCAAGATGTATCGGGTTCGGTCTCGGGCTTGGGTTGTACAAACACCAACTTGATAAAACTTGGGTCGAGCTTGGGTTGAGGTCTCGGGTTGCCCGACCCAACCCAAACCCGATCGATATATAAGTTAGAAATTATAATTGAGTGCAGATCGTCCGTGTTGAAGGCACTAGAATTTCCATGACGTCGGGTTTCATTGGTCCACATCATTTCCGATGACTCAATGCTAATGAGATATGTCGGATTTCTCTCTCCCAAATAAAGGAGTAGTTGTCCTATATTTTAGCTTATTTGTTTAGGAAAATGAAGTTCTTTATGATAAATAACTACATATATAATTAATAAAATCATAGTTACAAAAAATAACACGTGTATTGAAAATGTAATATACTAATGCAATAACGAAAATATTAGCATGTATCCACCGGACTAACCCGACTGAGCCCGCTTGGGTTGGACTTGGGTTGAGAATTCCCAACCTAAGGTTGGGTTAGGTTGGGTTGGGTTGGGATAAGGTTGAGGTATAAGAACCTTGGGTTGGGCTATGGTTGAGCACCAACCCGACCCAACCTGCCCGACTTTCAACCCTAAACCCTAGACCTAAGTTACCTAATCTAAGCCCAATTAAGGTATTGAATATTCAGCCCTAATACGATCATGTTGAGTCAGGTTGAATCATGTTAATATCAACAACTAGTAAACTAACACATAAAATCAAACATCTAATTAGTAAATAATATCATTAAAGTAATATTTATAAATATCAAAATAACATTAACAAAACCAATAATAGAACTGTCAATCATAAACAAATAAAACTATAGATCAACAAAAAAAAAATATATATATATATAGTGAGATTATTCAATAGACATGGGACCACTCAGCATGTAGGCTCCAAGTTAATTTTGATTATAAACCTTATTTTCCCACTTGGACAATTTCAATCATGAAATCTATATAGCATTGAGTCCACAATATGGATGGTTCCAATTATAAACCCTATTTTCATGCAATCCATGATTTAATATTTATCATGTATATTAGTCATAATTTTGTGGAAGAGGTTACAAAGCACTGCGACAAAAAAGGATTGAAAGGGCTAATCTAAGAAAAATGAAAGGGGTCCAATATATATTATAGCTTTTGATGGCCATAAGTTTGCCATTGATTATTAGATTCATGTGCATAATTTGCCCCGCCAGTAAGGTCAAAGTTCCATTTTTCAGTTCTATACTCAATACTTATAATAAATTTCAGATGATTATTATTATTATTATTATTGTTATTATTATTATTATTATTATTATTATTAACATTATGGTTCATGATTCCAGTTTAATCGCAAAGTCCTTGTTTGGTTAGTTAAGAATAGTTTAGGAGTTTAATTCAATTTTGATGTCTTTACTATTTTAGTAGTTTTGGAATGGGTCGGCCAATAAGGTTCAGGTTGACCAGAACCAAGTTGCACCTCCAGTTCCTTTCTATTTTGGTGCAAACATTTTTAAGTAGAGAAATGATATTATTCTTTCTCAACACCATAAGCTAAGTTCATAGGGCCGCACATTTTTTCCCCTTGTTGTGTCACATGTGGGATATATGAGTTGTTCAAAATGTTTGTCTCCTCATGAGGACCATTTAATGTGAAAATCAGACTTGTGTGGAGCTCATCAAACCAAGAGAAAAATGAGGCTTACACTCAAATGTTATGGATATTTTTGGCAAAAAAAAAATGATGGCTGATCACATTTCGTATGCCAAAGGGTGTGAGATATGCCAAAGAAACGAACTGATACAACCACGACCAAAATTCATTCAATTATCAAGCCATGGCCATTTCGGGGATGGGCGATCAATTTGATAGGACAAATCCATCCATGCTCATTGCGCATGGATTCTTTCATCATTATTGCCACTGATTATTTCACCAAGTGAGTGGAAGCAAGACCCATGAAAGGAGTCAGTCACAGGGAGATTATCGATTTCATCGAGATTCATATTATCCATAGGTTTAGAATTCTTGAATCTATCACTATGGATCAAGATGCAACTTTCTCATTAAAAGAAGTTAAAGTCATGGCCGACCCATACAAAATCAAGATTCTACACTCAATGCCATACTATGCGCATGTGAACGGTTAGGCTAAGGCCAGTAACAAGGAAAAAAATATTTTGAGGAAAATGAACGAATTAAATTCCTGCGAATGGCATATGAAGCTGTTAGAGGCATTTTAGGCATATAGGAATTCAACCCGCACCAATATCGAAATGAGTCTATTTACATTGACATATGGATACGATGCAGTGGTACCCCTAGAGGTCATTGTGCCATCATTACGAGTCACATATCAAGTTGGGCTAACCCCTTTTGATTTCGCAAAAGTCATGTTGGTCAAGCTCGAAAGGTTACATAAGATCTGCATGAGGGCCTCAGACTCTATAGTTGCCAACAAGGCTAAGGTCGCTCGAGCATATAACAAAAGAGTAAAAGGGAAGTCCTTCGGGGAAGGAGATAAGGTCTAAAAGGCAGTGCTACTAATAGGGCACAAGGACCAAGCATTGGACAAGAAATTGTCGACCACTTGGGATGGGCCCTATATTTTCATTCAAGTCCTAAGGGTGGAGCTTATCTATTGCGCGATACCAATGGAAAAGTTGCAAGATCCCCAATTAATGGTCAATTCTTGTAAACTTACTACCCTTCTTTATGGGAGGTAGTACAGAATCAGGTTGAGTAACATAAAAGAGATGATTGATAAATATCCAATTGGAAATCATGGAAATAAAAAAGGATTTTATTATTGTAGGTAGGGAATTACAAAATAAGAAAAAAAATGCTAGAAAAAGTTCTTCAACCGATTGAACGACCTGGGTATAGGCCGCCTTGATCTCCTCAAACTCTTCGAGCAAAAAATATATAGCCTCCTCTTCCTACTTCTTCTAACTTCTCCAAGTTTGTATCTCAACTGTAATAAAGTCAAGGAAAGCCAAAACTTCATTAGTGTGGTGGCCGATTGCAGTGACCTTGTTTTTAGCTTCTTTCTTCTAAGCAGTGATTTCGTGTGACTGAGCCTGGTAAAGGTTGATCTGAGAGTCCACAAAGGCCATAAGCTCCTGAGAGTTAAGGCAATCTCTCCCAGGATGGAGCCGTTCATTCTCGTTCAGATCATCGGCCAACTCCTGGCACTGGACTTGGAGTGTCTGTCGTACTGCCTTGTTAAAAAGGTGTTGACAGTTCCATTGCAAACGATCGCTCCATGTTGCATCACAGTGGGCAAAAAGAGTCTTGAATTCCGCATGAACAGTGGAGTGTTCCTTCATCAGAGCAGCATATTTTTGGGTCTCCAATCATGCCTTGAGGTATTGATCTTCAAGGTACTATAATTTGGTTAAAACCAAATTGAGAAGCCTCAATAGCATCCCTGATGAAAGGATATACATTATGAAGGAGAGTTGATTGAGAGAAGTATTCAATTCCTGCAATGAGAATCTCCTTTAAGAATGTTTGAGATTGTGTGTAGAAGATCGAGGAAAAGACATGTGGTCGAGTCCGTGGATAGTTTATAGGTGAAGAAAGCAGTAGAGATTGTAAGATACATAATAGCAGAGAATGATGAATCTATAAGCATCATCAGAGGCCTTTTATGACTGCATGTGATAAGACAGGACGGTTGGAGTAACCGAATTAAAGATATGGCGCTGAATCGTATTCCTAGGAAGGTGGAATGAGGGACCGTAATAAATGTCAGTTCCTTGAAAAATGGCAAACACTTCTCCTCGGAGTATAACATCGGTTGATTTTATCAAATGAAAAATTATCAACAACTCTCCATGGAGTTGGCCCAAGTGGTAAATTTCAATAAACATAACAGTCTTAGTCCTTTTCTTATTCACTTAATGGTGCACATAGCCAGAAGATTCTCATCGTCCAAGTATTCCAAAAGCAACCAATTATAGCGGCAATACCATTATTTGGTATTTTGTATTTTGGAATCCTGATATCTCGACAATAATGATATATCATTATTAGGCATATCCTACATTTATTTCCTCAAATTCCTGAAAAACACGTAGTTTTTTCGCCTCCACAGTCTCCTTTTGGTGCTTCCAGTGAGGTCCTTCCTCCATGAAGATATTCATGAAGTGTAGGAGTTGATCGACATGATTGCTTGTCGAGGAGACTTTGCACTCGGCTTCTCTCTTTGCAGTAAGGCTCACACATGACCGAGCCTGGTAATTAGCAATTTGGGAGCCCGAAAAGGAGAGGAGATCCTCTGGAACAGTAGGATCCTTCACGACATAAGTATGCTCCTCCTTGATATTTTACATAAACTTAGTGCATTAATCTTGAAGGACTAGGAGCAAGGTGCGGTTGAACTGATGCACCCGGTTACACTGAAGGCAATCATTCCATGCTCGCTCATAGGCATCGCCCATGGGATGAGATTCTTCCTGAGCAGCGGCTTGCTATCTTAGGTATTCAGCAACCCTCTACAACTTGAATTCGAGTTGGATGCATCAATTCCCAATTTAGTGGAGTTTCCTTAGCACTTCCAAAATCTCCCCTAAAGAAGTGTCAAATTCAATAGCCTTAGAAGCATCCTTGATAAAGAGTTCAGTGCCAAACAACAGGGAGCATTGGCCATAATCAACTAGGCTGAGATCAAGGATCTCTTTTAGATAGGCCTTGACTTGACTAAGGAAAAAAGAAGAGGGTTCGTTGAGAGTCATATCTGTAGATCAAAGGAGTTTTTGGTAGTATGTGGGTTTCAATGAGTTGTAGAATGGGGTCTATTGTTGTTTATATAGGCAATTATGCCCCCCCACGTTCAATGCATTACGGGCAATTATGGCATGCAATAACGCTTTAAGTTCCTCAAAATAGGAAAGTGTAGCCGTCATGGCAATTATTTCAGTAAAGGTAACACTTGACTCCTCGTTTTTCACGTGCCATATCATCAAATCAGTTATAGATCGCAAAAGTAAGGAAAATGCAAGTAAAAGATAGTTGAGGAAATAAAAACAAAAGTGGCATAGAGCCCGATTTCATTAATTGATAAGTGTACAAAAGGAAAGTTAAAATTTAAGAGACAAAAATCCAGTAATCGTGCCCTAAACTTCCTCCTACCTCTCCTTCTTCTTGGCCAAAATGCCCTAATGTCTCAAGGTCGCCTGTCCAACCTGGCCAATTGCCTCTATTTGAATTTTGGGAAATATAGTTAGGTCCTTGATTGCATTCTTCCTCTGGTCATGCTTAACTTTCTTCTCCTTAAAATTTCTCTTCAGCACCATCAATTATGCTTTTAGAGCAACGATTTGCATGCTCATATCCTCCAACTCGGCCTCAAATTTCTACAGCTCTTCATGTTTGGCCAAGAGCGTCTGAGCAGCGTCGCTAACTGTAGCTATTCAAAAGCTGCATTTGCTCGCTCAGATTCAAGGTGTTCCATCATGGTGTGAGCTCTCAATTTTCTTTTATCAAATCTAGAAAATCCTTGAGTATTGGCAGTTTGACTGCAAAGCTCTTATCTGAACGAGAGAAGACTTGGTTCAGTCAATGCAGCCTCTGGCACCATCGAGCGTACGAGCGCCTGGATTTCTTCTTTAATATGTTGTAGCTCGGTGGAGGGTGCGGGAGACTCAGTCATGGGTATGTCGCTACTAAGAGCTTCTTGGAGGGAGGAGAGAATGTCTTTAATCAGAAGCACATCTTTAGTCATTGTGCTAGATACTGAAGCATCATTAGCTAATATTGACGTTGGATCAGGAACCAGTTCTGAATAAGGAACAAAAATGTCGGTCTCTTGAACTTCTTCCATTACTTAGAGATGATGACTGTGCATGTTGTGCACAATTGAAGTGGCTCTTTATCATGGGAGTATCTCAAGACTGGAGATGGTTACCAAGTAGATGCTGAAGTAAATCGTGAGGAGGAAGCTCTCTGAGAGCTCTGGGGAGTGGCAACTAAGGGACAAGTGTTCACTTCAGCATCATCTTCTCCGTCTCCTTGGTCAATGACAATTGTGGGCAACTGAGGCTGATCGACCGTATGAATATTCTCTGTCTCATCATTCGTTGTCTCTTCAATGGGAGGAAGACGAAGAAGCTCATTGCTTACTATCCCTTTAGAATCAGTGGCTTGCTGCGATGGCCTCGGTAGCTGGTTCTGTCACGCTCCAAACTCAGAAATTGGGCTCACAAAATTCTCGATCACCGAATCCAGTGTTGACAGCCTCCGTAGTACCCCATTCTTGGCTCCTAGCGCGCATACACCAGATTTTGATCCTGGGATCCTACAAGAAAGATTTTCCAACATACATTTATCTCGTAAGAAGCATAACTACAAGTTTACCCAAATCACAAAGGCAACATCATCATCACATATCCACTAATATAAATATTTGAATACAATGCTGAAAGGGAAAAACATATATCAAAAATCAAAGCTCTAGAGGTCCGCTGCATGCTCCAAGCTCAACGCTGCTACAACCTAACACCACCTGCATGCATTTATCATGCATAAGCTTATAGAAAGCTTAGTGGGTGGTGAAAGTGTGTGCGCAAGATAAGTGTCAAGTAAGTAATATCAGAATAATCAAAGTAAGCGAAAATACTGACAAGTTCGTGAGTCATACAATATCAGAGTATGCAATACAGATCAATTATGCAAATGAGGAGTCATAGAGAGCCAAATATCAAATGCCGAGGGTACAATACAATATGTAAATCCTATTATATCCGTCTAGGCCATATAAGTATAGAAAACATAACAACCCAAAATGTCATATGCCTGCGGTGCAATATGCGATACGAATGAAATGACCAAGCTAGAGTGTGAGGTCGGGATGATAGTACGTAGTATCACAGGCTACGAGATCTATCACAAGGGACTTCTATCCAAACCAGTCTCATACCTAAATTTGGATAGTCAGACTCAATGTGGTAAACTCCTGATCTCAGGTTAGTCGCGCGCCCAACCGAAATCCTGGCCATGCGAAGGTACACGTAACAAATGGTTGCGCACCACCAGCCTGAGTGGATAATGAATGAATGAATGAATGAGTATGCAATTCCTACTCAATAAGTCTACGTATCAGTACAGTTCCTCTCTAGGGAATCACCGGGGTCTATTACACTCCAAACCAGATTGTTGCCCCCTCCTCTCGGGCAGGTAAGGCCTGGCTTGTCAATAGCGAACCCATTCCTCGAGCTGGTCAGACTCAGCCTAGCATTGCCCCCTCCTCTCGGGCAGGTAAGGCCGTACCCCCTTCCAACTGACCACGACACAGTGGGAGACGCGGCCTAACGGTATACGGCCCTCATGCGCTCATGCATCCACTCGGTTTAGACGTTGGAGCAACCTTTGGAATCAAGAGGGTTCAGGGACTTCACCCAGGGATATCTATAACACCCCATGTAGAACAAATTTCTGGTATCCCATCTGGTCATCCACGATATACCTGTGGAGGCTACGACCCTGATATCGCTAGGGCGTACAGTAATCATAATCACATAATGCGAGATGCATGAGTCACACAGTCTAATCATGCATCAATCCTGCACATACCGTGCGCTCATGTGGGGCAACTCTGCCTATCAGGGAGTCCTATGAACAACCTGTCATACGGCATATGCAATGACCAACCATATCTCATAATAAACATGCAGATGATGCGTATGGGCATGTATCATGATGCTATGTTGTCACATACTCATAATTGATATCAACAATCGACCTCGATAATGTGGACATTTAACCAACATTACCCCCAAAAAATGGCTCACATAAAGCCTAATATATAGTGGACCCATGGCCTCACACAAGGGCCTAATATAACACAC
Source organism: Magnolia changhungtana (assembly GCA_030180095.1). Taxonomy (NCBI): domain Eukaryota; kingdom Viridiplantae; phylum Streptophyta; class Magnoliopsida; order Magnoliales; family Magnoliaceae; genus Magnolia; species Magnolia changhungtana. The sequence goes on from JASAUF010000611.1 coordinate 847,581, forward strand.
CATGGGCCTAATATAACACACCATGGGCCTTACACATCACGATGGGCCTCTCACATGGGCCTAATATGCATCATAAAGGGCTCCATCGTCTGGCCCTCAAATGCACCACAATGGGCCTCATTACATAGGCCTCATATATATCACATTGAGCCTTAAACACGGGTTGAATACACATCACAATGGGCCTTAAATATGGGCCGCATATACATTGCATTAGGCCTCGACAATCGGTCTCAATATTCGGCCTCGATCATCGGCCTCGGCAAATCGGAATCGACCTTGACAATCGGAATCGGCTTATACATCGGAATCGGCCTCAACAATCAGAATCGGCCTCGACAATCAGCCTTGAAAATCGGCCTTGATAATTAAAATCAGCCTCGACAATCAGAATCGACAATCGGAATCGGCCTTGACAATTGGAATCGGCCTTGGCAAATCGGAATCGGAATCGGCGTCGACAATCTGACTCGGCCTCGACAATCGGAATCGAAATCGGCCTCGACAATCTGACTTGGCCTCGATTATCATGCCCCGAAATTCGAGTACAGAGTGTGCACCCTCAGACCCGAGTTTCGGCCCATGACACATACACTGAGTGTACTAATTTCATTCAATTATATAATTATTCATCTACCTACTAGCTCTACCGTAGATTTACATTCCATTCATACTCAATAACATCTCAAAAATAAGAAATGATCATTTATTCCAATAATTAATTATAAACATAATTAAGGACCCTCTCAATTGGGATCTTATGAAATGAAATAAACATGTCTAAGAACTTAAAAGAATTAATTTACAATATAAGAAAATTAAATATAATTAAAGTAAAAATATCATGATTAGTCTTAGACAGCAACTTCTTCCTCTGTCAAGTAGGGGCCACGTGTCCCTTAAGTCCTTTCCGGCTTGACCACATATTCCTATTCTTGAGCCACTGGCCCACTCTCATTCACATCTGTACAGTTTTTCCATTAATAAAAATATAAGCTGGCCAGGCTTAGTGATATAACCCAGCATGGTTCGTAATCATATCAATTAAAATAATATAAAAATACATATACAATGATATAAAATGGGGTATGAATGCATCAGATGGGGTGATCGTCCATCTACTTGGGTTGAAGGTCGTCAATCCGCATCCACCTGTTGAGTAGGCTTCCACCTTTTGGTAGGCTTGGGCATAGCCCGTATCTGGTAACGCTCTACCAGGATCGACATTTCTTCTAAGGAGGGCCCCTAGGATCGACCATGCATTATGTAATGTAATGAATGAGGGATGATATGTAATGCATATTTTTCATATTTGGCATAGTTATCTTGATTAAAATATTCGCATATAAATTTATCGTACAATTATCATATCAAAGTATTCAAACCAGTAAATCAATCAAACAATCACTATGATTTATTTTAATTTTAATGAATTATGAGACAAGTTGGGTCACTCAGCTGATTCTGGTAGTGTAGAATCCACAGGGTAATTAGGTTGGTTTGAATTCAGAAATTCTATCAGTTATGTCAACAATATTATTATTCATATATTTTTATTATATGGTGGGGCCCACCTCTGATTAACACCCTAGGTAGCTAGATCCAAAATAATCAAATAATTAAAATTTCTATTCTATTTTTTTCTCCTTTTTAAGATTATAAAATTGAATAATAATTACTTGATCGGGGTGGTCCATCAGATGGTCACAGATCATTCAGATTCTTGAGGTCTTGTCATATTTTACCTCATGCATTTGAGGAGTGGTGTGGATTTAACCACACATTCGCCAATGGCCCATCTCGACCTTCTACATCAAGTGATAGCAATACTTGCACAAAATATCTAAGTTTCCTTTATCAAACACTTCTAGGTCTAACTAATGTGGCCTATCTAATTGTCAGATTGATCTAAAAATTATGGGCCTTGTATATTTTGGCCTTAGGGATCATATAATCCGTACAGATCTATCTTAGCACAATCAGATTCCATCCATTCAATATATTCATAAAATTTTACTAACCAGATCTAAAATCATAAAAATATCACTTTATTAAAATAGACTCTTCACACTTATACGATGATGGTGTGGATGATCCACACCATCTATTGTATAGATCAATAAGAAATTAACAACATAATAAAAAATTAAAAAGATCTAACGATTAGAACTTACTTGATCGAGACTTCTTAGAATTTCTTCTTCCTTTTACTTTAGGGCTTCCTATTTCTTTTTTTTATTATTATTATGCAAAAACCTTTCGTATCCCTTTTTAAAGAAAATTCTCATAAGATAGGATGAGCACATCCTCCCTTATCCTGAATTTGAATTTTTTTATGACATTTGATAAAAAAAATTTATTATTACTTACTACTCCAAGAATCGATCCTTAAACCTATCTCTCAATTACGAATGTCTTTACCAACTCAACTATTGACTTGTTTTTATTTTTTTATTTAAAAATAAAAATTTTAAATATCTATTTTAATTTTTTTAATGCACCAAAATTTAGGGTTGTTACATCAATCGGAATTAGCCTCGACAATCTGACTCAGCCTTGATAATCGGCCTCGACAATTGGAATCGGCCTCGACAATCAGAATCGGCCTCGACAATCGGAATCGGCCTCGGCAAATTGAAATCGGAATCGGCCTCGAGAATCTGACTCGGTCTTGACAATCGAAATCGGCCTCCACAATCAGAATTGGCCTCACCGATCGGAATCGGCATCGGCAAATCGAAATCAGAATCAGCCTCGACAATCGAAATCAGAATCGGCCTCGACAATTTGACTCGACCTCGACAATCGGAATCGGCCTCGACAATCAGAATTGGCCTCGTCAATCGGAATCAGCAAATCGAAATAGGAATCGACCTCGATAATCTGACTCAGCCTCGACAATCGGAATCGACCTCGAAAATCTGACTTGGCCTTGACAATCGGCCTCAACAATCAAAATCGGCCTTCACAATCAAAATCGGCCCATACAATTGGCCTTGACAATCGGAATCAGAATCGACCTCGACAATCTGACTCGGCCTCGACAATCGAAATGGAATTGGAATCGGCCTTGACAATCTGACTCGGCTCGATAATCGAAATCGGTCTCGACAATCTGACTTGGCCTCAGCAATTGGCCTCGACAATCGAAATCGGCCTTGCCAATCGGAATCGGCCTCGGCAAATCGGAATAGGAATCAGCCTCGACAATCTGACTCGGCCTCGACAATCGGAATCGGAATCAGCCTCGACAATTTGACTCGGCCTCGACAATTGAAATCGGAATCGGCCTCGACAATCTGACTCGGCTTCGACAATCAAAATCGGAATTGGAATCGGCCTCGACAATCTGACTCGGCCTTGACAATCGGAATCGGAATCGGCCTCGACAATCTGACTCAGCCTCGACAATCGGAATAAGCCTTGACATCGGCCTCGCCAATCGGAATCAGCCTCGAAAAGAATTTATACCAAATTGTCACACCCCGAAATTCGAGTATTCGAATAATGTCTTCGAGACCCGAATCCCAAGGTTCGTGAGTTATAATATAATGACATTAATTACAATCTAGTTGATTAAATCAAATTCAATAAAAATTTAACGTCATCTAAAAGAAAATACGGCTGAAATGTTTATTAAATTCAACTCTTTTGATAGTTTGTCCTTTCCACATCAAAATTTGAACATAAACTAAACCTAAATAACAAAAAAAAAATGAATTGAATTAAACTAAACTTAATTTTCTAAAAAAATAAAGCTAATAGTAAAGGCCCACCTGCTCATAGTATTCCAGCTCTGCACCTGTGCATTTTTTTAGTAGGGTGAGCATAACAGCCCAGGAGGGTCATTTCTTACCCAAAATCTAACATGTTCAGATAATATCAATTTTATAACAATGAAGGAAATAGAATACAGATAATGAAATTTAACAACATAAGTGTACAAATGCGATGCATGTGATATTTCCATGAATACTCATAACATTTATATTATTTCTTACAACACCATACCCAAGTGGGTGGTCACGTTGCATTAACGCCCACGCATTGGTACCTCATAGTGATGGACCCATTTATACGTTAACTGGTCAGACTATTGCTCCAGTTGTACCTCTGACGTATGTCCACGCACACAATTATACTCATACGTGGTACACAAAAGAGACTTCAAAGGATCCAGTAGGTTCTAGGGTCTTTCACCCAAGAGACACAATTGCCCTACTTGCTCGCTTTAGGGTCCCTCACCCAAGAGACACGATTGTCATACCTGTAAATTTAGGGTCTTTCACCCAAGAGACACGATTGTCCTACTTGCTAAGTTACATCCAACATATTAAAATTGATGCTCAATAATGGTAGACATACATGTAAAATGAATAATTATTTCACAATAAAAAAATATCAACAATATAATTCTAATTAATAATTCTATATTTAAATTTTGTTGAAACTTTAATAATTCAAATACTTAATAAAATATTATTTTACTGTTATTTAATTTAGAAATTTCTGTGAAATAATCCAATTCCAAAATTTTAAAAATTTTCTTAAACTTAAGTTCATTTAAATTTAATTTAATTAACTCTTTAAAATTTTTAAATTTAAATTTAAATTTTAATCTTTACAGAAACAAAAATATTACACTGATTTCTATAATATAACATTAACAATGTAATAAAAATTATTATTTAATAATTCAAGTTAATCTATCTTTTTAAAAAAATTATCTAATTATTTTAAATCTAAATTCAGGATTTTATTATTATTTATTTTTATATCTAAATTTAATAAGTTTAAGAAAGTTATTAATTTGGACTTTGGATACTATTAATATTGTTATTATTTTTTCTACATTCAAATTTTAAATTTTTTTTATAATCAATTTTAAGTATTATAAATTACTGGAATTAAAATTTTTGGTTTACTTTTTAACTTGAATATATATATATATATATATATATATATATATATATATATATATATATATATATATATAATTCAGATTAATTTAAATGATTAAATTTAATAACCAACATACTCATTAATTAAAAATATTTTTAAAATTAATTCAAATTTACTAATTTAAATAAATTCATAAATTAATTTAAATTTAATATATTTTTTAATAATTTACTTTCATATTAATTAATTTTTTTAAAATTTAGGAATAATTCATATTTAATTTTTAATCTTAACAAAAAAATTTAAGAATAAATAAATTAAAATATAAACTTAGATAAATTATTTATTTTATTCTATAAATTTATTTTATTATATATATATATATAAATATATATATATATATATTATTTCAGCATTAAATATTAGAAATATAGAAATAGAAATTCATACATGAGTAGGATTTCCTACATAAAAATTCAACTGATAATAATATTCCTATAAAATTTTTGAATTAAATAAGCATATTAAATAACTGGAAAATGATAAATTCCAGGATAAGATCACCTATCTCAAAAGTCTGATGATCTGACCCCGCTTAATCTCTCTCTCTTGATCTAAAGAGCTCTCTCTCTCTCCCCCTCTCTATTTTGATTTGATTGAGTCCTTTGTTTCTCTCTCTCTCTCTCTAATTATTATTTATAAAGGTGTGCATAATAAAATGGAAGAGAGGGGATTAAGGGACGGTTTCATTTAGTAGGAGGGTTTGACCCCCATTATCGTACGAAAATGAAGGAAGAATGGAGGAAGTAGTTTAGTCAGCATGCGAAAGTTATAAAATTTTTATTTTTATTTTATTATTATTTTGTAAAGATATGGTGGGTCTCACTACGATAATATAAATCTACTCCGTCCATTATCTCGGCCTGCCCAAGAGAAGATGTAAAGCCAAAAATGAGGCTAATCCAACACTCAGATGGGCCACATGCAAGCAGACGGTGGGGTTAGTTCCCAAAAAAAATGGATTGTTACATTCTACCCCCGTTAACAAAAATTCTGTCCTCGAAATTTAACATACCTATCATATGAAGAGATGATAGTACTTCTCTCGGATTTCATACTCTCGCTCCCACAAAGCTTCGTCCTCGCCATGATGCCCTCACTGAACCTTCACGAGTGGTATAGATCTTGTTCGAAGTACATGCTTCTTCCTGTCGAGGATGCGAATCGGTTGCTTTATGTATGAAACGTCCTCCCGGATTTCCAGCGACTCCCAGTCAATGATACGCGATGCATCTCTCTCATACTTCCGAAGCATAGATACATGAAATACGTCGTGGACGCCAAAAAGTTGAAGAGGTAAGGCTAGTCTGTAGGCTACGAGGCCTACTCTCTGTAAGATTTCGAATGGTCCAATGTAGCATGGTGCCAATTTTCTTTTCTTCCCAAATCGCATAACTTCTTTCATTGGGAATACCTTTAGGAACACATAGTCTCCCATGACAAATTCCAAGTTCTTTCAGTGATTATCGGCGTAGCTCTTCTGGCGACTTTGAGCGGTACGTAGATGTTCTTTGATGACGGCAATCTTCTTGGATGTCTCTTGCACTAGTTTCAGTCCCAACAATATTCTTTCACCTACTTCGGTCTAACAATTTGGTGATCTGCAAGGTCTTCTGTATAAAGCTTCGAATGACGCCATGCTAATACTGGACTGGAAACTATTGTTGTAGGCAAATTCTACTAAATAGAGGTGGTCGTCCTAATTTCCCTTGAAGTCAAGAATGCAGCTGCGAAACATGTCTTCAAGGATTTGATTTACCCGGTCCGTTTGTCCGTCAATCTGCGGATGAAAAGTCGTGCTGTAGTTTAGCGTCGTTCCCAATGCCTTTTGAAGACTCATCCAAAAGCGTGATGTAAACCTGGGATCTCGATCGGATACCTTTAATTAAAAATATTTTTAAAATTAATGAGTATGTTAGTTATTAAATTCAATCATTTAAATTAATCCGAATTATATATATATATATATATATATATATTCAAGTTAAAAAGTAAACCAAAAATTTTAATTCCAATAATTTATAATACTTAGAATTAATTATAAAAAAATGATTTAAAATTTGAATGTAGAAAAAATAATAACAATATTAATAGTATCCAAAGTCCAAATTAATAACTTTCTTAAACTTATTAAATTTAGATATAAAAATAAATAATAATAAAATCCTAAATTTATATTTAAAATAATTAGACAAAATTTTGTTTAAGATAGATTAACTTAAATTATTAAATAATAATTTTTATTACATTATTAATGTAACATTATAGAAATCAGTATAATATTTTTATTTTTGTAAAGATTAAAATCCAAATTTTAATTCTAAAATTTTCAAGAGTTAATTAAATTAAATTTAAATGAACTTAAGTTTAAGAAAAATTTTAAAATTTTAGAATTGGACTAAAATTTCTTGTACATTATTTCACAGAAATTTCTAAATTAAATAATAGTAAAATAATATTTTATTAAGTATTTAAATTATTAAAGTTTCAACAAATTTAAATCTAGAATTATTAATTAGAATTATATTATTGATATCTTTTATTGTAAAATAACTATTCATCTTACATGTATGTCTACCATTATTTAGCATCAATTTTAATATGTTGGATGTAATGTAAGCAAGTAGGGCAATCATGTCCCTTGGGCGAAAGACCTTAAATTAGCAAGTATGACAATCGTGTCTCTTAGGTGAGAGATCCTAAAGCCAACAAGTAGGGCAATCGTGTCCCTTAGGTGAAAGACCCTAAAACCCACTGGATCCATTAGAGTCTCCTTTGTATACGGCGTATGAGTACAATTATGTGCGTGGACATATGTCAGAGATATAATTGGAACAGTAGTCTGACCAACTAACGTATAAATGGGTCAATCACCATGAGATACCAGTGCGTGGGCGTTAATGCAACGTGACCATACGCTTGGGTATGGTGTTGTAAGAAATAATATAAATGTTATGAGTATTCATGGAAATATCACATGCATTGCATTTTCATGATTCTGTTGTTAAATTCCATTATCTGTATATTATTTCCTTCATTGTTATAAAATTGATATTATCTGAACATATTAAATTTTGGGTAAGAAATAAACCTACTGGGCTGTTATGCTCATCCTACTAAAAAAATGCACAGGTTTGAAATAGGAAACGGCCTCGACAATCAGAATCGAAATTGGCCTCGACAATTTGACTCGGCCTCGACAATCAGAATCGACTTCGCCAATCGGAATCGGAATTGGAATCAGCCTCGAAAATCTGACTCGGCCTTAACAATCGAAATCAAAATTGACCTCGTCAGTCTGACTCCGCCTTGACAATCGAAATTGGCCTCAACAATCTGACCCAACCTCGACAACCAAAATCGGCCTCGACAATCAAAATTGGCCTATACAATCGGCCTCGACGATCGAAATCGGAATCGAAATCGGCCTCGACAATTTAACTTGGCCTCGTCAATCTGACTCGGCCTCAACAATCGGAATCGGCCTCGACAATCTGACCCGGTCTCGACAATCGGCCTTGATAATTGGAATCAGCCTCGACAATCAAAATCGGCCTCGACAATCAGAATTGGCCTATACAATCGGCCTCGACAATCGGAATCGAAATCAGAATCGGCCTCGACAATCTGACTTGGCCTCGTCAATCGGCCTCGACAATCAGAATCGAAATCGGCCTCAACAATCTGTGAGAATGGGCCTAACAGGGCCTAAGAGAAGGTCACAATATGAACATCCAACTATCATTTACCCATCAATGTGGACATTTAACCAACATTGCTCCCAAGCAGTGGCCCACATAGTCATCATTACATACATCACGGAGTAATCAACATCACAGTAGACTTCATATACATCACATTCGGCCCCATGCAAAGGCCCTACATACTTCTCATTGGGCCTCACTCGTGGCCCTTATATACATCACATTGGGCCTCAACCCATGGGCCATCAAATACATCAAGTGGATCGCATCCACGGGCTGCGCCAATGGGCCTATATACATCAAGTGGAAGGTGTCCATGGGCCGCACCAATGGGCTTCGTATACATCAATTGGGCTGCACCAATGGGCCGTACTAATAAGCCTAATACATATCACAATTGGCCTTACCCATAAGCCACGAATACATCACGATGGGCCTTACCCATGGGCCTCATATTCAAGCAAGTGGGCCCCATCATATGGGCCTTGTATACATCACATCGGGCCTCGCCATATGAGCCTTACATACATCAGATTAGGCTTACCAAATGGGCCAGAAATACATCACAATGGACCTTACCAAATGGGCCGGAAATACATCACAATGGGCCTTACCAAATAGGCCGAAAATACATCACAATGGGCCTCATCAAATGGGCTGCAAATATATCAAGGTGGGCCTCACAGATGGGTCACAAGTATATCAAAGTGGGCCTCTCGAGTGGGCCACAAGATACATCAAAGTGGGCCTGATGGATGGGCCACAAAATACATTAAGGTGGGCCATACATCCATCAAAATGGACAAACGGTGTGCATACAACACATTCATCAAGGCAGGCTTCATACAATCAGGGTGCATCCCATAGCACCATCCATGTACAAATGGTGTGGATACAAAACACATTAACTCAAAGTGGGCCCCACTCGCTGCCATGGTGGGGTCCACGCCCAATGGATGGGCAGTTTGAACATACACACGCCTCGTGATTGGCCCACAGAACGTGTTGATGGAATACAGATGGATGGTGTGGATGGAAAGTACGTTAGAGGTGGGTCCCACAGAAACTTGCTGACGACCAAGGGGCAGCAGCTATACAACAGGTGTGAATGGTCAGGCCACCGTCCAGATGGACGGCCTGGATGGACAGCGTGAATAAAGCACATACATCACAGGGATCCCACCGTCCAGATGGACGGTCTAGATTACTAAAAGATGGACGGTGTTAATGAAACACATGTAACACGGTGGATCTCCACGTTGCACCGTTTGTAGGTATAGAATACATATACCAAGATGGGCCCCACCCCACACGTGTAGTACATGTGGATGGGTCCCACGTCCAGAAATGGCTGGACAGTGGGGATGGAACACATACACTATGGTGGGTCCTCACCTTGGATAGACAGTGTGGATGAAATCCACATGTATGCTGGATTCTGTAAAGAGAGAGAGAGAGAGAGAGAGAGAGAGAGAGATGAGTTGTAAGAGTGATAGTTGACTCTGGGTTGCTTGGAGATGGGGCGTGAGGTGATGTGTACTTGACATGAAATGTGATTGATGTATACTTGATTGATGAGACATGTTGTAGAGATTCTCTTATGATTACAAATGCGCAGCGTTTTTCTCGAACTGAATGCGGCCCCATATCTCTTGGTCTGGGTATCACCTCGATGCGTGAGACACTGCATCGAAACCGCAGCGAGGGCACGGTCACAAGGGTGCAAGTTTCGAGTCGAGTTGACTTTGATATACGGGACACGACTCAGGATCGTGCAAATGCCGACTACAGATCGCAAGTTGCCAGAATTCGACCGGGAGAACCGCAGAAGCCTACGGAATAGTACGGGCTAGGATACGGTCCTCACAGGTTCTGTAACACCTCGAACTTTTCAATACCCGAGTATTGAAAGTTGTCGAGTGTTACCATGAAATTTAACTTATTATGTATATGTGTACAATACCAATCTAACTATCCTAACCTTACATCTATTCTCCAACACGAATGTGACCGTTGGGAATAATCTCCATTCATAGATCAAGCCATCTGACTGTTGATTTTGAGATAGGATCATCATATACCCAAATATTCTCACTTGTCTATCATAACCGACCGTTCAGTCAACTATTCACCGCTAGGTAAAGATATCTAACCGTCTACTCTAAGTTTGGACCACCTGACTATAGTAAACTAGCTACTTGATCTCTACACCCGCTCGTACACATATCGAATTGAGATTCTGATCCATTCATCTTGTTCATCACCTATGAATATACTTAACCCACCATTCAAACTATAATCTAAGAAACTTACACATGTGCATAAGTCACTTAAATCTAACGGTATACATGTTCTACATCTTGATCACTCCAAAAAACTCACTCATGATCATCCGTTTACAAAACTGACCATACACCCACTTATATACATGATCAGAGTACTAACCATCAAGTTTTTCTATTTTTAACATGTCATCTGACCATCTTATTATGCTGGTTGATATATATACATTCCCTTAATTAGTTTGATGAATAATTCCTTATTCATATTGATTTAGATATACATTCTTTTGTAAGAATTACTTAGAAACGTTCTTATAACCATGTAGAATTATTAGATTTCCCAAAACTCTCATATCAACAATAATTATAAAAATGTCATTAACTTAGACCCTTGAATTCTAGATCACATGGTTCTCACGATCCGTTTGATGTAAAATTTTATAACATGTCTATGTATCATAAATTAACTATACATGTCAAATTTTGACCCTTAAATCATTATAAAAGTGACCCAATTTACAAATCAGCCACTTAATTGTTAATTTTGGTGTCCGTCGAGTGAAGAAACCTCGTGGGTAGTCGTAGTAGGATATTTCCCTTCATATGAACGACTTGGATTGCCCATCATATAGACCAAGTGTGAAATATGAAGACTCCACTTTGGTAGGCTTTTTCTTAGGCGCGAAGTTATCCTGTCAAGGCCTATAAACTCCTTATAAATCTGGATATTCTGATTTAACCACTTCCTTTCGTTCATCACAACTCAAATTTGGACCACACCTTCGTCTCATATGACTATGAGGTTATACAAAATTTAGACTCCAATCTATGATCCTACACCGCTGAAGGTTGAAGCCAGTTCCTTTATTTTGGTACAAAAGGTAAAATTTTATATTTAAGCTTTTTCCACCATCGATCAACCACCAAATTTTATCTAACTGTTTGCCTATCCTGACTACACATTTTCTCAAAATTGGGCCCTGATCATCAAGTGTAGACCGTTAATTGAAATTAAGTTCGTTCTGGCACCCATGGAGAGAATTTTCAAGATAGGTCAATTTAAATTTTGGATCATCAAGAAAATCATATACCCCAGCTCTATTTGATGACTAATGAATGAATTATATTTAAAGAAAGATTGTCAAAAAATAGCAAATTGGAGAAACCCAATCCAAGTGGGATGGGAAACTATAACCCCCGGAAAATCGGGGGTCGTGCATAGACTCGACTCCCAAGTTCCTGAGTGTCACTTATCGTGCATTTATGGTTTTTATAATTAATCAAATTTAACTGCGCAATTTGGAATTACCTGAAGCCTGAAGCACAATCGCACCAGTCTACTGAAATGAAGGAAATCTCACAAATATACAGGTCCAAAAATAATAAAGGGTCGCCAAGGCGTTATACAGGATAATAAAAGAAGGCTATGTCCAAAAGAGTAAAGCCGAGCCTACGGCTCAAAGAAATCAAATTCGGCCGATCAAGCCGATGGAGAGCCGCCCATCAGCTGCAAGTAAGAGAGTCCGTCCTCCTTGTCCAAACTCGCCTCGCCAGGCTCCTCATGCCCTGAGTCACCTACATCTATGAATGGGTCTGGTTGGTGTTTTAAAACACCGTCCCAGAGTGGGAGTGAGTGATCAACTCAGTGTAAACTATTGGTCTCAAGTTACAACAGGCATCAGTTGTAATATGAACTTAATGAAAAGCAGACAATCATCAACACCTAATAACTCTTATTTAAAATGCATGCATGCGGGATGATATGATGCATGCCCTCGCCACAACACTCCCTCAAGCGACTCCATCTAACGATCGCATATGACAACACTCCCTCAGAGCGACCTCGACTTCCGAGTCGCCACCCTAGCTAATGCGTGCAATGCGATCATGTTAGCCGAGTTATTAGTTAAGTCCATTCATCCAGCAGGTTGGAGATTCTGATTCACCCTACGTATCAATGCCGTAAACTAGTTGCGAGGCCAAGACCCCATCAACGCGTGAGGCCGAGACCTCGCGGTCCGTGATCCCGTCGGGTTCCTCATCCCCGACTCCAAGCACATGAGGAGTGCCGATAGGGAGGGATCGCTCGCGGTCACTACGGGGAGGCGCGGTACCCCAGCGTAGGCCGACAGCTCGGACACAGTGTCTCATTCCACCATGCCCAGCTCACGAGGCTGTGGACCAGTTTCAAGTGGATTATCAATGGGCTACAATGGTTGCAGGGTGGTTCAGATTCCATTCATATGTGGGCACACAGGGTTAACAAACAGGGTTGATCAGATTGTAAGCTAGACCACACGAGCCAGGCGAGCGTGAGACGAGCGACCTCGGGCACGAGAGACCCATGTAGTCGAACTACAGCCACCCGAACACACCCGCCCAAACTCACGGGTTTAGCCTCGAGGCGGTCCTACCCTTGGAGCCGCCTTCGATCTCCTCATGTTTCCTGACCAACCCAATGTAATGAAGGTCATCCTTAACAAGCCGACTATACAGACTGTCACTAGCATGTCATTATCATACTCCATGCATCTCAGTCATACGAATTAGATGTTCCAAGCAAGCAATCAAGCAATATAGTGCATGTGAGGTGTGTGGGTGTGTGTGAGGAAGTTACGCACTTCATCCATCTCAAGCCATCATATGCATAAGAGTAATGGAAGCATACACAACATGGATCAATAACATGTGGAAGAATGACACGGCATAAGCATATTATCATCCATTCACGAAAATCATTTGAACAACAAATAACATTATGAAGAACATCATGTGCATCCATACAATTTCAAGAACTTACAATTCCTAGGATTCTCTAGGCTCTCAAATGTACCAATCAAGCATCCAAAATCATTAAGCTAGTATTATAATTGGTGCTAGGCTACCTAAGAACAATAGTCCGCACCTAGGATCGTTGGAGGCTTGGGAAAAACATCCTAGGAAAGAGGGCTTTGCAGTAGATCGGCCGGAATCCCTAAAACAACTTCACATGTTAGATTTACAAGCAAAACCCCCCTCCTTACAAGGGTTTTCAAAGAAAAAGAGGGTTGGATCTTACCTAAACGATCCATGAAATGAAGAGGGCGATTTTTGGATGGGTTTCCCCTTGGAGAAGGTGTAGGGAGAGGAGAGATTGATTCCCTTGGGCCCCACCTTGGTTTAGGGTCCACCTTCTCTTCTTCCCTCTCTTCCTCCTTCCTTCTTTCTCTCTTTTCTCTCTTTTCTCTCTTCCCTTTCCTAGGGAAAATTCGTATGGGAGAGGGGTGCCCAAAAGAAACCCCTTTTTATAATTCCAGTTTTGGTACAATTGGCCCCAAGTGTTGGGTCTTTACTATACTAACCCTATGGGAGAGTTTTTCTAGCCTATGGGGTGTACTAGTCGATATACACCGTAGGATAGTTAGTCCTAATGATGATCTAAGTATGGACATAATCGTCCCGCCATTTTGACACGCCAATCGACAGATATGATTAGAAGTCCGTTCAACGGTCACCGATGGTTGATCGGGGCCGCGGCTATACGGATGTGAGCGGGGAAATATCCTTAATTGACGGGTAAAGTTTGGTCGTAAACCGACAGTCTGAAATCCCCAACTTGGCATAAGAGTGGACGACTCAAATCACTTAAGTTCCCATAATTTTCCAAACTAGCCTTCTAGGGCTCCCTATTGAAGTTAGGGTGGCCTTAACGCCCCCCTGGCCACCAAATTCGGCGTGTAGGTGCTTTATGGCCCGACTAGGGCCCATGCAAAAATTGAGGACGAACGGATGGACGGATATATGATCTGAGAAAGCGTTTCTGACCTTTAAGTGGTCCTGTGAGGGCCATTTTGGTGATTGGAGCATTTCTGATGGCCCTCTGGCCATGAAATTTATAGGATAAGTGGTCCATGACCCGATGAGGGGCCTTGCAAAATTTGGGAACGAACGGATGCGGGGTTTGGTCGTACGGGTCCGATTTACGATCAACGGTCACCGTTCCACGATCAGGTCCCAGATTTGGTGGACGGGTGTAGAAAAATATATTAAACCGTCACCACAAATTTGGAAGGAATCCGACGGCTGGAACGCCTGGTATCCCGATTTCATTTGTAAGTGCCAGATTCCAATTTTTGGCATTGGCGGGGTGCATTCGGCTAGTGCAAGATCTCAGATCTGGGTGTCCACTGGGTCCGCTGTCCGCGATGGACCACAAGCCCAGTGAGATCTATGATTTCCTAAATTTTTAAATTTTTCTGACCTTCCTCAGTCGTTGGGCGGCCCACACGGGCTGTTGTTAAGTGTAAACAGGCCCTCTGGCTTGGCGGGCCACACTTGGTCCGATCATGACCTGACTGGTCTAGTCTAATGGGCTAATCTTAGATTAATTTATTTGTGATACCTCACCCCGAGTAGTTTAAACGAACGATCCTGTTGCAAATCCGACGTAGACGCCACAGGACACTGTGCTGGTTGGACGGGACGTTACCATCACCCATGTATAAGCTAGCATTGAGTGTCAATGGTCAATAAGTGAAAATATAAGTTAATTACATTAAAAAAAATAATTTAAGGATTCTTGGAAATCCAAAACAATAAAAATCCGGGATGTTACAGAAACACACCCCCACTCCTTTATAAAAGGAGTGTGCGTCCTCTCTCCACTCACACGCCCACCTCCCAAATGTCCAAGGAGAAGGAGAAAGAGAGAGAGAGAGATAGAGAGAGAGAGAGAGATAGAGAGAGAGAGAGAGAGAGAAAAAAAAAAAAAAAAGAAAGAGAAGGAGAAGCCTAGACTCCCTCTTCCTTCTCCATATGTATGGTATCCCCCTCTTGCTCAAGCAATGTCATGATTCATGTAGAAGCTTTTCACATATAAGCTTTCCTACATGGACATCTACCTAGGGTTTAGATCTAAGACTAAGGTAAGAGATTCCTTTAAGCTTATATTAATTTGAGTAGGTATGATTTATTCTATTCCCTCACATACTTTGAATCCTCCCTGTAAATATTTAATTTACCACCACCAATTATTTATCCTTTTGGAATAATGGTTAAGGTGTGATGTTAATTATACATGATCTTTTTGAATTTATGTGAGGGTTTTTTCCTTTAAAGCTTACCTTGATTTGAATTGATATGATTTATCTTGCTTTTTATATGCTTTCATGTTACTATGATTCTTTCTCTGCAAACAGTTTAAATTACCACCAACAATTATTTACCCTTTGAGATTATGGTATGATGCTAATTACAAGTGATTTTCATTATTTTTATGTGGGGAGTGGATATAAGCCTTGCCCTTACCATTACCAATTTTTTTGAGTTAGCCCTTGCTACTCTTCTCTTTGTTGAGTTAGCCATTGCTACTTTCCTCTTTGTTGAGTTGGCCATTGCCACTCTCCTCTCTATTGAGTTAGCCATTGCTACTATGTTCCTTATTTTGTTAGCCTTGTGCTATCTACCTTTATGGCTTGGGCATGTGCCTTGAAATTCCAAAACCCCCATGCTTCAATTTATTTTCTCTTTGGTGTAAATGATGTGTTAAAGGTATCACAACTAATGATTCAAATATGTTGTGAAAATGCAAGCTTAAGAAGTCCTAGAGGGGAGAGGGGTGAATAAGACTATGCCAAATAAAAATTAAAGTGTTGAAATATTAAATAAATCAAAAATCTCGATCGCGCTAGTATCGAAAAATTGATTTAAACTAATTCGTAAGACAACCTACACCCAAACCAAATTTAGGTAGGACAACCTTATTTCACAAACATTTGTAAGAATCAAGATCTCAAACCAAGCAAGAGAAAATAAAGCTATCTATTACAAATATTCACCATTTTTGCATAAATGAAATTATAAACATTCTCCATAAATACAAAATGTAAACATTCACCACAACACCGAGAGTTATAGTGGTTCGGTGTGTACAACAACTGTTCTCAAACAGCCACACCTACTCCACTCCAAGTAATCACTATCCATGTGATATTGACTTTCACTATAAATAAGGTTTTCACAGGGTCACCTTAAAACCTGATACAATTGTGATTTTAAAGGGTTATTATAAACAAAAAACCCATCACTGAGATTTTCTGGCTATCCCAGGAAAACCAACAAATGAGATTTTTTTGTTATCTCAATAAAACTAAAATACAAAAGCAAAATATACTTATATTCACCTTTAAAGGCATATCTATGGATGTAGCCGTAGAACCGGTTCTCTTGTAGTAGACTGTTCAATGTTTAGTCATATAGACAATGGTTCCAGGTTCTAGATTGATTTTAAGTAGATTCAAACCAAAGGCTACTTGTTTGAATTCCTTAAGATTTCAAAGAAGAGTATTTACTTTCTTTATAGAATAAGATTTAGAAAATAGGAGATCAAGAAATTAAAACAAAAAAGCTATTAAAAATATTATAAATATCGTGTAATAGCTTGACAAAAATGGGAACTTCTCTCTCTTGATGAAGGCTTTTATGTACTTGAATTGGTAATTTTGGATTAAGAGAAGACCTCTATTTATAGGCAAAGAAGATGTTGCTTCGATTCGTCTAAGACAGTCTTCGACTAGTCAAAGGACCGAATTCCGTTCCAACAAATTTTTAAATTTGAGCGTGATAAGATAAAACATATCTTCGACTAGTCGAGGGCCCTGTTCGACTGGTCAAGGGTGCCTAAAATCTGAACTGATTTAGTTGTTGGACTTCGAGTCGAGCAACCCTCGACTAGTAGAAGGCCCATCTTCGACTAGTAGAGCAGTCTGCTTAACTAGTTGAAGAAGTAATGAAAAAATCTGTTTTTCTTGAGTTTAAACTAGGACTGGTCGAATAATGCTTAGACTAGTCGAATCACAGCTTAAACTAGTCGAACCTTAGCTTAGACTTAGTCGAACTTTAGCCTAACATAAGCATAGAAATCCATTTAAGTTATGTCTTGAAAGTACCTAAGCCTAAGGTCTTTCTAAGATTTGTTATACTTGATATGACTGAACTTTGAAGTAGCTTGAACTTCATGGAACTTGTTCTTCTACTTGAATCTTCAATAGAGCTTAAAGTTGAAGATGGAGCTTGATCTTCTACTAGAACTTTAGTAGAACTTGAACTCAATCATCTTGAACTTAGTAGAATTTGAACTTTCCATCTTGATCCACTACTTGACTTGAATTTCAGTAGTCTTGAACTTTCTATCTTGATCTTAAACTTTATTAGAGTCTTGAACTTTCCATCTTGATTTTGAACTTCAGTAGAGTCTTGAACTTTCTATCTTGATTTTGAACTTCAGCAAAGTCTTGAACTTTTCATCTTGATTCACATTAGAAGGCTTACTTCATAAGCTATTTTTAAAATGAAATTTGACAAACAAATGTGTGCTTTATACAATATAGCACTTACATTTTGTCATGGATGTAATGCGCTCTGGGTAGAGACCCTCTTGATCGACGCATAATTCCATGGGTTTGGGTAATGGCGTACAAATCGATTTAAGTAATTCGCAATGTGTATTACATCACTTCCAGAATTGGATGTCGTAAATAGCTGTTTCATGAACAAATCGTGTCACATAATTCATCCGACTCATGTGTTGTGCCACCTCGAGGTGTTTATGTAAATCCACAGTAGAGTTGGACATGTCGGAGAATCTCCGTAGTGTGAGAATGCGGGGCTAGCCAAGTTTTCTATAAATTATATTCCACATTGTGATGATCACTATGTATGATGAACCGCACACTCTTTGATAGCATGCATTCATATATACATTGATTGCACCTACTGATATCCCTCGTAGTAGTGGAGTACGAGATGTATTAACCCTTACATTACTTTTATGAATCTCTTGAATTATTGTTAATCTTAAAAGATAACTATCACTATGAGTAGGGCATTGACCCTATCCAACCGTACAGATAATGCAGGTGGTGTACAGATTGAAGACCTAGAGGACCATCTCCCTATGGAAGATTATACTGAATGAATAAGAAGATATCCATAGCTCAAGTGGTAGACTGAGTGAAAGATACCTCGTTTCAACACTGAAGTCTTGGTATTGATTCCCTGGTGGGGGTGGCTAACAATGAAGTGTGAACTGACAGTGGGTGTACTAACAAGCTTTAAGAAAAAAAATAGTTTTATAATGTAGTGTTATATTTCCGCTACAAACTTGATAATGTAATAAGCTCCCATTGAAAGAGCATTTGATAATTTGTTGAAATCTTTTAATTTGATGAAATAATAAATACAGTCGATTTTATTCTCGTGAATGGTTACCTTCATGAATGTAATTGGATGTGATCTAAATGAAAAAAAATATGGTGCAATTTTTAAAGCATCCGATTCATTCAATTATTGACACCTGGTTTTCTCGGGCATGAGTATAAACTCTGGCCGTGAAAATCCGGGATATTATATGTTTGACTTGTTGAAGTGTTGGTTTTAGAACTATAAGACCCACATCCTAGCCCATAACGTTCCATAGGCCTCCACGGTCCTCCCGGTTGAATTTCGGCGACCTGCAATCTGTTATCGGTGTTAGCGCGCGATCCTGAGTCGTGTCTCGTATTCCAGAGTCGGCTCTACCTGAGACTTGTACCCTTGTGACCCCGCCATCGCCGCGGTTCCGACGCTGTGTCTCACTCGCCGAGGCGATACTCGTGCCAGAATATGTGGGCTCACATTCAGCTCGAGAAAAATACTGCACGTTGCAATTCTAAGAGAATCTCTACGAAACATCACATCAATCAATCAAATCAAATCAAGTACAAGCAATCATCCCCAAGTACAACCACCTCTCATAAAGTCAACTCTCTCTTTACACAAGTACACTTATCACCTTTCACCCATCACTCCCCATCACACCCATCTCCCTCTCTCTCTTACATCCCATTCTCTCTCTCCCTCATTTTTTCATTTTTCAAGCAAACCATGATACTCCAACGTCCAAGCCTCCATATGAGAAACCATGTGTGGCCCACTTCCCACCTCCTATCTCCACCATCCTAAGAACATCTTGACCGTTGAAATCGTCCCCTTGGAGCTCTACATCGTGTTGACGATGGAAGGAAGAGTCTATGATCAAAGGTGGGTGCTTCTTTCTCTCTCTTTCTCCCTCTTTCTATCATTTTTTGTGATGATGTGGTTGTGTGGCCACCCAGATGGACCCCACCTTGATGTATGCTTTATCCATACCATTCTGCCATTTGGTGACCTACCTGGGTAGGGCCCACCCCTCCTTAGCATGTCAATAGGTGGGAGTTACAAAGTGAAGTGTGGACTGATAGTGAGGTGCATTGTCCAGCAAAGGAAAAGAATATATATTAGCTTGATTTAATGGTTTTTTAGGTGGGCTGCTCATGTGGGCCCCACCTTGATGTATGGGTTCAATCCACGCCATCCACCTTTTTCCCCAGCTCAGTTTAGTCGTTGAGCTGAAAAAATGAGGCCAATCCAATAATCAAGCAAGCCATACCATAAAAAACTAAAATTTCTACCATACAAGGCTGTTAGGACCCACATTGATGTTTCGATTTGCCAAAACATGTTGAATATTGGACTCATTTCGACTGTCTTGAGCCATAGAATCCAATGGTTGGCTTGGATTTTCCGGATGTCGACCCCACCTATGAAAAACCTCAGAAAAACAACAAAAATAAATAAATAAACTAAGCAAGAGAGGGGGCCACATGCTATCAGCGCGTCCAGAGGACGCTGCAGCAAGCAGCGTTCCACTGCTTGTAAAAACGGGCAGGGACCATGGCCCCACTACAGGTCCCACCTTGATGTATTCCGAACATCTACACCATGCATTTGGTGGGACCCTTTAAAAGAATGGGTCGTCCCAAAAAAAAATAAAAAATCAACCGTACACGGGGCTCAGGTGGTCCACACTACAGAAAACAGTGGTGAGTTGGACGCCTACCATTGAAACCCTTTTTGGGTCACAGGAGTTTTGGATCTACATGAAATTTGTTTTTCCTCTTAATCTAGGTCTTTGTGACCTTATCAACAGATGGGATGGAAAGTAAACGATATGGTGGGCCCCACATGGGACCCACCCGCTGTAAATGGATTGGCAAGTGTATCGCACATAGCCATATAGCTGCTGGGGACGTCAGCAACATCCGTGGGCCTGATCTGAGGTATAGTTATACCATAACCATCCATTCATCGGGCAGGAGGGGCCCACCATGATATGTGTTTCATATCCACCCATGTGGACCCACTGCCACGTGGGGCCCCTCTGTGATGTATGTGCAACCTGCACCGTCCATCTGGATGGTGTTGTGCAACCCACGTTATGTGTGTGTTGTCTGCACCGTCCATCTGACGGTGCTGTGCGGATCACTATGATGTATGTGTTTCATTCATACCATCCACAGTCCAGACCCCTGGACGGTGGAGCCCACCTTAATGTATATAAATTTACACCATCCATTCCATGGACGGTGGTACCACCTGACACATGTGTTGTATCCTGAACGTTCATTCATCTAGGCGTGGTTGGCTGGTGCAAACCAGCTATTTAGCTGTTGTGATGTCACCAGTTTTGTGGTCCCCATGGAGTATGTATTATACCACACCGTCCATTCATCTGGGGATGTGGCCCACCCTTGCACGTATGGGTGGGACCCACCATGATGCATTTATTCTATATCCACTTCGTCCTTACATCCAGGACGGTGGACCCCATGGTGATGTATGTGTTTCACACATACCGTCCATCTGTCTTCAGCTTGTGTGGGGCCATCCCACACGTACTACACTTGTGGAATGGGACCCACCTTGGTGTATGGATTGTATATCCACTCTGCCATCTATCCAGATGGTGTGTGGCCCACACCATAATGTATATGTTATGTCCAGACCGTTCATCTCACGGACGAGCAACAATTTGCTGCTGTGCATGGGCGTCGTCGGGGCCCGTGAGACCACTATGATATATGTTTTGATCCACACCATTCAGTCCAATGTGGACAATGGACCCTATTATAATGCATGCATCGTATATTCATGTCGTTTGTCCAGCTGGGCCCTAATGTATGTATTCTAGCCACGTCGTCCATCTGTATGTGGGACCGGCCATGATGTAACTGTTCCATCCACGCCGTCCCGTCCATGTGTTGGGCGTGGACCCTATACATGTAGCCCACCTTGATGTATGATTTAATCCACACCATCCATCAGGTTGGGATGGTGGGGATTCCACCATGATATGTGTTATATCCTAACCATCTAGATCATATAGGGCTTGCCTCGATGTATGTTTTATCCACACTGTTCGTGGGACGTGCGACCCACCTGATGTATGCATTATATATCCACCCCGACCATCTGGTGGGGGCCCATTCGCTGCGTATGCGGGGCCCACCTGTTATATATATTAGGCCCGTGTGATGGGGCCCACCTTGATGTACGTATTTTATATTCGCACCGTCCAAGGGCCTACCATTGATGCATGTATTATATATCTATGCCGTCTATTGGTGCGGCCCATATGATGTGGCCCATTTGATGCATGTTGGCCCATTGGAGTGGCCCACATGATGTATGTGAGGCCCACCTTTGATGCGTTTGTGGCCCATTCGTCAGGCCCACTTTAATATACTTGTGGCCCATTAGTGCGGCCCATTGATGCGGCCCACTTGTTGTATATGAGGCCCATTAGTACGGCCCACTTGTTGTATATGAGACCCATTGGTGAGGCCCAATGATGCAACCCATTGTGATGTGTATGTTATTTAGGCCATTCTTTGGCTGGACCACTGGTAGGCCCAACTGTGATGTGTAGGCCCACTTGCTGCATGTGCAAGGCCCACCTCTGATGAATATTTGAGGTTCACCTGTTGGCTATTTAAGGCCCACTTGTTGGATCTTTGAGGCCCACCTGTTGGTTATTTAAGGCCCACCTGTTGGATATTTGAGGCCCACCTGTTATGTATTTCCAACCCATATGGCATGGCCATTGTGATGTTTAGTAACCCATTTAACGAGGCCCATTATGATGTGCATTAGGCCTATGGGTTGTGGCCATGCGATGTACTTAAGGCCCATGTGCAGAGCCCACTTGTTGTGTATATATATCCCTTGTATGAGGCCCAATGCAATGTACATTAGGCTTTTGTGTGAGGCTATGGGCCCACCTTATGTTTGACTCTATATGGGCCACTGCTTGGGAGCAATGTAGGTTGAATGTCCACATGGATGGGCAATGACGGTTAGATGTTCTCATTATGACCTTCCCTTAGGCCTTGTTAGGCCCATTCTCTTCATGAGTTAACCCAAATAAGTGGGTCGCATTCGCCATAGATGGATGACTCTGTGCTATCGAATTTGATATAACTACGGCCGAGAGCCGATCTTTACATTATAGTTGATTGGTTGTCCATCTATGAACCCCGCCTTGTTTATATATGCTGGTTGTCGGTGCCGATTATCGATGTTAATCGTCGATGCTGATTATAAATGTTAATTATCGGTACTGATTATTGATGCCGATTTTGATTGCCAAGGCCGATTGTCGAGACCTATATGATGTATATGCAACCCGTAGTTGAGGCCCATTGTGATGTATTTGAAACCTATGGGCAAAGCCCATTGTGATGTATTTGAGGCCTATGGGCAAGGCCCATTGTGATGTATTAATGGCCTATGGGAAAGGCCCATTGTGATGTATTCGTGGCCTATGGGAAAGGCCTATTTGATGTATTCGAGACCCATGTGTAGGGCCCACATGTCATGTATTTGAGGCCCATGAGTAGAGCCCACCTGTTGTGTATATGTGGCCCTTACGTAAGACCCATTGTGTTGTATATTAGGCCTTTATGTGGGGTCGTGGGCCCATTATATGTTTGGCTATATGTGAGCAATTCCTTGGGGGCAATGTTGGTTAAATGTCCACATTGTTGAGGCCGATCGTTGATACCGATTATGAGTATGTGACAGCATAACATCATGATACATGCCCATACGTATCATCTGCATGTTTTTTATGAGATGTGGTTGATCATTGCATATGTCATTGAGCATGTTGTTATGAGACTCCCTGATAGGCGGAGGTTATCTCACATGAGCGCACGGTATGCGCAGGATTGATGCATGACTGGATTGTATGACTCATGCATTTTACATTATGATTATTGTATGCCCTAGCGACATCAGGGCCATAGCCTCCACAGGCATATTGTAGATGGCCAGACGGGGCGCCGGAAATTGTTCTAGCATCAGGCTGTCATAAATGGCCCTGAGTGAAAATTTATAAACCCTTTTGGTACCAGAGGATGCCCATACGTCAAGACCGAGTGGATACATGAACGCCCGAGTGCAGAATACTAGGAGGCCGTGTCTCTCACTGTGTCATGGTCTATTGGGCAGGGTTGTGGCCTTACCCGCCCGAGGGTAGGGGCATAGCTAGGCTGAGTTTGACCAGCTCGTAAATGGGTTCGCTATCGACGTGCCGGATAGGTATTGGCAGATTGTTGTCCAGGCGGATAGTAAGATTTCTTACGCTCACTTGGACTGTGCTGCTGGGAGAGGGGGGCAGTGTCATTTAGAGTGTACTAAACTCCGGTAATGGTTCTGGAGATAAACAGTACTGATATGTGGACTTATTGAGCAGGAGTTGCATACTCATTCATTCATTCATTCACTATCCACTCGGGCTGGTGGTGCGTAACTATTTGTTATATGTACCTTCGCAATGGCCAGGATTTCGGTTGGGGTGTACGACTAAACTGAGATCATGAGTTTACCACATTGAGTCTGACTATCCAAATTTAGGTATGGGATTGGTTTGGAAAGAAGTCCCTTATGATGGACACCATAGCCTGCGATACTACGTACTATCATCCCGACTTCACATTCCAACATGGTCATCCCATTCGCACCGCATATTGCATTACATTGCGGCATATGGCATTTTGGGTTACTATGTTTCTGCATTTATATGGTATAGATACGGCTGACGTTATTCGTGAATTCATCAGGAATTGTATATTGCATCGCATCCTCAACATCTGATATTTGGCCCTTTATAACTCCTCATTTGCATAGTTGTTCTATATTGCGTATTCTGATATTGATTGACTCATGGACTTGTCAGCATTCCCACTTACTCTATTATCGTATGATTCATGATCTGGTCAGTATTTCTGCTTATTCTGATATTGTACGATTTATGGGTTACCAGTATTTCTGGTAGTGTACGATTTTGACATTGTATTGAATACTTGACACTTACCTTGTGAACACACTTACACTACCCTCTAAGCTTCTCTAAGCTTATGCATGATAAATGCGTGCAAGTGATGTTAGGTTGCAGCAGTGTTGAGCTTGGAGCATGCAGCGGTCTTCTGAAGCTTGATTCTCGATTTATGTAATTTCCTTTCAGCATTATACTCAAATGATTATATTAGTGGATATGTGATAATGATGTTGCTTTTGTGATTTGGATAATCTTGTGGTTATGCTTATTACGAAATAAATGTACGTTGGAAAATCCTCCTTGTAGGATCCCAGGATCGGAATTTGGCGTATATACGTTGGGAGCCGAGAATGGGGTACTACGGAGGCAGTCAGCATCGGATTCAGCGATTGGAAATTTTGTGAGCCCAGTTTCCAAGTTTGGGGCGTGATAGGAACAACTTGTTTTTTCATGGCCGATAACTCCCAAGTTACTACGATTAAAGAAAGTAAAGTTAGAAATAAGACGACAGAAAGAATTTTTTTTGAAAAAGGCAAGAATGAAGGTAACATCTACCTAAGTTGGAACGGACCACGATGATCATGAATCCATCGCTTATTGACTGAGAATTTTTTATAATCATTACTATCGACCGAGCAGAAGTTGGAAATGATGGTGGATTGGGTTTCTAAGGGGTGAGATAAATTCATAAAAAATAAGGTTCGGATCATTCAATCTCTCCCTATCTTACCACCATCTGATACAACATCGATTATAAGGAGCGTATCGGTGACGTTCAAGGCTTTCCTCAATTTTTGTTGTGTAATCTTTGATGGAGAACCCTAGCTAATACTTAGTTTGGAAATATTTTTCAAAAGAAGTTACAGTGTTGGTCGAAGAAATACCTAGTTTTTGCATTGTCAGTGGGCCGCGCGTCCTAATGATGGCTGACTTGTTGATATTAGTCATGTGGTTGGATCAACTTGAACTAGGACTAGAGTTGGAGCTTCAAGAGTTGGATTAAGAGAAGGTCCTAATTCGGCAATCCTTGTGGGAGCAAGAGAGGATTGGGGGGCCGGAGTCTGTCGAGGAACATGCCCCTTTACCAAAACTTTCCTTGCGTTTTAGTTTAGGAGTTGTCTTGATTTCTAGAGTTGTGGTTATTGTTGTTATTTCATTCAATATATCTCCTGACCTAGCTGACTGTTGGCCAGAAGTTGCGGCCAATTAGGGTGTAGTTCTTTTATTTCCTTGTAAGTCCATCGAGAAATAAAAGTGAGCAGTGATAAGTTCAACATAAGTGGTAACTAACTGTTTACCATGCCCCCCTCCAATTAAAAAAGGTGTTCGTCACCTAAGGACGATTCTAAAACTTGTGCAGCTCAAAAGACATGTTGGCCGATTGAAAAGTATAATGAAGGGAACGGTAGAGTTCAATTTGATCAACAATCGGTCGAGAGTAAGAGGGTTGGTTGCAAGTCTTTTTAGTGAAGGAACAAGGAATACATTGGACTAAGCCTAATTGTCGAGCAAGCAAATTCAGATAATATTGTTTAATTCCAATCTTGGCGTTCTTACCCGTCTCAACTGTGCCGCCATAGGGGGGGTCCCTGCCGATAAGGTAACTCTCCCTAGCTTGAAGCATCAGACAAGTTGATTACTCATCATTTTCTTCAAAATTGCCTGTGAACCAGGCTAGGCCGAACTCTTTGAATAAAAAATGGGTGAATGTGCGGTAACATTTGCTAGCATTAAGAGGGAAGAAAAAAGAATGGAAAAAGTATGGACTTCTTGAGAAAAATGAATATTACAGTGACCATAAGAAGTATAAATGATATGATCAGGGAGAGGAAAAGGCACAAGAAGATAATGAAAATACTCATAAAACCACATTTGAAGAAGCTATAATAGTCCTCCATTGTGAAACAGACCTTTGGTGGTTAGCTCTTACATGCCTCTATATAGGTGGCCGAGCATAAAGGGGCGCAAATGCTAGTTTTCTGGCTTGTGCAAGCGCCTCTACCAATTGAACATATTCATTGGTGATATGGAGCGCATTCACATAGAATAGATGTTAGCAGATCCATAGTAACCAGAAGGCCAAGTGTTCTTCATACTCGACTAGCCCTTCGTGTTTTTGATAGGCGGGCATGAAATGGGAGTAGGCCCTACCGGTCTTATTGCTGAAGTGTCTCTTTTCATTGTGAGGGAAACTTGGAAAAACTACTCCACCAAAAGGAAGAAGTTGTGTAAGGGCACATATGTGCAAGATTGTTGGACTCGTAGGGGCACAACGGAAGAATAAGGTGTTGGTGGATGAATTCCACAAGGTCGATGCTACAGTGAGGAGAGGAGAATTCAGTACGTAATCATACAATGATAGCTTGATGCATTCATAAATGCCAGTTTCTCTTCAAGAAAACCTCATGTTGGAAGCAACACAGTCAAACCAATTACGCCATCCTAGCAAGGTTTTGGCTAGAATTGTGAGGTCTTTAAGGCATTGGAAGGATCGGGGATCGATTAGGACTGAATCAGTGTATTTTCGCACAGGGCATATTGGGAAGAAGCCGTCCTTGGAACAGATTTCATCAACTTTGATTCCAGTAAAGAAGGCAAGGCCTAGACAAAAATAATAATCAAGTGGTGATTTGAAGATAATCTCGTTGGTAATTTTTTTGGAAAAACCTTCTAATGCACATATCTATTCATCGTGTTGGAAAGTTAGAGAGATTGAGGATGAGGAAGCAGCCATCATCGATACGAGAAAAGAGTTAGGGTTTTGAGAACAAGGAAACATGAAAGAAAGCTTGAGAAATGGGAAAACATGTTGAAATGGGATATATATTGCCCAAAATCAAGTGCATTAATTAGGGTATAATCATGATCTTATATGGTATGACACTCATACACGCATCGCCATGAGAATAGCTCTCAGTTTGAAAAAAGAAAGCATGAACGTCATTCGGAATTGTCTCGATCATGCGTGGTAAATGAATCGTCACCACGTATCCTATAAAACAACCTCATTTACGAGGGGTCACATGTCAACTTCATCACCTTTTACCAAAGGCGAAGTATTGTGGGGGCAATGTTGTGCCCTGTTTCTAACCGTTCCTTCGAGAGCCAATTAAAGAGAGACACGTGTATTTTTACATGAGATGCGTAGGATTTTGTGAGTATATAGCTGGTGTCTGTTAAGCGATGCCACGTTATCCATAAAACAACAGTCGTTAAGTAGAACATGATCAGGTCAGCAAGGAAGCTTAGAGCGGTTATCTATATAGGAGGTAAGCTTAAAAAGAAAGGCTCCAGGGAGGTCAATAGTGCTAAAGCGGTTATAATAACTGTCAAAATGTGAGAAGCATCTATATGATCAGGTTAGGGCTATAAATAGCAAAAGAATTTAGTAGGAGGTGTCTCATAACAATAAAACCAAATCAAATATATCTTTCAATTATATGTCATTTACATTCATTAATGTAATCTTTACTTTTATCTGTCATTTTAACTTTAGATATA
Organism: Magnolia changhungtana; assembly: GCA_030180095.1. NCBI lineage: Eukaryota > Viridiplantae > Streptophyta > Magnoliopsida > Magnoliales > Magnoliaceae > Magnolia > Magnolia changhungtana. The sequence continues at coordinate 876,206 of JASAUF010000611.1, forward strand.
ATTTGAATTTACACTCATATGTTAGATTTAGTTCAAGTATCGAGAAAAGTTCTCCATCCATAGAGGTGTTCTATAGTTGTTCTCCGCGACCGACTATAAGAATTTTATTTGTAACGTAAAGAAAAAATCCTTTCATAGAGAAGGCTTAAGTGTGACCCATTTTCAAAGGACGAACCCCACCCTTTGACAATCGCGTGATCATCTTAAGTAGCATTGTGCAAGTGGCTGAATAGGCAGCGGATCTCATTAGATCTCGATCATATGCGGTTGATTTATGATGCATCTGCTTATCTTGGTGCTTGGGGTCATAGTCGTTCAGTTTGAATTGAGCTGTATATTCAATTTGAGCACGCACGTAGTAATCACATGAGTGAGATTGAAACAATAGGAACATGTTGTCCAACCTGCTTTATGCCAATGCCTCACCTATACTGACCAATCATGTTTTCAAATTTTGATGTTTTTGGTAGGTTGTTTTGGAAAAATACTTGGCTAATATATATATATATATATATGAAAAAGGTACAATGCGCTTGAGCTGATTTTAACACCCCATGAGGTCGAGCTGTGTGGGCCCCACCGTGATGCGCTTCGAACATCTACCCCATCAGTCAGATGCACCATTCCATCGTGAGCCTAGGTCTCAAAAATCAAGTCAATCCGTGACTTGTGTGGGCCACACCATATACAGAAGTGGGGAGGGGTCGTGCACCATTAAAACATTCATGACCATTTTTGAGGGCCCACCGATATGTAGTTTACAAATCCAGCCCATCCATTATGTGTGTCCCACTTGAATGAGGGTTCAGACCAAGTTTTAGGCGTATGCAAAACTCAGGTGGGCCCCACCAAGTGCTTTTATATGTTTTAACGGTGTCTTCACATAATTTTAGATGGTATGGCTCACCTGAGTTCCGTATACAGTTGATTTTTGGGATATCCCATAATTTAAAGGGTACCCATCAAATACACGGTGTTGATGGTCGAAACACATCACGGTGGGGCCCACACAGCTCGACCTCACGGGAGCTTATCGTCAGCTCGAGTGCATTGTACCTTTTCCCATATATATATATATATATATAGAGAGAGAGAGAGAGAGAGAGAGAGAGAGAGAGAGAGCCTCAAGTCAACTGGTTGGATTATTATTTACGGTTCACTCAAGGGCCCGTTTGGCCGGTTGGATGGTATTGGAAGGGATTGAAAGTTAAATCTCAGGATCGGCTGGGCGTGCCAAACAGAGCTGGTGATCTGATTCCAATCCCATGGATCTCAAGACAATCTACTGACAATACCATCATTACCTTTAAATCTCATCCGATCCACCCTAATCCGTTCAAATTTGTTGGGACGTGTTTGGTTTGGGGGACTAGAAGGGATGGGAAGGTTTAACCACGGTTTAATCCTGAGATTGGCCAGGCGTACCAAACAGACGATATGGCAATCCCATCTATCTCAAGACGACACCATCATTACCTAGAAATCCATGCTATCCACCCTAGTACCATATTCAATCCCTACCAATCCACCCGGCCAAACGGGCCCCAGCAGAATGTTTCCAACCTCTTTTAAGTGCCTGGGGCATCGAATGCTTCTTATGGGCTGACCTCATAATAAGATCATTTAGTGCAAAAAATTATACCTATCTAATCTTGTAAGGGTTATTTTCAATTTTTGAATTATGGTTTATAAATTGAAAGCCAAATATATTCATAAAGAAACGAGGTAAGGTAAGATACAATAATTACATTTATCCTTTTTGAAAGTTTATTTTTATTAGCATTTTTTCAAAAACAAATATTGTAGCAAAATCATCATTATAGTGGGTTATATGTGATATGACCACATAAGTACAAGATTAAACAATCATAATCCAGTCACAGCCTTTGCCACTGTAATTTGATAGGGCTTATTTTTGCATTGATAAATAGAAAAATACAAATGTGGTCCACTTGATCGGTGGATGGGGCTGATTTTTAAATGAACTGTTCCTCATGGCGGGGTCAATATATTGAACGTGTTGGATGCCCCATGCACATGGCAAGAAAGAAATTATCCGTTGAGTGGACCATAACCTAAAGTCCAGCCGGTTGGACCGTCCATGACATCGTTCCGACCAGTTAAGAGCACGTAACATCCAACCCTCCTATTACTCTCTGGTTAACGTCGCGATGATGTCGCAATGTTAACGCGATACTTTAATACCTAACGAAAATTTCAAAATATCGTGATTAATATCACGATACATCAGCTAGCGTGTTTATAGCGTAATTTTAAAAATCTAGGCGAGATTTATGGCCCCACCTGCATCCGGACCCACATATTGCACGTACGATACGGATGCCACGTGCAAAGTTGCTGTGGTCCGTCGGCTTTCACATGGATTCCCCAAAAGTGTACTCGCCATTACGTGATCCATATGTGCGAGATCTGCACCGTTCATCATTAAGGGGGTTCTTTGATCATGCCTTAGGTTAAAACTGAGATTAGTCCCTGATCAGGTAGGCCACACATGCACATCAAATACGTGCCATTAGTCCTGTTTCCTGACCGTTCATTTTTGTCAAGAAAGGAAAGGCATGTCAACAGTCCACCCCAGTTGATGAATGGCCCAGATCTCCTACACGTGAGCGACGAGAAGCCCCACGTCATCTCACGTGAGCAAGTGCACATTCGTCGATGGTCTGTTGCATGTTAAAGAACCTCTTACCGTACACCAGTGTCAGCTTAGGCCTCTATATGTGCTTCCATAGGACCATAGGTAGGACACAAATGCACTTTAGAGGTGACACAACTATCCCGTAGTCCGCAGACTATTGAAGTGAAATCGTTGACCACTATCTGGGCCATTTATATGGATGATCAGACCCGTTCAAGAGATGGGTCTCACTATGCATAGGCCATGGACAAGTAAAAATAACCAAAAAAAAGAAAAGAGATTTGTCTTTTTATTCATGGACAGATGCAATGATAGTGTCCATTTCTCAAATGGATGGGATAATCATTATAGAAAAAGAGGACCATCCATGGAGTTGTCCATGGTGGGGCCTACATCTTGATGTGTCTCTCACAGTTCAGTAGTCCGAGGACTGACTAGCTTTTGCCCTGACTGGACTGGGCAGAATCTGAGTCAAAACTAGCTTTCCTTCATGTCTCTATCTGAAGGGTTTTGATAGGGTACGGTGGCAGGTTTTGAACCCCGTATTGCACCTTAAATGACGATACGAACCGTTCATGTTCTGAACAAAATACTATCCGGGACATCTTGAGGAGCATTTATTGAACGGGTGATCCTGTGTGAAGATGAGTATTTAATGGATCAAATTCAAAATCAAGATTCAAAGTTAGGTACCATCAATGATATGTCTGATTATAAAATCTTGGCTTATATATGCTACTACTGAGAGCATGAACGGTTTGGATCGTTCTAAGGATGAAACCCGAAGGTGAAAACCTGCTGTTGTACGGTGGCACTACACCCTATCACTGGTGATTGATTTTAATGCAGATCTAGCATGGAAGCTTTACATTAATGAGTCCGGGCACGTCCCCCACGCGTTTCAGCCGGACCCATCCGAACGCTGTCACACAGGTGTAAGAACAAATGCTCGGGTAGTTTTATCCTGGAGAGATCAAAGAAGTAAATCATGCAATACATGGCAAAATAGGATACGTGTGCAAGATCCGGCCATTCATTAGGTGGGGTCTACGTTTGAAATTTCCCTGCTCTAAATATCCGGTTAATCCGCTTATCGGGTGGACCATACACATCGGGGAAAATGGATGGCTAGAAATAAGATCACCATATTCAATAGACAAGAGTGGCCCACCTGGTTAGATGGCCATGATTCACTTCTTCAAACTTGATTTCGCCGTCCATTTGTTTCATATACCGACCCACTTGATGATGAGGCCAACCCGATGGACGATGGAATCTTGCGCCCATGTGGATGACGCTCGAGCTAAGAAGGAAGCGGATTGCATTCTGAATAAACTCTGTGGGGCCACTGTGATTTATGTATTTTATCCACTCCGTTCATCAATTTTAACGGATAATTTTAGGACTCTATTCTAAAAATAAAGTATATCCAAAACTCATGTGGACCACACCACAGGAAAGAGTGCGTATTGAATGTCTACTGTTGAAAATTTCTTGGGGTCACAGAAGTTTTGGATCGAACTGAGATTTGTTTTTTTTTTTTTTTGTTTGTTTCTTATGAACAGTGTGGATGATAAATAAACATCACTGTCTACCCTAGGTAGGTTTCAACGGTGGAAATCAATATTCCCGTTTTCCTATGGTTTGGTGCACTTGAGCTTTTGATGTGCTTCAGTTTTGGTGGCAATCCCTGAGGGCCTGTTTGGGCGGTGGGATTAGAATGGATTACGTGGGATGACATTCAAAAAACATAATTCCCAGGTTGCCATGCAATAATATTAATGTCATACTTGGTTGGTAATATGGTGGTACATTGAATGGATATACTCACTATCATTTAAATTTATTGAGAATAACACACATGTGTTATATATAAACCGTTCATTTGTTTTGTAACCTCATTTTATGGCATGGGCCTAAAAATGAGGCAGATCCAAAACTTATATGACCCCAAAGAAATTTTCAACGGTAAGCATTCAATCCCTGTTGCTTTCTATGGTGGAGTCCACTTGAGCTTTAGATTTACCTAATTTTTTGTACCATGCTCTAAAATGATCTCGAAAAATGGGTGAACAGTGTAGATTTAGCCCACACATCATGCTGGGACCTACACAACTTGCTAACATTAAGTGAAATTAGCACAGGACCCATGCAATTCCATCTAATCTAATTACAAGCTTTTCCATTCGACATGAGTGGAATTGGCACATGACCAGATGAATCCCATCCCACCTAATTCCTTCTAATCCAACTACCCAAGCAGACCCTAACAGCCCATTTAGACGGGTGGATTGAAAGGGATGGGATAGTATTGGAAGGGATTGGAAGTTAAATCCCCAGATTCACCCACGTGCGGGGTGATCTGATTGTTGGATATAGCAATCCCATAGATATTAAGACAATCCATTGACAACATCACCATTACCTTCAAATCCCACCCAATTCACCTTAAGGGCGTGTTTGGCCAGACAGATCCCACAGTATTAGGAGGGATGGGATCAGCAATATATTGGGATTGCATGACGAGCCAAACAGATCTGGTGAACTTGTCTTGGGATATCAGCAATTCCAAGGATCTTAAGGCAATTTACTGACATCACCATCATTACCTTAAAATTGATCCTATTGTAACAATCCATTTTTTTTAACGGTGGGAACTATATCCCATTTTTTTTATATTTTGGTGTGGCCCACTTAAACCTTGAATCTACCTCATTTCCTGGACTATGTCCTAACATCATCTAGCAAAACTGATGAACGGTGTGGATCTGTCACATCATTCTTGTAGGACCCACTCTAAAATAAAATAAAATAAAATAAAATAAACAAAACAAAACAAAACTCCTCTCACCGTAACCAACCCCATCCCTCACTCCTCTCACCGCACGACCTAACCTCTCTCCCCAATTTTCTCCCCAATTTCCTCTCCCATTCAAACTCTCCTCTTTCTTCTTCCACCATTCTTCATCGGCGGAACCCACCAAATAATCCAGGCCGCTCACCATCAACCCAAGAAGATTTTAACGGCAAGCGTTCAACCTCCACTCAACACACCAGGTAGGTGATCTTCCCGATTGAAAAGATTACATTAGTGTATATATTTGATTACATTGATTATTTATTTTGTATTGTTGATTTAAATTATTTGATTTTGATTTTTAAGTGATGTAGAATGCATTTATTTGATTTCTGATATGTGAAATAAATTCATTTGATCACTGTTAACTGCTTTAAATTGTATTTAAATTATGGGTGCTCTGCCCTAAAAGGATCATTACATTGTATTTATTATGGGTGCTCTGCTCAGGGTCATACCCGAAAGGATCAGCACGGTACGGGTGCTCTGCCCAGGGTCATACCCGAAAGGATCAGCACGGTACGGGTGCTCTGCCCAGGGTCATACCCGAAAGGATCAGCACGGGTGCTCTGCCCTGGGCAATTCCCTAAAAGGATCAACACATATGGGTGCTCTGCCTTGGATATTTATCCTAAAAGTTTATTCACCAGGTGCTCTGCCGAGGGTCATTCCCTAAAAGGATCAACACCGGTGCTCTGCCGAGGGTCATTCCCTAAAAGGATCAACACACACGGGTGCTCTGCCCTGGATTGAACCAAAAATGATTTTAGATAACGGCATTGTCTTATTTTGTTATTACGAAAAATAAATTATTATTGTTGTCATGTACAATAATGATTCAATACTCGTAATTAGTCATATTTGTATTATTGAATTTTATTTGTGTTAATGTATAATTTTCAATTTTGGGAAGGATGTGACCCTACGAGTACGTCGCGCTCACACCCATATAGATTTGTTTATAGAAATTTGGTATCGAAGAACCGATTGGATCAGATTGAAGACTTTTATATTTTATATTTTTTTTATTTAGAAATTAATTAAAATTTAATGCATGTTGTTATTATTTATTTATTTATGTCAACGTAATTAAAGATTTAAGGATTGATTAGCGGACAATATTTAATCACAATTATTAGTATCCTTTTAGTTGCTCTGATTGCCTTAAAAATGTATGAAATAATGTGGGTTGCGATGTATATTTATTTAAATACAACTCACGGTCCTGAAATTCGGGTTCGGGCTTGGCCAACTCGAGTTCCGATTTTCGGGGCGTGACACCTATCCCTTGGTTGATGAATTAGAAGGTAAAATCCCGGGATATGCACGGTGTGCTAAATAGACCCAGCGAACTTATCCTGGGATATAAGCAATCCCATGGATCTTAAGACAATCCACTGACACCATCATCATTACCTTAAAATTAATCCCATACCTCCTAATACCATGGGATCTGCCCGGCCAAACATGCCTTAATCCATTCAAATTTGCATGGGACATGTTTAGTTTGGGGGATTGGAATGGATGGGAAGGTTTAATCCCGGATTGGTCGGGGATGCCAAACACACTCGATATAATCCCATGGATATTTAGACAATCCACTGTCAACATCATCATTACCTTGAAATCCATGCCATCCACCCTAAAACCATTCGATCCCTTCCAATCCACTCATCCAAACGGGCCCTAAAATGATCTGAAAAAACGGATGAACGGCGTGGATCAACTACATACATTCAAGGTGGCCCCAGCAGAGTTTACTCGGTACGATAAGAGAGTAACTCAGTACGCGATCCGATTTCAGCTAGATCTTCTAATACGGTGGGGCCCACCTTAGGATTCTCTAGCATAGGAACCAGGCCTGTACGCTTATCAGGTGGGCCGTACATTATAGATGCCCCAGTAGGTCGGTCAACTCATTAGGTAGGCCAGTGTACCAGACAAATGAATGGACAGTCACTGTGGCTCTGGATTTTTCTGTACTCTCTGACCAACTTGATTAGTGGACTAGCCTGATATTTGGACCAAGGAATCTACACATGCGGGCCCACCTGAAGGACGGCTTAGATTTCCCTATATGTGCCAGGCTGGCATGTTAGATGGGGTAGGGTATACATGCGGATGGGATTATTAGACCGCTTGCATCACACCGCGCAGGACGATTCTAAGCCGTTTTAAAACGGCTGATAGTTTTTCATTTTTAACCGTCCATTTATGATCGATGACCATCCATCCAAATAATCTGGGCCATGTGTCCTAAGGACGTGTGCACGTTTCTTGTACGTACTATGGTGGTTGACATGCATGTGCGTACCAAATGCACATGTGAAACACGTAAACTTGTCTGAATCTAAACCATCCAAATCGTGGGCCTCAAAGTACGTAGGACATTGGTCCAAGTTCACATTGAATAGACAATCCTAACCATCCAACGAATGGACATTTGTCTGTTGAATTTGGATCATTGATCACTTCTCATCTATAACACCAATTTCTGATTTGACATTTACACGTGTGCCATGCGGTTAAATACGTGCATGCACGTTAACGATACATCACGGCATCATATAATGCATTAGCAGAGTATCACAACGCTTACGCATGCTCATACGCACTGTACAAGTGGCATGTAACCATCTCTCAATCAGAACCGTCCAAATGGTAGGATTACTTTAGGGCATGAATTCAAAATTAAAGTAAATCCAAAGCTTAAGTAGAACATGCCACATGAAAATAGTGGGTTGAACGCCTACCGTTAAAAACATTTTACAAACAACTTGAGCTTTGGATTTGTGTATTTTTTGGCTCATGCCCTAAAATATGCAGGCAAAACTGATGGATGGATTGGATATCATCTGATGGGGCTATATATTAGAACACAGCCGTACAGGCTTTGGATGATCAGGATTGCACGAACTTCATGCTACGTGCTTCATCTTGCTAACATCTTAACATGAACCGGCAAAACCGGTGGACAGATTGGATTTCACCTAAAACGGCTCTCTCCAGGCTTTGGACGGTCAGGATTAAGGGAAGTTCGTACTACGTTTCCTGTACTACGTGTATGCGTGCGGATGATGACACACTTCGCTGCCTCTCAGAACCTATACGGGTGTAACTCTAACCGTAGGGCCTGCCTCAATGTACTCATTTTATATCCGTCCCATTCATCTTCTTTTACAGCTTATTTTAGATCATGGTTCGAAAAATAAAATATATAAAAATTTCAGGTGGACCACATAGTGGAAAACAAAGGCCATTGAACGGTCATCATTAGAGCCTTCCTAAGGTCCACTGTAATTATTATTAACCATCCAACCTATTGATAAGATGATACAAAAGTAGATGAAAGGAAAAAACAAAAATCAGCTTAATACAACACTTTTGTGGCACACAAAAGGTTTTTAATAATAAATAATCACTGTTCTGTGTAGTGTGGTCTATCTGAAATTTATATCTGCTTTATTTTTGGGACCGTACAGTAATATAAGCTGAAAAAACAGATGAACGGTATGGATATACAATACGTTCATCAAGGTGAGTCCTACGGTCAGGATCAACGTCGCAGCCAAGTCGTGTTCGTCCATTCATGGGTGAACTAATCATGTAGTAATCATCTACGTCGATGTTGGTCATGATTAGGTGGGTGGGCATTAATTCCGTCTTTACCGTAGATGTGGTGGATGGTACTGCGAAAGTTCTGAAGTAGGGCCGATCAGATGGCCATAAGAGGAATCTCGTAGGCTACATGCGCACGTTAGACAGAATCCATGATTTTTATTTTTATTTTTTATTTTTTATTTTTTATTTTTAAGGGAAAAGAAAAAGAAAAGAAAAGAAAAGAAATTCTACTTCTTTATTAATATAGGGCTTTGAAAATGACAGATTTACAGTCAAAGTACACTCCTTGAAGAAGAACAAAGACAAAAAGGAGGGGTCCCTTTTTAAAGACCAAAGTACGAAAAGGTGGCCCCTCGTACTTCGAGACGTGTCTTTCTAAGATGGTGGGCCACACCCAGGAAACAACGTGAGGCCCAAAATCCATAGCTGGTTTCTATCCTATGGGACGCTAGGCTAGTGTGATAGTTCATCACCAATTATAAAGTGGAGGTGACTCATCTCCCTCATAGGTGGCACTAGTGTATAGTCATCTAGACCATCCAAATAGTGGGGAACATTGTGGATGGAGCGTATTTCTAAAATAACATTGATTAAGCAACCCTAACTATCCAATCGATGAATGGGAGATGGATGGTTAAGATTAAAATAGTGAGTGGTCCAAATTCAAATAAAGAAATCAGATGGTCAATATAATCTACTCAGTGCAGTTTTCTCTTCTTTGTCCTTATGCTCTATACACAGTTGGTCTGCAATCTCAACGGCCTGGATTGTCACTGCCAATTTTAAACGGTGAAGAACTAACATAGTAACGTACGCCATTTAGAGGGCGAGAATGAATTAGCATATGTGTGTGCTAGACTAGTATTGCTTATCATGCAATCCCAACCATGCAGTTGCTATATCTGATGGAGAACTGATAACCTACGCCTGCACCACTATTCTGGTACAGGGCTTTTCCAGAAATAGTGGTGCATGCCACTAGGTGATTAGTTCTCTATCTTAAAAAAACTATCTTATATGATACCATGATCATCAGGTGGGCCTCAACCATTAAAAAAGTACTATCAATGGGAATTGACCATTGGTTCAGATTCTGCGTACATGTGTGGCTCACCTGACAATCAAGTTGGCTGAATTTAGATGCATGGAATCCAAACGGTGAGGATCGTTTGTGGAGCCAACAAAACAGATGGTTACGTGCCATCCACAAGTGGGCCAGCCACATCGACGGTCTAGATTGCCATACAGCTATAGCCTTGGTCGGTCCAAGCATCACCACCATTTAAAAACTGCCATAGTAGTATGGTTCGATTGGAAATAACCATATGTATTTGGGTCTGGTTGAGTCGGGTCGGGCCGGATAATACAGCCACATTGTTTAGGAGGATTCTTTCGACCTTTGTATCCAAGGGTGCGCGGAAGCGGATTGCGCTGGGATGCTAGGTGGGGCCCACCATGATGTTTCTGAAAAATCCACCCCGTCCATCCGTTTTTCCATATAATTTTAGGTGGATCCTAAACTCAATTGGGTAGATGAGATTAAACAGTGAAGATTCAATAACCACCGTTTAAACATTCGTATGGCCACGAAAGTTTCTTATCAGGATAAACGTTCTGTGTTTTCACTTCATCATAGCAGGAATAAACTTATAAACGGTTTGGATGGTATATAAACATCAATGTAGAGCCCAGGCAGGTTTCAACGGTAGTAAAGTCTTTCTCTAGTTTTCCTTCTAGTATGGCCTTCCTGAGTCTTAGATCCACCTGATTTTATATTATCATGTCATAAAATGACCTGAAAAAACGGATTGACGGGGTGGATTTTTCAGAAACATCACGGTGGACCCACCTACATCCCAGCGCAGGAACTTCCTGCCAAAGACTTTCACGGGAAATCCGCGTCCGGTTCGGCTCTTAAAACACCCGTACCCGGGAAACACGTTTCGGTTCCTCCTGGATCAGACCAGGTTCAAGTACCAATCACACGGATCTAGGCTATGAGTTAGATTCAAAACAAATAAGACCATTTATGCGGTTGGGCCCACGGAATGGATGGCTAAGATTTAATACACATGTACTACTTTGACACATCCAACCATTCTAAGGTTTGGCCCCGCAATGAGGATTACCTAGTGAAAATGGTTGGACGTGAGATCCTATCCCTCTGCATGTTAGGATTACTAAAACAAAATGGACCCACCAGATTAAATGTTGACTGGGCCATGCCTGATTTTAACTGCATCCAAGTTGATGGACCCGCCCAATACATGACTAGACCCAATTTTAAGCAGGTCAAAGGGATAAACCCGAACCCCACCCCAGTTTCTTAATGGATCCAAGAAATGGGGCCCATTCTTGTTAAAATTTGATTGGGTCCATCCAATATTGCAGCTATCATTTACATCACTAGTTAAAAAGGGCTTTCATTTGGTCAGGGCTGTTAGGGAATTTAAGTAACATTGTCTAACATAGAAAATGGTAGGAAGAATGTGTTTAATCGCTGCGGTCATGGGTTCAAATTGCGGCATTGGGTGTGCATTATATAAAAAGAAAAAAAACTTAAAAAAGTGATTTTAAACCAAGGAGAAGATTGTATACCTTAGGAGACAAGGCATTTTTGTAGCTATCATTTACATCACTAGTTAAAAAGGGCTTTCATTTGGTCAAGGCTGTTAGGGAATTTACGTAACATTGTCTAGCATAGAAAATGATAAGTAGAATGTGTTTAAACGTTGCGGTCATGGGTTCAAATGGCGGCATTGGGTATGCATTATATAAAAAGAAAAAAACTTAGAAAAGTAGTTTTAAACTAAGGAGAAGATTGTCTACCTTAGGAGACAAGGCATTTTTGTAGCTATTGTTGATGCAAATTTATGGTGCGCCTTCCCCTCGTGCTCGTCACCTGCACAAGAGAGAAATGAAAAAGGGGGACCCTGGCTTTAGCCCGGGGAACCTTCGATGCTTAAGTCAGCTTCTGGGGCTAAGGAGAAGGCGTTTCTAGAGTTTTGAGTTGTGTACCTTTCACTGAAATGGAGGTTCCTTATTTATAGGTGTGGGAGAATCCTACCGTGTAGGGATTCTCTTCTTGATATTATGGAGATTTGATTTTGGCCCACTTTTGGTCTCCATCCGATCCCGAGACCATCAGGATCGAGGATCCTTTTGCGAGATGTCCGGAATAGTGTTTTCATTTATACCGTCTTTCTTTTATTCGGCTCGACCGATCTCGACTCAAATAACAAATGAGTCTCGACTGGCTTTACGGAGACGAGCTTTTTGCCTTCTGTTGGGTGGAACAGTCTCAGTTTGTGACCGTCGTTCTTTCCTATCCCATAACTGGCAGTGCAACCGGTTCAATGGTGAGTCGGTTTTCACTGCTGATCGTGTGGCTTATAGCTTTTAGGCCTTAGTCGGCTCATGCTGACGTTGCTAGCTCGTCAACCGAGCTAACTTAATTTGCCCACCTCTTGGTGTTTGCATGACATTGTCTCGGATTAAACTGTTGCCTTGGAAATTTCGGGCAGTGTCAGTAGAATTGGTCCGTTCCATATCTTAGTCTCTAGACTTAGCATATTTTTCCCCAACAGTAAGCCCCCTTACTTCTTAGTGTTTCTTACGGCACTAATAAGTAATAAGTTTTTAAGTCGGTTCATCACTGAGTCCGAGATAATAATTAGGCATTTAATGCCTTTTGGATCATTCCCAATGGGAGACGGTTCGTTATTCGAGGGCACACGAGCGGACAGCCATCGAGTCATTTTTTCCACTTATGAGTGTCGGACACGTGGCGAGAGCGTTACTGTCGTTAGTCGGCGTGTGCCACGTGTCGGGGGGGAGTCGATGCAGGTGTCGATTCGTCTCCCCATTAATTGCCTCTGCCACATGGCTAAGCTATAAAAGGAAGGGAGAGGCACGTGTTTCCCATTTTCGCCGCTGCCTCTCCTGCTCTCCATTCCCTCTTCATTTTTCTTCTCTTTTTCTCCTTCTCCTTTCCCGCTGTTAGCGTTACACTTTGCCATTTTTGTCTTCTCCTCTGCCGTTTTCTTCCTCGTTATCCTCCTTACTTTCTCCGGCGAGTTCTTCCCTCCCTTTTAATTGACAATAATGGTAATGCACGGCTCTCACAGCCCTCGGGAGGGAACTTCCGGTGATGAAGGTGAAGCATAGCGCTTTTAGAATGTTGGGGAATCGCCTTTTTTACTGGAGGAGATTGTCGTTGATGCCAACGCCGTTTTCTTATCGGAGAGAGCCACTGGAGTTCCGGCGGAGCGTCTCGCTTCGGTCGGTCCTTCTCGCGGTGGGTCGTCTCTAACCCACCCAGGGAGACCCAACTCTCCGGTGAATTTGTTGGAGGAGGAAGAGGAAGAAGAAACAGGGGTTGCTGAGGGAACCTCTAGGTCGGCTCCTGTTAGTGAGTCGGTATAGGCCTCTTAGTCGGCTACCGAAGGAGAGGAGTAAGAGGACGAACTGGGTCTGGTTCCTTCAGTTTTGACTGAGGCGGATTTGGACAGAATCCGAATTAGGTATCATGTCCTAGACTCGGTCATAATTCATCTTCCCCGTCCGAGTGACTTACCCGACTATCCTCCTGCTGGGGTAGTCGCAATTTTTCAAGTCTCGATGCAATGTGGCTTACGCTTGCCCCTTCAGCCCATCGTCCGAGACTTTCTATCTCGTATCTGGATTGCTCCCGGACAAATAGTCCCGAACGAGTGGAGGAACTTAATCGGATGTGCGGTGTTGTGGGCTGAGCTAGAACAACCTCCACTAACAGTTGATGAATTCCTCCACTTGTATTAAGTGCGGGTAAACTTGAACTATCCCGACTTTTATATCTTGAGTGCTTGGCGGGGCAAAGGCGGATCTTTAATAACCGATCCTCCTACTTTTAACAAACATTGGAGAGAACGTTGGTTGTGGGCATATGGTTGGTGGGAGACGGCCGAGTCCGGGCTTTACAAGGCTCATATACCTCGGGTGTTTCGCAAAGCAGGTGACCCGGCGTATCCTTTTCTATCTTTTCACGTAATAATACTTTGAGTCTGACGGACTTGTGTTTAGCAGACATTCCGAAGAAGAGGCAGAAGCTCAGATCGAGCGTCTTAGCTCAGGTTAAGGAGTTGAGAGCGTTAAGTCTGGAAACTCGGTCCTGGAAGGTACTCCTGCAGCCGGAGCGCCTTCATCTTGCAGGTTTAGACTTAGCTGTCATAGGTAACCCTTACCGTGTCTTCATATCCTCCCTGAACTTCATCTGACTTATTTTGCTCTTCCTTCAGATTTAGCTAAAGCTCGACCCTTTCTTAAGCCGATTCCTTTGGATATGGCAGGAACTCGGCCTCCCCTTAAGCCAGCTTCCAAAATGAAGGCTCCCCCATAATCGGTTCTTCTATCAGAGCCTGGACCTTCCAAGAAGCAAAGGCGGCGCCGAAGGACAAGGAATCCGCAGGTTCCTCTGCCCCTACTGTGGTCGTGCTTTCCTATCCGGAAGAGAGGGCGGAAGCGGGGGACGCGGTAGCCATTGAGTCTCGGACGGCTCCGGAGCTAGGACCTGTTTCAGAGGAGGTCTCGAGGCAGAGAGAAGAGAGAGTAGAGTCTTTAAGAGGAGAGATGACTCAGCCAGAACCGTCGCCCTTCCAAACGATTGTGTTAGGGATGATTCTCTGGGCCATAGCTCACGGGAGTGAGAAAGACTTCGCTAGTTTCTACAATGCCCTTATGACATAAATCGTTGGTCATGCAACAAAGGTATTTTTTAAGGTAAATATCCTCTATCCCTTCCTTTCATCACTTTTGTTGCTTCTTGTCTCGGTCGCTTATCATGACTTTACATTTGTCTTTTGTAGCTTGCCCCCTGCTTGGTCAAGGCTTGCACGAAATTAACTGCGGCCCAAAGGCTTTAGAGTTGTGTGGCCGAGGTAGAAGGATGACGTGAAATCGCCGAGATTCAGGTCGGTGTCCTGACTGGTGAGGCGACTCTAGCCAGGAAAGCTGCTGAAGACGCAAAAGCTGAGGTTGCTCGAGTGTCGTCACTGTTATCCGCGGCTAAGGAAGAGAGTCGGCGAATTCTTGAAATTCATGCCTCTTGCGAAGGCACACTGACTCGAGCCAAAGCCAAGGCTGCAGGGCTCATTCAGCGAGCTCAAGATGAAGCCAGGGAGGGCGAGGAAGCTAAGGACCGGGCTGTACAGGCCTTTCTCGAGTCCCAAAAATTCGAGGATGAGAGGGATCACTTATTCCAAAGCAGATACATGGCTTGTATCAAACAAATGAAGAATGCTTTCCCCAATTTTGATCTCTCGGGATTTGTTGAAAGTGCCTCGGGTTCTAAGGATCTGGACGTTGGTCCGACTGATGTCACTATTGCCGTTGCTGCTGGAGACAAGGCTGGTGTCTCTGGGACTGCTTTGGGAGTAGGGGTTAATGCCTCTGGGACTGTTTCGGGAGTAGCTCCGATTGAGAGGCAGTAGTCGAGTTTCATTTTTCGCACTCGCACCAGCATAGTGCCGAGTTCCATTTTTGGCACTCACACCAGCATAGTGCCGAGCTCCAAGACTTTGCACTTACACTGGCGTAGTATTGGTCTTCACGGCTTGTTCAAGAGCGTCCTTTACTGTCCTGACCGACTATACAACCACATTGTTTAGGAGGATTTTTTAGACCTTTGTATCTAAGGGTGTGCGGAAGCGGATTGCGCTGGGATGCTAGGTGGGGCCCACCATGATGTTTATGAAAAATCCACCCCGTCCATCTGTTTTTCCATATAATTTTAGGTGGATCTTAAACTCAATTGGGCCGCACGAGATTAAACAGTGGAGATTCAATAACCACCATTTAAACATTCGTATGGCCACGAAAGTTTCATATCAGGATAAATGTTCTGTGTTTTCACTTCATCCTAGCAGGAATAAACTTATAAATGGTTTGGATGGTATATAAACATTAATGTAGAGCCCAGGCAGGTTTCAACGGTAGTAAAGTCTTTCTCCAATTTTCCTTCTAGTATGGCCTTCTTGAGTCTTAGATCCACCTGATTTTTCATATCATGTCATAAAATGACCTGAAAAAATGGATGGACGAGGTGGATTTTTCAGAAAAATCATGGTGGACCCCACCTACATCCCAGCGTAGGAACTTCCTACCAAAGACTTTCACGGGAAATCCGCGTCTGGTTCGGTTCTTAAAACACCCGTACCCAGGAAACACGTTTCAGTTCCTCCTGGATCAGACCAGGTTCAAATACCAATCACACGGATCTAGGCTATGAGTTAGATTCAAAACAAATAAGACCATTTATGCGGTTGGGCCCACGGGATGGATGGCTAAGATTTAATACACATGTACTACTTTGACACATCCAACCATTCTAAAGTTTGGCTCCGCAATGAGGATTACCTAGTGAAAATGGTTGGACGTGAGATCTTATCCCTCTGCATGTTTGGATTACTAAAACAAACTGGACCCACCAAATTAAATGTTGACTGGGCCATGCTTGATTTTAAACTAAGGAGAAGATTGTCTATGTAAGGCCCGTATCCTAGTCCGTACTGTTCCGTCGACTCACACGATCCTTTCTGTCGAAGACCAGTAATCCGCGACCTATAATCGACGTTTGCGCACGACCCTAAGTCGTATCCCATAGATTTGAGTCGGCTTAATCCGAGACTTGTAGCATTGCGACCGCACCGTCGCCGCAGTTCCAACACCGCATCTTACATACCGATTCGATACCCTGGCAGGGAGATGTGGGCCAGCATTTATTTCGAAGAAAACGCCGCACGTTTACAATCCTAAGAGAATTCTACAACATGTCTCATCAATCAATCACTCAAATCAATCAATCAATCACCTCATGTCAAGTACAAGATCAACCCATTCTTTCTTTCTCTACAAGTCAAGCAAACCCCAAAAGTCAACAAGTCTCTCACCTCACCCATCACTCACCTCACATCCATCACTCATCACTCTCTCTCCCTTACAACTTTCTCTCTCTCTCTCTATCTCTCTCTCTCTCTCTCCTTCTCTTCACATTTTCCAAGCACCCAAAGGAGTGCACATCCATGGTTTTTCATGAGAGAAAAGAGTGTTATGTGGCCCACTTTCCTATCCCAAATCCTTCATCCTAGCCATTCATCCATCATCATCCACTATCAAAGTGAGACACAAGGAGATCGGCTTTCCATCAGACCAAGAAGATCGAACGTTGGGTGCTTCTATAGGCTTAGATTTCATTCTTTTGATGATGGGCCAAGTGGGGCCTACCAATTGATGGTATGGATCTCACTTTGGACCCTAGATGTGACCGATGACCCACTATGATTCTCATGATCATTCCATGATGGAGCCATTCTCCAAGGACTCCATCATGATGTTTACTTCTAGTTTGAAAAGAGGTCATCTAGACCTTCCATTTCGGTGGAGAAAGGATCTCTATCGTTGATCTTGATCGATGGGCCTATATGAAATGGGACCCACTTAGTGTATGTTGTAAATCATGTAAGGGAGGGCCCATAGTGCCGGGGTCCCTCCATCACACGTGTCTCTCTCTCTCTCTCTCTTCTTCTCTCTTTCAATGTTTTTTTTAGGTGTGATGATGTGGCCATGTGGCCCACCTGGATGAACCCCATCTTGATGTATGTATTACCCACGCCATCCAACCATTTGGTGGCCCACCCTAATAGCATGTCTGTGGGTGGGGCCCACCTTAAATATATGTGTGACCCAACCATCCAGCGTCCAGGGACGCTGGAATTTGTTAAATAGCGAAGGGTGAGCTGACAGTGGGTGTACTAATGGCGGCAGCAAGATAAAAAAATGATTTTGGGAAGGGCTGTCCATGTAGGCCCCACCTTGACGTATGGAACTAATCCATGCTGTCCATCCCATTCCCCAGATCATTTTAAGCGTTGAGCCGAAAAATGAGGTTAATCCAACTCTCAGGAGGGCCATAACATAGAAAACAGTGGTTTTCACCATTAAAATTCACTTTGACCTTTCTACACACCAAAATATACTGAATATTGGGCTTGATGGGTCTGTCCCGGGCCATAAACACCAACGGTTAGGTGGATTTTACCAATGTGGCCCCACATCCGAAAAACCGCGAGAAACCATGTTTTCAAATATATATATATATATATATATCTATATAAGCAGGCAGCGCCTGCTGTTGCTGACGCAGCAGCAGAACGCTGCCACATTTTAGCAGACGAACAGCAGGGATCCACGGTCCCAGTCATGGGCCCCACCATGATGTGTGTTCATCATCAACACCGTGCATTTTGATGGAACCCTTAGGGCAGTGGGCCACCCCCAAAATCAGCCGTATTTGAAGCTCATGTGGCCCATAAGGCAAGAAATAGTGAGATTGAACGTCTGCCATTGCACCCCTTTTGGGTGTTGCAGAAGTTTTGGATCAGCATAAAATTTGTTTTTCCTCTTCATCCAGGTCCCTGTGACCTTACCAACGGGTTGGATTGCAGATAAACATTATGGTGGGCCCCACATGGGACCCACAATGATGTATATGTTTTATTCACACTGTCCATGACAGTGGACGGTGGGACCCACCATGTATGTGTTTTATCAATGCCGTCCAGGCATTTGTAGTACAGCCAGTAGGCCCCACCCTTAATGTCTGTGTTATATCCAAATCGTCCATTTAATTGGTGGGCCGTGTGTGTGGATCCCACCATGATGCATGTGTTGCATTCTAACCGTCCAACCATTTTGTCAGGTAATTTTAAGGCTTGAGTTCAAAATTAAGACAGATCTATGATTAGGCAGACCACACTATAGAAAACAGTGGGTTTGAACGTCCACCATTAAAACCCCTTTCAGGTCAATGTCACCTCATGGTCAGATTGGCTGAGAAATAAATGTTATCGTGGGCCTTGGGAATTTTAATGGTGGAAATCATTATCATCCCTGTTATTTGGAGTGAGGTCCGGTTGATCTCTTAATATGATTCATATATATATATATAATATAAGATAATATAAACATCTTGATGTATTTGTGGCCATCTGCTGAGGCCCACCTTGATATATATGAGGCCCATTAAATGTATCTAAGGCCCATGGGTCGAGGCCCAATGGGATGTACATAAGACCCATTGAATGTGATCCCACCGTGGTTTATGTGTTGACCTTTATGGCAGACTATGCCTTGGGAGCAATGATGGTTTAACGTCCACATTATAAGAATAATGTTGGTTAAGTGTCCGCACTATAACTCTCCCTAGGGCCCATTGATAGGCCCATACTTATTGTGTGTAGGCTATCTAGGCCCATCTTCATTGTAAGGACAATTCATCACTTTATAATATGCTTAGTATTGCTCCATGACTCATGCCCATACGCATCATATGTATGCTTGATATGAGGAATGTTTGATCATAGCATAAGCCAGTTGGGCTGAGACATTTCGGGACTCCTTATGAGATGGAGTGCCCCACTTGATTGTGTGGTACGTGTTGGATTGCTGCATGATTTGATAGTGTAATTCATTGTAAGTGCTATAGTTGATAGCTTCATTATATTGTCAAATTTGTGGTGCAAAAGACACTGTATGTATCTTATTATGAAGCTTGCATATGTGAAGAACAAAACTCTACACATGATATGTTAAGTCAAGACAAAAGTCTCACAAGATCAGCTTCGATAGACAAGCAATGTTCACAAGTCAAGAAGACTCGAGAATGTGAGAATATTCGACTTAGTTCAAGACTCAAGATTTTAAGAAGCTTTCAAGTTCAAGCTACACCAAGATCTCAAGTTTCATTATGCTCAAGGTTACTCATCTTTAAGTTTCAATGTCCTTACTTCACTATTGAGGTATGACTGACCTTAGGTTGACCTTTAGAGTAAGCCATTTTGGATACATAAGTCATATCTTTTATATAAGTGAGTTTGGTCTGTTCTAAGACTAGTCCTGGTCTTTGTTCGACTAGTCCTAGCTCTGCTTCGACCTGTCCTAGAATTGCCTGGACTAGTCGTAAGTTTGTTGAAAAAATTCAAAATTTTTTATTAAGCTTCGACCAGTCCTGGGGTCTGTTCGACTAGTCATATGAATAGTGTCGAATGCTTGTTCGATCAGTTGTAGACCTACGACTCAAACTACAATGATGAAACTCGATTTGCTTCGACTAGTCTTGAGCAACCTTCGACTAGTCGAAGGTGTCCTTCGACCAGTCGTAGACTATCTACGATCAGTCGTGAAACTGCTTTATCTTATTGCGCTCGAATTTTTAAATACCTGTTGGTCTTACGACCAGTCGAAGACGTGATTGCTCACCTATAAATAGAACACGAATCTCAGACTAATATAAGAATTTCAAGCTAATTTAATTTGGCCTTCTGAGAGATAAGTCTGCGCTCTATTTAAGCTAAGTGTGCATATTTAATATTTTCTTCCTTTAGCTTTTAAATTGATTTTGTTTCTCGTATTCCAATCTAATCTGAAAAGAGGAAGTGTTATTTTCCTTTGTCTGGAATCAAAATCAATTAAAGCTAGCCCATCTGTTTTAATTTAAAATCTATTAGAACTTAGAACCATTGTATAGTGAGTATTGGATATTGAACTTTGACATTCAAATCTTTACTCCGACTTGGTTCTTCTGGGCTGCTACAACAAAGAAGAAAAAATAGGTATTTTACATTTTGTGTAATTTAGTTTATTTAGTTTTATTTGAGGTTAAGCCAGAAAAATCTCAAAGTTGTTGGTTATCTGAGGAGAGCCAAAAAACTCAGAAGTAAGGGTTTTTAAATTGTGTAAGCCCTTTAAAAAGACACAATTGTGAAGGTTTTAGGTGAACCTGTGAAACCTATTTTGATAGTGAACGCTGATATCTCTTGTGTGAGGATATTAGGAGTGGAGTAGCAAGCTGTGTGGCTGTTGTTTGACAGTTGGTGAAGACATAGGCGAACCACTATATATCGGTGTGTTTTGTGATTTGAATGTTCTTTTAATTTCTATATCTTTAATCATTCAGATTTGTGGAATGTATATGTGGATGTGAATGTTATAATATTTACATTTCGAGTAAAGTGGGGAATGTTGTAATAGTTTAAAATTTATTTCTTGCAATTTCCTTTATTTCCTTTTTGTTTGAGTTTTGATATTCAATTTGTTCTAGTTAGGTTGTCCTGCCATAAACCCTTGGTTTTTATGGTGCAAAGGTTGTCCTTAGAACAACATTAGTATCAAGCTCTGTATTTTGAGGTTGTTTTACATTCCTGTATTGTGGTTTGTTTTATTTTGTTGGCTATCCTATTTCTTATTTTCCGCTGTTATATTTTAATTTGGCACAATCCTATTCACCCCCCCTCTAGGACATATAGCTTGGCCTTTTCAAGTGGTATCAAAGCCTAATAGCCTAATAGCTTGGCCTAATAACGATCTAAGCTATATATAAGATGTTAAATTTTGATAGCCTTTCAGTTACTAGGCCTCCACCCTTTGATGGCTCCAACTATGCCTATTGGAAAGCCAGGATGAGGATTTTCCTTAAATCCATGGATGAAAGTGTGTGGCTTGCCACAATAACTGAATGGATCCCTCCTACCATTGAAGTAACTGGTATCAATGGATTAAAATCAATGAGAGTAACACTTTATACTTCTTGGACCACACTTCAGAAAAGTGAGAGTAGTGCCAATGCAAAAGCACTAAATGCAATCACTTGCGCACTATCACCGGATGAGTTCAAAAGAATTATATCATGTGATACTGCAAAGCAAGCTTGGGATATATTAGAAATGACACATGAGGGTACTTCAATTGTAAAAAAATTTAAAGTCCAACTCCTCACAACTAAATTTGAAGAAATTCATATGGAGGAAAATGAAATGTTCATGGACTTCTACACTAGATTAAATGACATTGTAAACTCTATGTGGGGTCTTGGCAATAAAATCCTAGAAAGTAAAGTGTGTGCAAAGATACTACACTCACTACCTGAACGGTTCAATTATAAGGTAACCGTGATCCAGGAACTTCGTGATACGGACAATATGAGGGTAGAAGAGTTGGTTGGGTCTTTACAAACCTACGAGTTAACTTTTAAAGCTCCTAAAGGTAAATCAATAGCCCTTAAGTCTTCCAAATGTATTTCTCAAGAAAATTCTGATTTTGAAAATTCCAAAGACGATATGGCTCTTTTAGCGAAAAAGTTTTACAAGGTTTTCAAAAGTAAAAAGAGGACTGATTTTAAAAAATCAAATGATAAGAAAATATCTAAATCTAGATCTAAATCTTGGAAATCTTTGAAAGATAGTCAATGTTACAACTGCCAAGAATATGGGCATCTAGCAAACAAGTGTCCTAAAAAGGACAAACCTAAAAAGAAAGAAATGTTGGCGACTTGGGATGAATCTTCTGGCACTGAAGCCTCTTCTGAATCAGAAGATTCTGAAAACGAGTTGGGCAATGAAGTTAAGGCCCTTATGACTCTAGCCAAGTTCACTTTTTCAGATCATGATGATTCAACCAGTGAAGAAAATCTGAATAGTGATGATGATAATGAAGAAGATCTTCAAGATGCTTATAATGCCTTATACAAGGAAAGTTGTAAAATTGCCATAAAACTAAAACTTCAAAAAGAAAGGTTTTCAGGGCTTGGAGAAAGTTTTGAGTCTCTTATTTTAGAAAACTCTCATCTTTCAGATTGTTTTGAAAAATGTAAATGTGATCTAGATTTCAAAACCACCCTTATTGAAAATCTGAAATCTGAAAATGATAAACTTAAACTTGAAGTCTCTTCCCTTTTGAGTTTAAAGGATACATGGAGATATGCCCAAGGTGATCCTAAATTAGAAAAACTTTTAACTGGATCAAGAAAATGTGGCAATCGATCCGGTTTAGGCTACGACAAAAATATTTCTCGTAAACAGAAGAATACTCCTCCCAAGTTTGTAAAAGGAGAATCCTCTAATTCAAAAGAGAAAAGTTCAAGTCAAAAGTTTTCTAAAAATGTTAAAACTTTTTAATCTTCCAAAACCAGAGGTAACCATATCAATTACAAAAATCAAAACCAAAACCCTTTAGCTGAAAAAATAGTTGATTTGCTTAAGGAGCTCTTAAAGTCTAACTTAGTGGGGTTATTCGTACAAAAATCACAAATACAAGAAGACCAACTATACTCCTAAACCCAAAACAGTAATGAAATGGGTTCCTAAAGTTACCTGCTTGGTTGCCCACATCTGCTTTCAAAGCTTCAAGCCATTCGAAGTGGTACTTAGACAGTGGATGCTCAAGGCATATGACAGGCGACAAGGCTTTATTCACCGATCTTATTGATATGAGTGATGGGTCAATCACATTTAGTGATGGCAGCAACTGCAAGATTATGGGCCAAGGTACGATTCAACTTCATAACGTTCCTTTGTTCAAGAATGTTTTATATGTTGAAGGCTTAAAACATAACTTGCTTAGCATATCTCAAATATGCGATAATAACCATAGTGTAAGATTTTCTAATCAAAGTTGTGAGATTCTAAATAACAAGGGTTCAGAAATATTAACTGGACGTAAAATGTCTGAAAACTACTATATTGTAAGCGAATCCAGCTCAACTAGTCAATCTTGTTACATGGTCCATACAGATGAGACTGATTTATGATATAAACATCTTAGACATTTACACTATCGAAATTTATATAGATTGAGCAAACGGGAACTTACAAGAGGTCTACCCAAACTTCAAAAATTAGATAAAATATGTGGTGAATGCCAGATTAGCAAACAAACAAGGAACTCACATAAAAAGGCGAACTCCAATGCCACATCAAGACCACTCGAGCTTCTCCATATGGATTTGATAGGACCTACCAGGACGGAGAGTCGAGGTGACAAAAGATATATCTTGGTAATTGTAGATAATTTTACCAGATATACATGGGTAGTCTTCTTAAGGGACAAATCCAAAACCCTTGAAGAAGGAAGAAAAGTTCTCAAAAGGATTCAAATTGAAAAAGGTTCTTAAATCAGTAAGATTCGTAGTGATCATGGATCTGAATTTGAGAATAGTGGTTTTGAGAAGTTCTGTAATGACCAGGGAATATTACATGAATTCTTAGATCCCAAAACTCCACAACAAAATGGTATAGTTGAAAGGAAAAACAGAGTGCTTCAGGAAATGACTAATGTCATGTTGAATAGCATAAAGCTCTCTAAGAATCTTTGGGCTGAAGCTATTAATACAGCTTGTTATATCATTAACCGAGTTTACACTTGTAAAGGGAATAATAAAACGTCTTATGAAATGTGGTTCGATAAAAAGCCTACTGTCAAATACTTTCGAGTTTTTGGCAGCAACTGCTATATCTTTCGAGATCGTGAAAATCTAGGAAAGTTTGATACGAAGAGTGATGAAGGAATCTTTTTAGGATATTCTTTAAACAGTCGAGCTTATAGGGTTCTGAACAAAAGGACCGGTGTGATTCAAGAGTCCATTAATGTGGTCATTGATGATCACTTAAATACACCAGTCTCAGGTCCAGATAATGATGAAGTTCTTGTAATTGATAAGCCTGATACTTCATCTAATCAGACTATTTCTGAATTAAGGATTGTTAAAGATCTTCCAACTACACAGATTCTTGGAAACCCTCTCACTGGTGCTTGTACCCGTAAATAACTTGAGGATATATGTAATTTTGTATGTTTTAAGTCCCAAATAGAATCATCTAATGTAAAAGAAGCTCTTGCTAATGAAAACTGGATAGTTGCTTTGCAAGAAGAACTTAATCAATTTGTTCGAAATGATGTCTGGTATCTTGTTCCTAGACCTAAAGATAAACGTATTATCAGAACAAAGTGGATTTTTAAAAATAAGTCTGATGAGCTTGGGAATATTATTTGAAACAAGGCAAGATTAGTTGTCCAAGGGTACACTCAAATTAAAGGTATTGATTGCGATGAAACCTTTATCCTAGGTCTTGAATCAATCAGATTTTTCATATCCATTGCATTCTTTAGAAAATTTAAAAATTTTCAAATGGATGTAAAGAGTGCCTTTTTAAATAGAGATTTATATGAAGAAGTATATGTTGAACAACCTATAGGGTTTGAAGACTCTAAGTTTACTGATCATGTATACCGTCTCAAAAAAGCTCTCTATAGTCTAAAACAAGCTCCTAGAGCATGGTACAAGAAATTGACTAAGTTTTACTTAGTCATAACTTTCAAATGGGAAGTGTTGATAAAACATTGTTTGTTAAGAAGCATAACAAAGATATCTTAATGGTTCAAATCTATGTTGATGATATTATTTATGGATATACCTGTACTGACATGACTATTGAGTTTGCAGATTTGATAAAATCTCAGTTTGAAATGGGCATGGTTGGGGAATTGAATTATTTCCTTGGGTTATAAATAAAACAACGACCTGATGGAATGTTCATCTCTCAATCTAAATATGCTACGATTTTGATTAAGAGATTTGGTTTTGAGAACGGTAGGAATTTTGATACTCCTATGAGTACAATCTTGAAACTCTCAAAAGATTCTGCAGGTAAAAATGTGGATATGAAATTATATCGGAGTATGATTGGTAGTTTACTGTATTTAACTACTAGTAGACCTGATATTGCTTCAAGTGTTGGTATGTGTGCTAGATATCAGTCTGATCCTAAAGAATCTCATTTAATTGTTGTTAAACAAATTATGCGATATGTCGCAAGTACTGTTAATCTCAATTTTTAGTATCCTCATGACACTAGTGTTCAATTAGCTAGGTACTCGGATGCTGACTGGACTAGTAATCTTGATGATAGAAAATCTACCGGTGGTGGTTGCTTTTATGTTGGAAACTGTTTAGTTTCTTGGCTTAGTAAGAAACAAAGTTCTATATCACTTTCAACTGCTGAAGCTGAATATATCGCAGCTGGTAATGCGTGTACACAGCTTGTTTGAATGAATCATATGTTAAGTGATTATAATTAAATAGGATTCTATGTTATTATATTGTGATAATACCAGTGCCATAAATATTTCAAAAAATCCAATTCAGCATTCTCGTACTAAGCACATTGACATTAGATTTCATTATATTCGTGAATTAGTAGAAGAAAAGGTTATATCTTTGGAATATATCCCTATCGAGAATCAACGTGCTGACATTTTCACTAAACCGCTCGACAAAAGCAGGTTTAACAAAATGAAATTTGATCTTGGCATGTGCATTCTAAAATGATTATTTATGCCTATTTGTATCATATTGTATATATTTGCTAGGTTAAATTTCATTTTTTATGAAATATGCATGATATCAGATTTTTGGTGATATTCGACCAGTCGAGGATTTCCTCGACCTGTCGTGGCATGATCGGTCGAAGATAACCCACGACCAGTCATAGATCGTGGTGATTGACTTAAATTGGGAAAAATTTCATTTCTTCCTTATTTTAACTTTCCTCTCCAACTAGCCGACGCCCGACCAGTCGAACACACCTTCCAAATCCTTCAAGGTTAGTGTTCCATTTGCTTATTTCTTGTGGATTGGTGTCAAGTTTGCTTCTATTTCTTTTTTGAAGTTGTCTATTTCTAGTTTTGTTGAGATTTGGGGTTTTTCTACTCCCAAATCTAATTTGAGAAAACCCTCTTCTCAATCCTTTGCAACTCATTGGTTCCTTGAAATCCTTGTTGCAATATGGCATCTAGAGGTAGACAGAAAACATCCCGTGATCCATCTTCTTCCAAATCTACTTCTCTTACTAAGCGTCATCTTCGGGCACCCGATGATGATCCGTCTTATGTTCGGGACATCAGATTGCGTAATGTTATTGTGGAACATCCAGTTGATATTAATCATGTTGCTCCATTTGATATCCTTCCCATTCTTCAAACTATAGGTTGGGATAATTTATTGCATTGGGGTGGGCTAGCATACCGGTCCATTGCCCAGTCCATGTTCGCATGCATACGTACTTTTTCATTGGAAAATTTAATTTTTACAATAGCCACAAGAGAAGGATCATTTGACATTGATCATCATTTGATTTCAACTCTTATGAAAATTCCTGTGAATGATGGGGGCATTCCTATCCATAACTTATCTGAAAAACCCTCAGTCACTGAAAAACGCATGCTCACTAGAGATTTATGTAATTTGGATGCTCAATGGACACATAAAGGGAATGTGCTCCATTCAAAGTTTTTGTTACCCAAATATAGAATTCTTCACAAGATCTTTGTGTCTAACTTGTATCCTCGATCTAGTAATAAATCCGAGTTGACATCCTTCATGGTTCGTGTTCTTTATTCTGTTGTCAGAGGTGCTTATATTTGCTTACCATCCTTGATTTGTCACCACATTATTCAATTTTGACTCCATCCAGGTCACAGTGACATACCTTTTGCTTATTTGATGACTATGTTGGCTACTCATATGTTAGTTGACATGCCTGTTGAAGAAGCCCCTATCCATCATCTGATATTTAACAATTCTAACCTTAATAAGATGAAGCTGGATATGCTTCTTGGTCAAGGTGATGGTAATGTTGGTGGTGAAGCTGGACATGAGGAAGAAGCTGCTGATCTTCCTCCTGATGATATTAACATGGATGATATTTTTGAAGAACTTGATTCTGATTCTACAAATGATCCTGATTATGAACCATCTGAATTTGATGCGCGTTTGCGTGGATTGGAAGAGAAGGTTGAAAATATAAATGTTAAGATTGATAACATGAATGTTGCCCATGATATACAGTTCAAGTATATGCACAAATATTTTAGGCGCTTGAACAAGGGCATGCATTAACTTGATAATTCCATCCCTGCTCCTTCATCTGGCTCAGACTAGTTTATTTTGTTTTACTGGACTGTAATAACTTTATTTCTCTACTCTCTCACTGTTCATGAGCTTGTTGCTACTTTTGACTTATCTCTGTTTATGGCTTATATGTCTTGGTTATCCTATCTTTTTCTCTCTCTCATTTTAACTCCTCAGCTATTTGTTTATTGCTTCTTTTGTCTTATTGTGAGAAAAAGAGGGAGAATGGTGGATGTTTAATAGATGTATGGATGTATGTTACCCAGGGGGAGTATGTGTTGAGGTGGAATATATTGAATTGATTTGCAGGTTCATGCTATTATGAATATGTACCGGTTGATATTAACTGGTGCATGATTCGTTAACCAGATATTCTGTTTTATGAAATATTTCTTATAAGTGTGTTTTGTCACTAATTTGACAAAAGGGAAGATTGTAAGTGCTATAGTTGATAGCTTCACTATATTGTCAAATTTGTGGTGCTAAAGACACTATATGTATCTTGTTATGAAGCTTGCATATGTGAAGAACAAAGATCTACACATGACATGTCAAGTCAAGACAAAAGTCTCACAAGATCAGCTTCGATAGATAAGCAATGTTCACAAGCAAGAGGACTCGAGAATGTGAGAATGTTCGACTTAGTTCAAGACTTAAGATTTCAAGAAGCTTTTAAGTTTAATCTACACCAAGATCTCAAGTTTCATTATGCTCAAGGTTACTCATCTTTAAGTTTCAATGTCCTTACTTTACTATTGAGGTATGACTGACCTTAGGTTGACCTTTAGAGTAGGCCATTTTGGATACATAAGTCATATCTTTTATATAAGTGAGTTTGGTCTGTTCTAAGACTAGTCCTGGTCTTTGTTCGACTAGTCCTAGCTCTGCTTCGACCTGTCCTAGAATTGTCTGGACCAGTCATAAGTTTGTTGAAAAAATTCAAATTTTTTTATTAAGCTTCGACTAGTCCTAGGGTTTGTTCGACTAGTCGTATGAACAGTGTCGACTGCTTGTTCGAGCAGTCGTAGACCTATGACTCAAACTACAGCGATGAAATTCGATTTGCTTCGACTAGTCGTGAGTAACCTTTGACCAGTCGAAGGTGTCCTTCGACCAGTCATAGACTACCTATGATCAGTCGTGAAACTACCTTATCTTATCGCGCTCGAATTTTCAAATATCTGTTGGTCCTACGACCAGTCGTATCGACTTAAGACCAGTCAAAGACGTGATTTCTCACCTATAAATAGAGCACGAATCTCAGAATAATATAGGAAATTCAAGCTAATTTAATTCGGCCTTCTGAGAGATAAGTTTGTGCTCTATTTAAGCTAAGTGCGCATATTTAATATTTTCTTCCTTTAGGTTTTTAAATTGATTTTGTTTCTTGTATTTCAATCTAATCTGAAAAGAGGAAGTGTTGTTTTCCTTGATCTGGAATCAAAATCAATTAAAGCTAGCCCATCTGTTTTAATTTAAAATCTATTAGAACTTAGAACCATTATATAGTGAGTATTGGACATTGAACTTTGACATTCAAATCTCTACTCCAACTTGGTTCTTCTGGGCTGCTACAACAAAGAAGAAAAAACAGGTATTTTACATTTTGTGTAATTTACTTTATTTGGTTTTATTTGAGGTTAAGCCAAAAAAATCTCAAAGTTGTTGGTTATCTAAGGAGAGCCAGAAAACTCAAAAGTAAGGGTTTTTGAATTGTGTAAGCCCTTTAAAAAGACACAATTGTGAAGGTTTTAGGTGAACCTATGAAACCTATTTTGATAGTGAACACTGATATCCCCTGTGTGAGCATATTAGGAGTGGAGTAGCAAGCTGTGTGGCTGTTGTTTGATAGTTGGTGTACACACAGGCGAACCACTATATATCGATGTGTTTTGTGATTTGAATGTTCTTTTAATTTCTATATCTTTAATTATTCAGATTTGTGGAATGTATATGTGGATGTGAATGTTGTAATATTTACATTTCAAGCAAAGTGGGGAATGTTGTAATAGTTTAGAATTTATTTCTTGCTATTTCCTTTATTTCCTTTTTGTTTGAGTTTTGATATTCAATTTATTCTAGTAAGGTTGTTTTTCCATAAACCCTTGGTTTTTATGGTGCAAAGGTTGTCCTTAGAACAACATTAGTATAAAGCTCTTTATTTTGAGGTTGCTTTACATTCCTGTATTGTGGTTTGTTTTATTTTGTTGGCTATCCTATTTCTTATTTTCCGTTGTTATATTTTAATTTAGTACAGTCCTATTCACCCCCCCTCTAGGACATATAGCTTGGCCTTTTCATTCATGCATCTCGTATTTGTGTGTCATGATCATTATACGCCCTAGTGACATCAGGGTCATGGCTCCACAGGTATATCATGGATAGCCGTATCGGATATCGAAAATACTTAGTTTTAGCACTGTGGACACTTAGGATGTCCTTGGGTGAAAAGTCCAGAACCTTTTTGGTACCAGGAGTTGCTCCAACGTCTAGACCGAGTGCACGAGCGCTCGAGTGCCGAATACCACTAGGCTGCGTCTCCTATTTTATCGTGGTCGGTTGGAAGGGGGTGTGGCCTTATCCGCCCAAGTGAGGGGGCTATAAGCTAGGCTAAGTTTGACCAGCTCGCAAATGAGTTCACTATCGATGAGCCGGGTAGGATTGACAGACTACTAATCAGGCGGATAGTGAGGTCTATTCCACTCGCTGGGCTGTGCGGCTAGGGAGGCGGCAGTCAGTGTGAAGTGTACTAGACCCCGGTGATATCCCAAAGAGGAACTATACTGATATGTGTACTTGATGAGGACTGACATGCTTGTTTTGCATCTCGCATAGAACATTTGGTTACATAGGCCTCGCATCGCATGGCCTTGGTATGGTTGATAACATTCATTCCTTGCATCACATAGCTTTGGTACAGCTGATAGCATTCATGGACTTACCTGCATACTTCCGTATTACTCTGATATTGTATATGTGGCACTTGTCGTGCGCACACACTTACACCACCCTCTAAGCTTTTGTAAGCTTATGCACGACTGTTGCGTGCAGGTGGCATTGGATCGCAACAGTGTTGAGGCAAGAGCGCATATGAGATTATTTTGAAATTTTTGATCACCCTATATTTCCCTTTCCGCATTGTACTTAAAGTTTTTGATATAGTGGATGTGTGGTGATGTTGTTTTGTGACTAGGTTATGCTTGTGGTTATGCTCCATTACAAAAAAAAAATACTAAAAATCCTCCTTACAGGATCCCAAGATCGGAATCGGGCATGTGAGTGCTGGGATCCGAGAATGGGGCACTACGGAGGCTGTCGGCGCCAGATTCGGTGATCGAAAATTTTGTGAGCCCGTTTTTCAAGTTTGGGGTGTGACAGTCTACCTTAGGAGACAAGGCATTTTTGTAGCTATCATTTACATCACTAGTTAAAAAGGGCTTTCATTTGGTTAGGGCTGTTAAGGAATTTAAGTAACATTGTCTAACATAGAAAATGGTAAGTAGAATGTGTTTAAACATTGCGATCATGGGTTCAAATGGCGGCATTGGGTGTGCATTATATAAAAAGAAAAAAAAAATTGAAAAGTGGTTTTAAACTAAGGAGAAGATTGTCTACCTTAGGAGACAAGGCATTTTTGTAGCTATCATTTACATCACTAGTTAAAAAGGGCTTTCATTTGGTTAGGGCTGTTAGGGAATTTAAGTAACATTGTCTAACATAGAAAATGGTAGGTAGAATGTGTTTAAACATTGCGGTCATGGGTTCAAATGGCGGCATTGGGTGTGCATTATATAAAAAGAAAAAAAACTTAGAAAAGTTGTTTTAAACTAAGGAGAAGATTGTCTACCTTAGGAGACAAGGCATTTTTGTAGCTCAGATTGTGTACCACACATGTAGAAAGTGTATAATTATCCAAACCATATATCTGATGGGCTCAGTTTGTAATACCCTGTATCTTTTTCAACAATGGGTTCCACCGTTGACCCATTGTTTCATATGATGTGGCCCACCTGAGAGTTGGATGGCTCTCATTTTTGGGCCCATGCCCTAACTTTGATGGGCAAAATGAATGTATGGTGTGGATTTTTAACATCACTCCTATGGGGCCCATTCTAAAAAAAATAAATAAAAATAAAAAAATAACAAAGCAAGTGACGTGCGTCACTTGTTTTCCACTTCCCCACAACTCTCTCCTCCACGACTCCCTCTCTTTCCCACTTCTCTACAATGGTTGCGAATGGGAACCCATTCACCATGATTTCCATCATCATGGTGGGACCCATTCCTCAATCTAAATCGTCCATTAGACTCAGAACCCATCAACTCACCTGTAATTATTTTTATACCCTATTTCTCATGCTACATATAGAAAACCATAGAAAAAAAAATCACAAAAGAAAGATTTTGAGAAGAAAAGAGAGATCAGGAAAAGGGAGTACGCAAGGGTTCAACATTGAGTTCAAAGTTGATTAATCCAAGTTAGTGCACGTCGAAATCAGCATCTCTTCTGATTATTTCCTCCCATCACACTATTTTTCCATATCAGGTAGGTGATCATTCCCAAATTGAAAAATTCATATCTATTGCCTTATATAATCTAGACATTGAAATATTCATAAATAATTCTCCTTTGAAAGATATTCTTTATTTGACTACTGTACAAATGCAATTATTATTATTATTATTTGCATTTGATATTATCTAGGGGTGATGCTGAATATTTATTATTGAACAATTATTAATTTTTTTTATGCAATGATCCTTACGGGTGCTCTGCCCTAAAAGGATCACCATATTATTTGTTACGGTGCTTTAATATTGTTTATTTCAATGTTTTCGTATAAATTATATGCATCATATGTAAATAATTATTTTTGTATAATGATTCTTACGGGTGCTCTGCCCAGGGTCATTCCCGAAATGATCAGCACAACACGGGTGCTCTGTCCAGGGTCATTCCCAAAAGGATCAGCACGGGTGCTCTGCCTTGGGTGATTCCCTAAAAGGATCAGTACGCACAGGTGCACTGCCCTGGGCTTTTATCCCTAAAAGGTTATACCGGTGCTCTGCCGAGGGTCATACCCTGAAAGGATTAACACCAGTGCTCTGCCGTGGGTCATCCCTTAAAAGGATAAGCACACATGAGTGTTTTGCTACTCCAAATCTTAGCATTTTTATAAAGCTATGTTAAACAATTCATTTATTTCATATTCATAAATGTCAAATTATTAACTATTATTTTTACATTCTGTGTTCGTCTTATTTTGATTAATGTGTCAAGATTAAATTTGGAAGTAATTGTGAGATTTTCAATTCGGGATTGATGTGATCCTATTGAGTTGTCAACTCATTATGTTTTAACCGTTTCAGGTTACGAATATTTTGAAGATGCAGGATATTACTATTAGTAATGGAGCATGGAATGTGGTTGGATGCACGTGGCATCTTATTCTACATTGAATAAATTTTACTTTATTTTAGAACTATGAATGTAGTAATGTTTGACTTGATTTTCTTACTTCAAGTTAAATTAAATAATTATGCATCGTGTAATAACAGATTTTGTAATTAATGATCTTAGCATGTGTTTGGATTTTAAATATTGGGCTATGGTGGAAGAAAATGAAATGCATATGAAATTGTCATTCTTTATCTTTTATTTTTATTTTTATTTATATAGGTCATGGGTCTGGAATTCGGGTCCTGGACACCCTATTCGGGTACCCGAATTTTGGGGCGTGACACAGTTAATTGAACTTTAATCAATTGTCCTCTTTGAACCATCTAATCATAGGCCTCTTCACAAGTATATTGTCTTCTACCGTTCATGTTGGACATGGACCCCATGTGGTGGGCCCCACCAAAACACCCACACACGTGACTTGCCTTAATGGTGGGCAAGATTTCATTCTACAATCGCTAAGGCTCTTTGCTCGTAAGTCTATATATAAAGTCATGATTTAAGAGAGATTATATCTCTAAGAATTCTTTCTCAAAAAAAGTTTATCTCAAAATTATATCTCATATATTGTGTACGATATTATAAGATATGATAATTGTTTAATTTAATATTTATGAGCATTCATGGAAAGTATTGGATTTATAACATATTTAAAATTGTGATATTGAGCATTTATTCTCAAAACTTTACTTCAAGTATTTACTTTATTATGTATATTGATTTTATATATATATATATATATATATATATATATATATATATATATATATATATATATATTGAGTAAGACATAATCTTATAGAGCTTGTGTATACTTACCCTACTTTGATCAACGTTATGGGTGCTGAATTAAAATACTTTGCGCAAGTGGGTCTTTATTATTAAAAGTTCTCTTTTAGTCATTAGTTTTTAGTTAGAAAGTTTAAAGTCTTTAATATAATCAAATTTTATATAAAGAGTGGTGACTTGAGTATTAGATAATATGATTTAAATATTTATTGGACTTAATTTAATTTAATGGTAAATTATTATTTAGTTAATGAATGGATGTATATTTGAGTTGTATGAATGTCTACAATGTGATGAAAGTAAATATTAGCTCTCGTTAATGGGATTTAGGTCATAAATAGTCCTACTTGGATACTTGGATTTTAGGACTTGACAATATGCCAAGTAGTGGAAATACCATGATTGTGCAATAATGATGTTAATCCCACATAATCCCATCTAATACTCTGTGCCAAATGCTCCCTTTAGGGACTATGGGGGATTGTGATGAATGGGGTCGCAAGTGATTTGTGAGCGACAATGGATTTGAGATGGTGATGGTTTTGTGATAATGGTAAATCTAAGAGAGTTTGCAATGGTGTCGTAACGATCGGGGAGGGCTGGATTCAATGGAATCTCCAACAACATTGAAGGTGGCTTCCAACAGTGATGAAAATCGATGATCAAAGAGGGAGATGCCCAATTCGGTTGAGTTTCGATGATGCAGGGTGGTCGAAGTGTCGAAAGGGGTGTTGCAATTGTGTTCGATCGGAGATGAAGACAGTGTTGATGGTGATGATGGATTGAAGTAGAGGGAGGCGACAGTAGCCATGGTTGTAGATAGAGATAGAGATGTTGGATGGAAGACAATGACGTGAGAAGCTGTGGATGTCCAACTGTGATAGATACAGCGACAACAACTACTCGATGACAGGGTTTCCAAACATGATTTTCATCTATCAATGGAGAAGGTTAGGTCAGGATGGCGAGATCGGGTGCACTGGATATGGCGGCAATGGTGTGACAGAGTTATTGAAGATAATGGCTAGTTGGGATAATGATTTAGGTGTTGGGTAGCAGGCTTGGCAGCGGACACTGGTTCATAAAATTTAATTTAATTGGATTATACCAAGAAATGAGAGTTAAGAGCTTATAATCAAAGCTTTTGATACCATGATAAAATTAAAAAGAGGCAAGAAAACAAGAATTAAACTATTAAATAATGTATAATAAAATTTAATTTAATTGGATTATACCCTAATGAATTATAGACAAAAGAGAAAAATATATAAAGAATGAAGTATTTTACCTAATACACCCATGGAAAATAAAGTCTCGATGCAGAGTAAGCCACAAATGTATTCTTGGCACAACTAGACCAAAAGAAGCCCGAACGAAAGAGGACGTAGTTCATCAGATTTGGGCCCAGTCCTATATAGCGCATGATGAAACTGGGCTCTAAGTGTATCTAGATCAAAGAAATTTATTTCGGATAGGGAGAAATTACCGTTTGAAGTTTGGACAGTAAATCAGCCATCGCTTTTGATATAGGTATCATTATGAAATGTACAACCTATCGATCCTTATGTAATGGGCCATCTGGGGTCAACTAACCCACATAATGGGCCGCGCTTGTTTGTTTCGCGAGAAAATGCACCCTTTCAATTCAAAATTACTGTTTAAGAAAAAAAAAGTTTACTATTTTTAGTAAATTTTAATTTTATCATATCTCCTTCATTTTAGAGTTTTAGATTTCCATATTTTTTTAAAGAAATTAATTGTAATTACACCAGGAATGCTCTAGTAAATTTAATTTAGGACTTTATATATTTTTTTTTGGTAAAACTTACTATTTTGGATTATTTTTATTCTAGTCGAATAGTTATCAGAGTGAGCTTGTTCCTCGATTCGATGGAATCTAATGATAGTGTGGGTAAAAATCTCATAAACGGTGCTCTAGAGAACAATCCTCTGATAGCGATGTCTTTTGAAGATTTCCAGTGGGGGAATTTACAAGCAATGTAAGGACTGCAGGCAATGATTGACTATTTGATGGAGGCCTTTGGATAGGTCCATTTTCATGATGATGAGTGCCCTGAGGTTGACATTAGGTCTCACGGTCATCATGTTTGTGGTGCAATACTAGTGATGAATTGCAGACCACCATCTGATAAATAGTGGATTTAGTGATGAGAAGATTGATAATATGATTCTCCAATAAGAAGAATAAAGAGGCACTCGGCCGAATCAAGATATAGATTTCAAAATAAAGGTTGACCTTCCCAACTTCAATGGCCAATTCCACATCGAGGACTTCCTCGATTGGATTCTTGAATTTGAACGATTCATTGAATATACGTATATTCCTAAGGAGAAAAGGGTCAAGCCCATAGCCTACAAATTAAAGGGTGGAGCTTCGGCTTGGTGGGAACAACTTCAATTTTACGAACTAGGCAGATGAAAGCACTAATCCGCATGTAGCGTGAATGAAGTAGTTAATATGGACATAATTCCTATCGAGTGATTATGACCAGGTATTGTTCCAGTAATACCATAATTATCAACAGGGTAGTCGATCCATGAAGGATTACGTAGATGAATTTTATTGCTTGTTCGTGAGAAATGATCTGACTGAGACCGAGTGGCAGCAGGTTGCCAGATTCATTGGTTATTTATGTACGGTGATCCAAGATCGGATTTCGTGTAACCTGTTTAGATGATGAATGAGGCAGTCAAATTGGCCACTCGAGTGGAGAGTTTTAATGCATGAAACTACGCTTCAAAGAGTGTAACTACTTTTTAATCTTCGCATGATATAATACAATTCTGGGGGAAGATCTTGTGGGGAGTGTCGTCGACCTCCTCCAATCACAGACCGAGATTTGGAAAGCAACCAAGTTAGACTTGAGAGGGCGCTAACCATTGCTTCTAGTCCTAGTAGAAACCCTAATCCCTACCCTCCACCTCAATCGGACAAGATCTACTGATGTGGCCAACATGGTTACTAATCCAATATGTGTCCTTAGATGCATATGTGATTGCTTGCCTCCAAGTGCGGAGGTTCGTAAGTAGTATCCCATGAATACAGGGTCGATCCCACAGGGAGATGAATTGCGAGAAGGAGAAAATCAAATACAAAACAAACTAAGTAATTAAAAAACCTAAACTGATGATTTGATTTTAGGAGTTTTGAATGGATGTAATTCAATTGAATTAAAACAACACCCAAGCTTCAAAGTTCCACACATAGGTTAATGCTCCAAAATCATGATGACTTGGATAACATAACTAGGATCTGAGCACTATGGTCAGCCTAATCGGAAAATAAAATAGTTTAAATATTTTAATAAATGATACAAAAGATTAGAAAATCATGGATTTGCACCATTGATATATATTCTCAAGTGCCTGTGATTTTAAGAATTCAATATCAATGAAATAATAAATATTAAAGAATATAGCAGATTGAGAACCTCTCCTATCTAGGAAATCTAATTGATCCAAGGTAAGCCTATCCATCAATGTGGATATCATATGATGAAAACATATAGATCTCACATGAGGATAAAAAAACTAAACCTAAACAATAGATAACATGCATACACCATTCTTCTCATCATTAAAATAATCAATTATCATAACTATAAAAATATTAAACCAATGTGCTTCCCTTCTAGCTTAGGCTAGAGAAAACTAGAATAACATAACTAGAAAAAAGAAAGCAACAAGAAAGAATAAATATCTAAAAGTTTATAAACAAAAATAAATTAAAACTATGAAACTTTTCAAAAACCCTAGATAAAACTCTATAAAAAACCTTAGATCTTGCTTTGGTTAGTTTTGAATAATGCTTAAGAATGCCCTGAGAAGCCCTATTTATAAGTGGGGAACTCCAACTTTCACACCAAGTTGGAAAACTCTAGAAACCGCCTCAAATTTACACAGTTTGCTAAAATAGACTTCTCACTACACGATTTTCTAAAATAGACTTTAGAGTTTTAGAATAGCTTTTTCAGGACGATTTTAGGATTTTTCACTTTAAATCTTTTATTCTCTTAATTCCTTACTTGGTTTTCTTGGATCTTTGGCATGTGAATTCTTCACTCTTGGTCCCCTAAAATTCATCCCTTGCCTTGGTGATTCTTGAGCATTAAATCCATGCTTTTAACACTCTTTTCAATTCAAGCTCTTAAATTCACCTTACAAGACAAACATGAGTAAAATAGAACATTAAGTTGATTCATGTTTATAAAACTAAGATATAAATGGGAGAAATTATACATTATTTGAGTCTCAACACACCCCCAACTAGCATTTTGCTAGTCCCAAACAAAATAAGTGAAGAAAAAAAAGAATAAAAACTAATTCTAGAAATAAAATTAAAACAAAAAAAATTCTAACTACACCACTTTCACAGGTAATCTCGATTGCATTTATCATATGCAACAAACCTTTAAACCCCCAGGTTTCCCTTAGTGAACGAGTTATAGTCTCGTGAGGGTTTCTAGAAATGTTACCCACAAACATTGAAAACATGAAAAATAGTTCAACACTCAGAAATTTATACAATTATGCCTCCATTCATCATATGAATTCCAAAACAAAACAATGTTTACCCTAAGTATGAAGTTAGTTAGAATCTTAATTTCCTAATCTATTACATCCTTGAGTTCAAAGACCTAATTAAAATTTAGAATAGTTATGATCCAATATACTTAGGTGTTCGGTGATACTAGTCTAACTTTGAGAAATATGCATGTTCCCTATCCTAATTCCTTTAAATTATCCCAAGAATATGAAATCTCTAGTTATCTCATTTCCTTCATGTCATTTCTTCTTTTATCATCATATCCTCATTATTATAGACCACCCTTAGATAAAGATTCCCACGGGTTTGCTTTATAACCTAAGGTATCGTACTTATAATGGTAACAGTAATGGATACTTAGGTATCCTTACTCCGGATTACTGACACGATTGTTATGGTCATTGCATTCATGTTCTATAATAAAAATTTCTTTTTCCATCACTTTTTTCTTCAATATTCTCTCTTTTAAGCATATATCAATGATACTAGTTCATTCAACCTTGTTTGAATCAAAATTTGTTATTTTAGTTCACATATCATATTCCTCACTTAGTTAGCTAGGGTGTATTGTGAATTCAGTACATCAAATTACAACTCACTTTAAACTAGTGATTAGATAATCGAACTTAAGTCTATAATTTTCAGTTATCAAAATTCTGATTACTATCAACCTAGACTAAGTATTAACTTTGCCTTTGGATTTCGCATAATATCATGTTTACATTCTTTTATATAAACATATTATTTTGAAATTGTTAAAAAAATTTCCCATAAACCTAAAAAAATAAACTTAAACCTAAAAAATAAACTGAAACCTTAAAAAAAAAACTCACATGGATGACTATCCACACCCCCCAACCTAAAATCTACATTGTCCCCAATGTAATGATAATGTAATGCAGAGAACAATAAAAATAAAAGAAAGAGTGGATAGTACCTATCATGAAGAACTCACCTGTTAGGTGACACTAAAAAAATTGAATATGATACAAATCCTGCATATGCTCCGTCAGACTAGGAGCATCAATCTGAATATTCTGGCTCATGAAGAGGGATAGACTCCTCTCCCAAATGAAAGTTTTTCACATAAGGCTTTAATCTCTAACCATTAACCTTGTACATATTTTCATTACGTGGATTCTCAATTTCATTAGCTCCATGACTATAAACATTCTTCATAATGAAGGGGCCTGTCCATCTTGATCTTAACTTTCCCGGAAAGAACTGGAGACGGGAATTGTACAATAAGACCTTTTGTTGAGGTTCGAAAATTTT
This sequence comes from Magnolia changhungtana, assembly GCA_030180095.1. NCBI lineage: Eukaryota > Viridiplantae > Streptophyta > Magnoliopsida > Magnoliales > Magnoliaceae > Magnolia > Magnolia changhungtana. The sequence goes on from JASAUF010000611.1 coordinate 916,210, forward strand.
CCTTAGGATGTTTTTGTCATGAAAAGCTTTGATCCTCTCTTTGTAAATTTTAGAATTTTCATAGGAGTCTCTCCTCAGCTCCTCTAATTCATTCAACTCTAATTTACTTTGTCCACTTGCTTGGTCCATATTAAAGTTTAATTTCTTTATTGCCCAGTAGGTTCTATATTCTAATTTCACAGGCAAGTGGCAAGCCTTCATATACACCAATCTATATGGGGACATTTCAATCGGGGTCTTATAAGCAGTCCTATAAGCCCATAAAGCGTCGGATAGTCTAAGAGACCAATCCTTCCTATTTGGCTTTATAGTTTTCTCTAAAATGTGTTTGATTTCCTGATTAGAAATCTCAGCTTGCCTAGTCGTTTGTAGGTGGTATAGGGTACTCACTTTATGCTCGATGACATATTTCTTCATCAAAGCCTCAAATGTCCTATTGTAAAAGTGAGACCCGCCATCACTAATGATGACCTTTGGAGTTCCAAATCTAGAAAAAATATTTTTCTTGAGGAATCGTATGACCACTTTGTTGTCATTGGTCCTACTTGGAACTGCCTCAATCCACTTTGAAACATAGTCCACACCAACCAATATATAAAGAAATCCAAAAGAAGATGAAAATGAGCCCATAAAATCAATACCCCAACAATCAAATATCTCCAATAGTAAAATTGGGGATAAAGGCATCATGTTGCATCGGGACATTCTTCCCAACCTTTAACATTTATCACAAGTAATACAGAACTTTAAACATGGTGGGCTAGTAAAAACAACACTGTAGGATTTTTGCAGTGGTTTTCTTAGAAGAAAAATGGCCACCACATGCTTATATGTGGCAAAAGGAAATAACACTCTGAACTTCATCTTCTGGGACACAACATCTAAAAATCTAATCAGTCCCATATTTATATAAATACGGGTCATCCTAGAAGAAGTTGCTAACCTCGGTTTTAAAACGCTTCCTATCTTGTGACTTCTAAAGATATGACATTTTTCTCGTTATAAGATAGTTTACTATATCCGCATACCAAGGCAATTTGAAGATCGTAAATAATTGCTCATCAGGGAAAGTATCCTGGATATACATCTCCTCAGTGGAATCATCAAATGCCAATTTGGAAAGGTGATCGGCCACTACGTTTTCTACTCATTTCTTATTTTTTATCTCTAAGTCAAATTCTTAGAGTAAGAGGATCCATCTCAAAAGTCTCAGCTTTGCATCCTTCTTAGATAGCAAATATTTCAAAGCCGAGTGGTCTGTGAAAATGACCACTTTGGATCCCAGCAAGTACGACCTAAACTTATCTAAAGCAAAACTACTGCAAGTAACTCCTTTTCAGTTGTTGAGTTGTTCACTTGGGCTGAGTTTAGAGTTCTACTCGCATAGTGAATAACGAGGGTCGTTTATCTTTCCTTTGGCCTAAAACAACCCCTATGGTATAATCACTTGCATCGCACATTAGTTGAAAAGGAAGTGTCCAATCTGCTGGACATATGATTGGTGCAGTGGTAAATGATGATTTAATTTTATTAAAGGCACTTGCACACTCATCTATCCACTTAAATGGGACATCCTTTTGGAGAAGATTAGTAAATGGTCTAGTAATAGCACTAAAGTCCTTGATGAATCTTCTATAAAAACCAGCGTGCCCTAGAAGTGATCTAATATCTCTAACAGTTCAGGGGATAGGTAGATTAGCAATAATGTCGAGTTTTGAGCAATCTACCTCGATTCATTTTTGGAGATAACATGACCCAAAACAATTTTCTTTTTAACCATGAAATGACATTTCTCCCAATTTAAGACAAGGTGCTTCTCTTCACACCTAGATAAGACAAGATATAAATTGTTGAGGTATTCCTCAAAACTACTCCCAAATACAGAGAAGTCATCCATGAAAATCTCAAGAAACTTTCCAACCATATTTGAAAAAATATTTAACATACACAGTTGAAAAGTTGCTGGGGCATTACACAATCCAAATGACATTTGTTTGAAAGCAAACGTTCCAAATGGACAAGTGAATGTGGTTTTCTCTTGGTCTTCCAAGGCTATCTCTATTTGGTTATATCCGGAATATCCATCAAGAAAACTATATAAGGAGTGACCTACTACCCTCTCTAAAACTTGATCAATAAATGGTAAAGGGAAATGGTCCTTCCTTGTGACCTAGTTCAATTTTCTATACTCAATGCAAGCACGCCAACTTGTGGTGACATGTGTTGGTATGAGTTCATTATTAAAATTCTGCACAATAGTTATTCCAGATTTCTTTGGGACTACTTGAGTTGGACTCACCCAAACACTATCTGATATTGGGTAAATGATTCCCACATCTAACAATTTGATCACCTCATTTTTTATAACTTCCATCATGTTTGGATTGAGACGCCTTTGAGGTTGTCTAATTGGTTTGACATCCTTATCGAGGTGGATCTGATGGGTGCATATGGAAGGGCTTATACCCTTAATATCAGAAATGGTCCAGCCCAAGGCTCCTTTGTGGTCCCTTAGAACATTCAACAATTTAATCTTTTGATCCTTGTCTAAAAATGAAGAGATCACCACAAGATAAGTTTCATTTTCACCCAAGTATACATACTTAAGCTCATTTGGTAGTGGTTTTAAATCAAGTTTTAAACATTGATTGGTGATGGCAGAGGTTGCGAGTCCTCAATAAATAAGATTTGAGTGCGTGGTCTCCATTGGTACATACCAATGTCCTGGGTGATAGTGCTTCATCATCATCACAAATTTCAGTAAGCACTTTTTCTAAATCAGAAATTTTTAAGTCCCCAAAGACTTGAATCAATTCCTTAGTCAGACTAGGTTCCAATTCCTCTTCTTTTATCAAGCAGTCTATGAAATTCAGCTCATGGATCTCATTATTGTCAATGGGCTGCTTACATAGATTGAAAATATTTAGCTCTAGAGTCATGTTACCAAAAGGCAAGTTCATCATTCCATTTTTGCAATTTATGATTGCATTTGAAGTTGCTAGGAATGGGCAAAATAAAATGATGGGAACTCGAACACTAGCGTTTACACAAGGTTCAGTGTCTAGTATAATAAAATCTACGGGGAAGTAGAATTTCTCCACTTGGACTAGCACGTCCTCTAAAATTTTCCTTGGTACCTTAATGGAGCGGTCAGCGAGTTGGAGTGTAATCGTGGTTGGTTTAAGCTCGCTTAACCCCATTTGTTTGTAAACCGAATAAAGTACTAAGTTGACAATTGCACCTAAATCTAGCAAAACATGCTCAATTTGGAAAATTCTAATAATACAAGGAATAGTGGGACTTCCCAGGTCTTTGTATTTGGGTGTGGCCCTTTGTTGAATGATAGCGTTCACTTTCTCAGTAAGGAAGGCCTTTTTGTGCACATTTAATTTCCCCTTTACAGTGCACAAGTCCTTGAGATATTTAGCATATGATGGAATTTGTCTAATGACATCAAGCAGAGGAATATTGACAGTAACCTTTTGGAGCACATCCAACACCTCTTGATATTTTATGGGGACAGTCGGATTCCAAAGTCTAGATGGGAACGGAACTGGAGGCTCATATGAGTTAGTCTCTTTATCCTTTTGTTGTTGCGGCTCTTGAACCACAACCGGTTCATCATTCTCTTGAGACAGTGGCTCATCCTCCGGTATTTCTACTGGTTGCATTATCTTGTTATTGACCTCTTTTCCACTTATCAAGGTAATGATGGCCTTAACTTGTTCATGATGTAGCTCACTTGGATTTGAGTCTCCAATGAAATATGTGTTTCTAAGGTTTGGCACAGGTTGAGAAGGAAGCGTGCCATTTTCCCTAGCATTTAGTTGAGTGTCAATCCTAGCCACGACCGTCTTTAATTCTTGATTTGATTAGATTAGAGACTGATTCATTTGAGCTTGAGAGTTCATGAATGTGGTCAATGCATCCTCCACAGATGATCGCTTTGATAGAGGCACATATGGTGCATTGTTAGATACCCCAAAGAAGTTATTTTGTGGAGGCATTTGAGGTGCATTGGGCACATTAATTTGTGGTCCATTCTTCCAACTAAGATTAGGATGGTTACACCATTTTGGATTATACGTGTATCCCATTGGTTGCATGACTGACCTTTGGTAATTATTTATAGCATTTGCTTGCTCATGCTCATGCATGATATTTTGTACAACTGAGATTATTGGACAATCCTTTGTGTCATGTTCTGCACCACCACAAATGCTACAAAAATTATCTAAGGAAGTATTTGCTTTAACTATATCAACCTTCCTAATTTCTAAGGCTTCGACCTTTCTAGCCAATGCAGCGAATTTTGCATTAAGGTCATCTTCCTCTCTTAGGACATACATCCCCTCTTTCTCTCTAGGAATGGGTCTAATTTGGTTTGGCTTAGCAGAGCCATCCCATGTCTGTGTATTCTCCACTAACATGTTTAGAAAATCCCAAGCCTCATTATGATCCTTGTCAAGAAAGGTTCCACCACACATCATCTATATAAATTGACGAGTATCCATTGTGAGCCCCTCTCGGAATGCATCAATCATGTGCCATGGTTCATAACCATGATGTAGATAAGTAGAAGGCCTTTGAAGCGCTCCCAAGCTTGGAAAAATAGTTCATTCCTCTTTTGGGAGAACGATATGATTTCCTGTTTAAGTGCATTTGTTTTGTGCTCGGGAAAGAATTTTTTCAAAAACTCTCTACTTAAGGCTTGCCATGTAGTGATGGTATTAGGTCTTAGAGAGTTGAGCTATGCTTTGGCCCAATTCTTTAGAGAAAATGAGAATAACCTTAGCTTAAGTGCATCCCTATTGACATTGTTTACTTGTAATGTATCGAGCTCAAACCTACTACGACCATCTTTTTGTGTTACCCTGAACACTAAAGAATAAAATTTGTAATATACCTTAGACAGCTGGGAACTATCGTTAATAGTCAAAGAAAATAAAGAGGAAGGTATGAAATTTTAGACGTCACCTAAAGGAACTTGTAAATGTAAACACATTAGTTGATATGATAGGACTAGAAATTTAAGGGTCGTGGTTAGTTTAGATATAACTTGTTAAGGATGTATATGATGTAATTCCACACTTAGACATATATGAAATAGGATACACCCTTAGGGTAATACTACTACTTCAATGGGCAAGGATTGCGATGAGAGTTACCGAATTTTGAAGACGAGATCTTCTTTAAGGGGGGTAGGTCGTAAAGGTTCTTGCCCTAGTAGTGAGTCATGAGCATTGGCTTATGCAAATAAACTTAGTGTGAAGAACTAACAGATGCATGCGGACACCATAAGGTAGATTGTCATTCACATCCATAGAAGAAATGCTGAATTTCGGGGGCAAAATTCTCTTTAAGGGGGGTAGTTTGTAACACCCTGTACTTTTCGATACACGGGTGTTACCGTGTAATCTAATTTAATTGAATGATATCCTAAACTAGGCTAAGAACCCTATGAATCATTAACGGTCATCTCTAGAATTGATCTAACATTTAGGTTATCAAGGATTATTAGTAGACACTCAAATGTGAGAGTTACGATCCAGCTAAGCTATCAATCTGCCTCACTGTTAGATGAGTAGGCGATCATGAATTGTTGGACTCAATGGATGGGTTAGATTCCTGGAGGGATCACTGCGAACCCTTAAGATCATTCTAGTTCAGGTTTGAGAACAATCTAACCATCGAGTATGCAAGGATTAACAAAAATTAAACAAATTAAACCATTCATCATCGATTTCAAGATTTGAATATAAAACCCCACCGATCGTTAAGTCTATGGCATCTTGTTTCATAATCAAACATTAGATCACGTGAATCTGACTGTTAGATGGTAATAGTGATAATCAGTTGCACCTAGGCTAGTTGGAGCCCTTTTAGGCCATTAATCATGGGCATTGAATCAATCTTGTCATTAAGTTTCCTCTAAAATGGACTAGTATCCTATATGAACCTCGAAGAGCAGATCTAGAGATTTTCTAATCATCGAGTCGATAGAAACCCCTTAAATAGGACCAAGAATCATGTAGTGAGGCCCTCCTGTGCTTCAGATATCCCTGGTTTTGGTCAGAGATCCTGATTGGGACCACGTATCAATGCATCCATCCGTCGATTTTCAAGATGGACCATCATTGTAAAACCCGTATCCTAGCCCGTACTATTCCGTAGGGCTTCCGCGGTCCTTTCGATCGAATTCCGGCAACCCTCAACCTATATCCGACTTTGCGGGCGATCCTAAGCCGAGTCCTGCATATCGGAGTTAGCTGGACCCGAAACTTGTACTCTAGCGACCGCGCCATCGCCGCGAGTCCAATGCCATGACTCGCGTACCGATCCGATACTCGAGTCAGAAGATGTGGGCCCGCGTTCATTCTGAAGAAACGCCGTATGTTGTGAATTATGGGAGAATCTCTACAACCTATCCCATCAATCAATCAATGTCAAGTATACTCCATATCTCAAGTACAACAACCCATCCCTTCCCATTCTCAAAGTCAACTCTCTCTCTCTCTCTCTCTCTCTCTCTCCACCTATCCCTTTCTTATAACACCCATCACCCATCACCCATCATCCCATCCCTTTTCACCCATCACTTCCCTCTCTCTCTCATTCCCTCTCTTCACTCCCAAGCAACAAAATATCCCACGTCCAAGCCTCCCCAAGCTCTCTTCCAAAACAACAAGTGCGGCCTACTTTCCCAGCTTCTCATCTCCCATCTCAACCTTCCAATCACCATCAACCTCCATTAAAGTTGAAGGCAAGGAGTATACAAGTCCAAGGAGCTAAAGAAAGAGGCCGACAGGTGGGTGATCCATCATCGATTTTGATTCCTAAGGGCCCACTTATTGTGGGACCCACTTGATATATGCATTGTATTTGGGAGGGCCCAATAGTGGCGGGGTCCCCCCTTCACATGTCATCTTCTCTCTCTCTCTCTCTCTCTCTCTCTCTCTCTCCTCCCCCTAGAATGAAGTGGGCCCCACCGAATTATGTTAAATCTACTCTATCCATCAGACGGTGTGGCCCACCACATTTCAAGGAGATCCGTCGTCCGCTGTTGGGATGGAGGGTAGTCCCACCTACTAGACTAGAATATATATATATTACATTAATATATATATATACATGCATGGTGGGCCACGTCCATGTGGGACCCACCATGATGCTCGTGTTGTTTCCACACCGTCTAGCGTCCAGGGACGTTGGACATGGCCTCACAGTAATGTGTGAATTGACAGTGTTGTGTTCTGTCGGGCAACAACAATATATATATATATATATATATAATATAAATATTAGCTTGATTCAACCAGCTTTGGTGGACTGCTTATGCAGGCCCCACCTTGATGTATAGATTTAATCCACGCCGTTCATCCTATTTCTCAGCCTATTTTAGGCGTTGGGCCAAAAAACTGAAGTTAATCCGATAATCAAGCGGGCCATGCCATAGAAAACAGTGATTTGGCTGTTAGGACCCACATTGATGTTTCTATAGACCAAAACATACTGCATATTGGGCTTGTTTGGTCCGTTATGAGCCATAAAACCCAACCAGTGGGTTAGATCTTCCGGATGCGGGCCCCACCTATGAAAAACCACAAGAAAACAATAAAATAATAAAAAAATATAAGCAGCAACGCTGCTGCTGATGGCGTCTAGATGACGTTGCAACAGCGTCCTGCTGCATTAGAGATGGGTTGGGACCCACAGCCGTAGGCCCCACCGTGGTGTGTGTAGAACATCAACACCGTGCATTGTTGGGGCCCTTCCAGTTGTGGGCCACCCTAAGAAAATCAGCCGTAAAGTGGAACACAGGTGGCCCACGTCACAGGAAACAGTGGGAATTAACGTCTGCCATTGAACTCCCTTGGAGTCCAGGAGTTTTGGATAAATATTATATTTATTTATTTAGTTATTTTAGTCAGTGTGACCTTACCAACAGATTGGATGGAACGTTATGGTGGGCCCCACGTGGGACCCACTGATATATGTATTGTATTCCACACTTTTCATCAGTGTGGACCCCACCATGAGGTATGTGCCTTATCTATGCCATCCATCCATCTAACTAGTTTTGTGGCCCCACTTTAATGGATGTGATCCATCCAAACCATCCACTTATTTGGGCCACCTCGTCTCACAGCTTGAGACTAAAAATAAGGCAGATCTAATATCAAGTAGACCACCCTACAGAAAAACAGTGGTGTTGAACGCCCACCCTTGAAACCCCTTTGGGTTACAGAAGTTTTGAATCAATATAATATTTGGTTTTTTCCCTCCCTGTCCAAGTCCTTGTGACCTTATGAATAGTTTGGATGGGAAATAAATGCTATGGAGGGCCCTCTAAATTTTTAATTGTGGGAATCAATATCACCACTGCCATTTGTGGTATGGTCCAGATGATCCTTTTGGATATAATTCATTTTAATTCCTTTTATATATATGTGCTCTATAATGATGTTTAACAATGGATGAATGGCCTATTAGAATCGGCCCATTTGATCGGCTCATTCAACTCGGCCCATTCGACTTAGCCCATTTAAATCGGCCCATTTGATTTAGCCCATTTGTATCGGCCCATTTAAATCGGCCCATCTGTATCGATCCATTCGACTTGGCCCATTTAAATAGGCCATTTGACTTGGTCTATTCGACTCGGCCATTTGACTCGGCCTATTCGACCCGGCCATTTGACTCTGTCTATTCGACTTGGCCATTTGACTCGGCCTATTCGATTCGACCATTTGACTCGGTCTATTCGACTCGGTCATTTGACTCGGCTTAGTCGACTCGGTCATTTAACTCGGCCTATTTGACTCGACCATTTGACTTAATCCATTCGACTCGGCCATTTGACTCGGCTTATTCGACTTGGCCATTTGACTCGGCCATTTGACTCATTTTATTCGACACGGCCCATTTGACTCGGCCCATTTGAATTGGCCCATTTGATCCGGCCCATTGATTCGGCCCATCTGATTCAGCCCATTTAATTGACTCATTTGATTCAGCCCATCTGAATCGGCCCATTTGATTCGGCCCATTTGATTGACTCATTTGATTCGACCCATTTGATCAGCCCATTTGATCGACCCATTTGATTTATATGAGGTCCAATGAGACGTATGTGAGGCCTTTGTGTGGGCCGAATGTGATGTATTCGAGGCCCGTGGGCAAGTGGGCGAGGCCCAATGTGATGTGTTCGAGGCCCGTGGGCGAGGCCCAAGGTGATGTATTCGAGGCCCGTGGGTGAGGCCTAATGTGATGTATTCGAGGCCCATGAGCGAGGCCCATTGTGATGTGTTCGAGGCCCATGCGATGCGGCCCACTTGATGTGTATATGACCCTTATGTGAGGCCACGAGCTCATTATATGTTTTGGCTCTATATGTAGACCACTCCTTGAGAACAATGTTGGTTAGATGTCCACATTGATGGGCAATGATGGTTGGATGTCCACATTGTGACCTTCCCTTAGGCCTTGTTAGGCTCATTCTCATAATTCTCTTGTGGGTTAACCCAGATAAGTGGGCCCCATTCGCCCTAGACGGATGGTTTCTATCACGCCCCAAACTTGAAAAACGGGCTCACAAAATTTTCGATCTTCGAATCCGGCGCTGACAGCCTCCGTAGTGCCCCATTCTCGGATTCCGGCACTCACATGCCAGATTCCGATCCTGGGATCCTACAAGGAGGATTTTCAGTATGATTTTTTTTTTTTTGTAATGGAGCATAACCACAAGCATAACCAAGTCACAAAACAACATCACCACATATCCACTATATCAAAAACTTTAAGTACAATGCGAAAAAGGAAATACAAGGTGATCAAAAAGCTCCAAAATAGTGTGGTACGCGCTCTTGCCTCAGCGCTGCTACTGTCCAATGACACCTGTACACAATGGTCGTGCATAAGCTTACAAAAGCTTAGAGGGTGGTGAAAGTGTGTGCCTAAGATGAGTGTCAAGTGTACCATAAAGCCCATAAATCATACATCATCGGAATAAGCGAAAATACTGACAAGGTCATGAATCATACGATATCAGAGTAAGCGAAAATATACTGGTAAGTCCATGAGTGCTATCAGCCGTACCAAGGCTATACGATGCAAAACATAACAAGACAATAACAGATGCTAAGGATGCAAAGCAATATTAAATTCTGACGAGCCACGAATACCATTAACCTTATCTAGGCCATATAAAGGCAAAAACATAATAACCCTAAATGCTAAGTACGGCGGATGCAATGTAATATGCGGTGCGAATGAAATGACCATGCCGGAATGTGAAGTTGGGAGATAGTACGTAGTATCGCAGGCTACGGGGTCTACCACAAAGGACTTTTATCCAAACCAGTCCCATACCTAAATTTGGATAGTCCGACTCAATGTGGTAAACTCCTGATCTCAGGTTAGTCGCGCGCCCAACCGAAATCCTGGCCATGCGAAGATACATATAACAAATAGTTACGTACCACCATCCCGAGTGGATAGTGAATGAATGAATAAATGGATATGCAATTCCTACTCAATAAGTCCACATATCAGTACGGTTGCTCTCTAGGAAAATCACTGAGGTCTATTACACTCCACACCGACTGCCTCCTCCCTAGCTGCACAGCCCTACGAGTGGAAGATACCTCATTATCCGCCTAGCCAGCAGTCTACCAATACCTACTCGGCTCAGCGATAGCGAACCCATTTACGAGCTGGTCATACTCAGCCTAGCTTATAGCCCTCTCACTCGGGCGAATAAGGCCACACCCCCTTTCAACCGACCACAACACAGTGGGAGACACGGCCTCATGGTATAAGCACCGACGCTTATATTCCACTCGGTCTAGACGTTGGAGCATCTCCTGGTACTAAGGAAGTTCTGAGATTTTCACCCAAGGACATCATACATGCCCACAGTGCTAGAACTAAGCATTTTCGGTGTCCCATCTGGCCATCCACGATATGTCTATGGAGGCCACGACCCTGATGTCACTAGGGCATACAATGATCAAGTCACATATATGCGAGATGCATGAGTCACACTACCCAGTCATACAACAATCCTGCGCGTATTGCGCGATAATGTGGACACTCCGTCTCATGAGGAGTCCTGTAAATGATCTGCCCAATGGTGTATGTTATGATCAAACATTCCTCATATCAGGCATACATATGATGCATATGGACATGAATTATGGAGTTATACTAAGCATTTTATATGGTGATGAATTATCCTCACAACGAAGATGGGCCTTGATGGCCTACACACAACAAGTATGGGCCTATCAATGGGCCCTAGGGAGAGTTATAATGCGGACATTTAACCAACATTATTCTTACAATGTGAACGTCAAACCAACATTGCTCCTAAGGCATGGCCCACCATAAATGTTATTACATAACTCATGGTGGAATCATATAATGCAATAGACCTTGTATACATCCCATTGGGCCTCAAATACATCAAATGAGCCTCAACCCACGGGCCCTAATACATCACAATGGGCCTTAACCCATGGGCTCCAAATACAGCATAATGGGCCTTAACCCACTGGCCCTAATACATCACAATGGGCCTCAACCCATGGGCCTCATACACATCAAGGTGGCCTTAATAATGGGCCTCATACACATCAAGGTGGCCTCAACAATGGGCCTTATACACATCAAGGTGGCCTCAACAATGGGCCTCGCACACATCAAGGTGGCCTTAACAATGGGCCTCATACACATCAAGGTGGCCTCAACAATGGGCCTCATACACATCAAGGTGGCCTTAACAATGGCCCTCATACACATCAAGGTGAGCCCGACAGGTGGATGGTGTGAATAAAGCACATACATCAATGGTGAGTCCCACGTCCCTCATGTGGAAAGTGAGGATATAACATATATATCATGTGTGCCCCACTGTCCCATGCTGTCTGGACGGTGAGGATGTAACACGTTCATCAGGTGGATCCCACCATCCCATATATCTGGATGGTGGAGATCAAATACATAAATCGGGGTGGGGTCCACTTGAACGTTGGATCTAACTTATTATTAGTCTCAAGCCTATAAGACAGCTTACCAAATGGTGGACGGTTGGGATGCAACACATGCATCATGGTGGTTCACATACCTCATGGTAGGGTCCATATGTGTGGCCCACCAGATAGAAGGACGGTTGGATATAACACAGACATGGTGGGGCCTACTGGTCGTCCAGCGACTATCTGGACAACATTGATAAAACACATACATGTGATGTCCACCGTCCACTGCCTTGGACGGTGCTAATAAAACACATACATCATTGTGGGTCCCACGTGAGGCCCACCATAATGCTTATTTGCCGTCCAACCTGTTGATAAGGTCATACAGACCTAGAATGAAGAGGAAAAACAAATTTCATATGATCCAAAACTTCTGTGAACCCAAAAATGGGTTTCAATGGCAAACAGTTCAACCCCACTGTTTCCTATGATGTGGGCCACCTAAGCTATAGATGGGGCTGATATTTGGAGGGCGTCCCACTGCCCTAAGAGCCTACAAGATGGACAGTGTGGATATACAAAACACATCACGGTGGGGCCCACATATGGGACCGTGGTCCCTGGCCTAGACGCAGTAGCGTCCTGCTGCAGCGTCAGCAGCATCAGGCACTACATGCATTATTATTATTATTATTATTTAAAAAAAAAATAATTTTTCCATGGTTTTTCACACGTGGAGCCCGCATCAAGTGAATCCACCTCAACTAATGGATTCTACAGTCCATAACCCATCCATCAAGCCCAATATTGGGCATCTTTCGGCGTGTAGAAAAATTAAGGTGAATTTAAACGGTGAAAATCACTGTTTTCAAAGGTATGGCCTGCTAAAAAATTGGATCATCTTCATTTTTCAGCTCAACACCTAAAATGAGTTGGTAAATAGGATGGACGGCGTGGATTAAATCTATACATCCATGTGGGGCCTATACAAGTGGCTCACCCAAATGCTTATGAATCAAGCTAATATTTGTGTTTTCCTAGTTCACGTCCAGACGGTGGATGGTTCTAGGCAAGACGAATACATTTAAGGTGGGCCCTGCTTAAGTGGGCCACCACATGGCTGGGTGGTGTGGAACAACATATATACAAAGTATGCCCCACCTACAAATGACTTGGATCAAATACATGCTTCATGGTGGGGTCCATCCGGGTGAGCCACATGTCCACATCTTCACATACAATAGAAAATGAAAGAGAGAGGGAGAGAGAAAGAGAAAAAGAGAGGGACACGTGTGATGGAGGGCTCCGCCACTATGAGCCCTCCCTTGCATTAAATCAAACATCAAGTGGGTCCCAATACATGTGGGCCCACCAAATCAAAGATCAACGGTGGAGATTCCTTCTCCACCCAAAATGGACGGCCTAGATGACCTCTCTTCATGCAAGGAAAATAAACATCATGATGTGGTCCATGGAGAATGACCCCATCATGGAATGATCATGAGAATCAAGGTGGGCCATCGGCCACACCTAGGGTCCAAAGTGAGATCCCTACCATCAATCAGTAGGCCTCACTTGGCTCATCATAAAAATATGAAAATCTAGCCTATAGAAGCACCCACCGTTCGATCTTCTTGGTCCGATGGAAAGTCATTCTCTTGTGTTTCACTTTAATGGTGGAAGATGAGAAATGAACGGCTAGGATGAGAGATCTTGGGATGGAAAAGTGGGCCAGACAAACTCACTTTTCTCTCTTAGAATGGCTTGGACGTCCACCACTTCCTTAGCTTGGAATTGTGTTGAGAAAGAGAGAGAGAGAGAGAGAGAGAGAGAGAGAGAGAGAGAGAGAGAGAGAGAGAGAGGTGTGGTGGTTGTAAGAGAGATGTGAGTGATGGGTGATAGATGTTAAGTGAGTGATGGATGTGAAGTGAGTGGTAGATGTGAGGTGAGTGATGGGTAAGGTGAGAGGTTGGTTGACTTTGTGGTTGCTTGACTTGTGGAGAAAGGAAATATGGGTGCTCTTGTACTTGACATGAGGTAATTGATTGATGGGACATGTTATAGAGATTCTTTTGGGATTATAAATGCGCGGTGTTTTCTTTGAAATAAACGTCGGCCCACATCTCCCTGCCAGGGTATCGGATCAGTATGCAAGACACGGCGTTGAAACAGCGGCGACGGTGCGATCGTAATGGTACAAGTCTCAGATTAAGCCGACTCAAATCTACAGGATACGACTTAGGGTCGCTCACAAATATCGATTATAGGTCGCGGATGGCTGGACTTTGACTGGAAGGATCGCGGCAGTCAATGGAACAGTACGGACTAGGATATGGGTCTTACAGTTTTGCGCTATCAGATTTGATATAACCATTGTCGAGGGTTGATCTTTATATTATGGTTGATCGGTTATTCATCTATAGATCCCGCCTTGTTTATATGCTAATTGTCGATGCTGATCATTGATTCCGATTGTCGAAGCCAATTATCAAGGCTGATTTTGATTGCTGAGGCCAATTGTCGATGCTGATCATTGATTCCAATTGTCGAAGCCAATTGTCAAGGCTGATTTTGATTATTGAGGCCAATTGTCGAGACCCAATGTGATATATATGCGGCCCGTGTTTGAGGCCCAATGTGATTTATATGAGGCCCGTGTTTGAGGCTCATTTGGATATGTATTCAGCCCATGTTTAAGGCTTAATGTGATGAATATGAGGTTTATGTGGTAAGGCCCATTGTAATGCATTTGAGGGCCAGGCGATGAAGCCTATTGTGATGTATATTAGGCCCATGTGAGAGGCCCATCATGATGTGTATTAAGCTCTTGAGTAAGGCCTATGGTGTTGTATATAAGCCCTTGTGAGAGGCCATGGGTCCACTATATGTTAGGCTCCATGTGGGCCATTCCTTGAGGGCAATGTTGGTTAAATGTCCACATTGTCGAGGCCGATTGTTGATGCTAATTATTAATGCTGATTATGAGTATGTGACAATATAGTATCATGATACATGCCCATATGCATCATCTGCATATTTGTTATGAGATGTGATTGACCGTTGCATATGTCTTAGATAGGTTGTTATGAGACTCCCTAATAGGCAAAGATTATCTTATATGAGCGCACGGTATGTGTAGGATTGATGCATGACTGGATTATATGACTCATACATCTTGCATTGTGTGTTGTGACTACTATACGCCCTAGCGACATCAGGGCCATAGCCTCCACAGGCATATTGTAGATGGCCAGATGGGACACCGAAAATATTTGGTTCTAGCATATAGGCACCATAGATGTCCCTGGGTGAAAATTCCTAAACCTCTATGGCCAGGAGATGCCCCAACGTCGAGACCGAGTGGATATATATGAGCACATGAGGGTCGAATACTAGGAGGCCACATCTCCCACTTTATCGTGGTCGGTTAAGAGGGGGTGTGGCCTTACCCGGCCGAGGGTAGGGGGCATTGCTAGGCTGAGTTTAACCAGTTCATGAATGGGTCCGCTATCAACGTGCCGGGTAGATATTGGCTGACTACTGGCCAGGCGGATGGTGAGGTTTTCACTTGTATGGTCCCGCGTCAGTGGGCGGCGATTTACATGTAGAGTGTACTAGACTCTGGTGATGATCCTAGAGAGAAACCGTACTGATATGTGGACTTATCAAGTAGGAGTTACATATTCATTCATTCATTCACTATCCACTCGGGTTGGTGGTGCACAATTAATTGTTATGTACCTTCGTAATGGCAAGGATTTCAGTTGGGCACGTGATTAACCTGAGATCAGGAGTCTACTACATTGAGTCTGGCTATCCAAATTTAGGTATGAGACTGATTTGGATAGAAGTCCTTTGTGATGGACCCCATAGCCTGCGATACTACGTATTATCATCCTGACTTCACTCCAGCTTGGTCATTTCATTTGTACCGCATATTGCATTGTATCATTAGCATCTGATATTTGGCTTACTGTCCTCGCATTGCATAGCTGATCTACATTACTTTATCAGTATATGATATTATTTTTATTATATTTTTGTATCGCATAGCCTGGACAAGGCTGATGGTATTTATGGGCTTATCAACATGTTTTCGCATTACTCTGATATCGTATGATTTATGATCTTGCCAGTATTTCTGATATTGTATGACTCATGGACTTGTCGGTATTTCTGTTTACTCTGATATTGTATGGTTCATGGACTTATCTGTATCTCTGTTTACTTTGATATTACATTCTGAGCACGCATATACTGCTCACATACTTACACCACCCTCTAAGCTTTCTATAAGCTTATGCACAATAGATGCATGTAGGTGACATTATGATGCAGCCGAGCTGAGGTAGGAGCGTGCGGTTGAGCTTCTAGAGTTTTCTTTGATATTTCTATAATGTATTTCCCTTTCAGCATTGTACTCAAATGATTATATTAGTGGATATGTGATGACGATGTTGCCTTTGTGATTTGGGTAAACTTGTGGTTATGCTTATTACGAGTTAAATGTAAGTTGGAAAATCCTCCTTGTAGGATCACAGGATCAAAATCTGGCGTATGGACGCTAAGAGCCGAGAATGGGGTACTATGGAGGCTGTCGGCACCGGATTTAGCAATCGAAAATTTTGTGAAACCGGTTTCCGAGTTTGAGGCGTAAAAATCACACTACAAGAGTGTAAGACCCGTATCCTAGTCTGTACTGTTCCGTCGGCATCTGCGATCATTCTCGACGAATTCTGACAACCTGCACATATAATCATCGTTGCGATTGACCCTAAGTCGTATCCTGTGGATTTATGTCACCTTAATCCGAGATTTGTACCATTGCGACCGTATTGTTGCCGTGGTTCCAACGCCGCGACTCGCGCACTGATCCGATATCAAAGTCAGAAGATGTGCGTCCGCGTTCCGTTCGATAAAATGTCGCGCGTTACAAATACCAAGGGAATCTCTACAACATGTCAAATCAATCCCATCAATCAATCAAGTACCAAATCCCATCACTCCCATCACTCACACCCATCCCTAAGTACAACCACCCTCCCCAAAGTCAACCCTCCCCATCACCCATCACTCTCTCACCCATCCCTCTCTCTCTCTCTTTACATCACATCTCCCATCTCTCTCATCTCTCTTACCTCTCATTTCTCCCAAGCAACTCACGACCCACCCCCCATGAGAGAGAGTTTGGTGTGGCCCACCTTCCTATCTCCCATCCTCACCCTCTAAAATCAATCTCCACCGTTGAAGTCCATCCATTGGAGCTCTAGCATGCTTTGGCGGAAGGAGGAGATCAAGATCTAGAAGTGGGTGCTTCTCTCTCTCTCTTTCTCATTTTTGTGTGATGTGTGGCCCACTTGGATGGACCCCATCTTGATGTATGTCTTATCCAACCGTCCAAGTCATGTGGACCCTACCTTATGGTGGTGGAAACACACAAGTATCAGACTGATTCAAATACGGTGGGCTGCGTTCATGTGGGACCCACCTTGATGAAATGTGGGCCACATCCGTGTGGGACCCACCACGAGGTTTGTGTTATATCCATGCCGTCCAGCGTCTCTGGACGCTGGACGTGGTAGAGGTAGGCTAACATGGAGTGCGTGTACTGACATTGTGGTGTACTAACAAGCTAATAAAAAAAAGAGAAAAAGGAAAAAGGTGCTTTTTGGGGTGGGCCACTTATGCAGGCCCCACCTTGATGTATATACATAATCCACGCCGTCCATTCTATTTTTCAGATCATTTTAGGCGTTGAGCCGAAAAATGAGACCGATCCCATTATCTGGCGGGCCGTGGCATTGAGAATGCTAGTATTTTCTGTTAAAAATTGGGAAAAATGATTGCTGGGGTCCACAAGAAGCTTGGACCCACCTGAAACTTGGTTTGGACCCCTAATTTTGTGGGACACATACAATGGATGGAGTAGATCTGGTTAATGTGGGTCCCACCTAGGATAACAAAGAAAATATGCATATGATAAAAAGGTGGCAAGCACCTTGCTATCATGACGTACACGTAAAAGGGGTGGGTCCCCATTGGCCTTAGTTGTGGACCTCATCGTGATGTGTGTTCTAAATCCATGACGTCCATTTGTTGGGACCCCTTCATTGAGGCGTCGGTACCAAACATCAGCCATGAATAGTTCTCAGATGGCTCACATCACCACCGTTTATACAAAGGTATGTTAAACCACTCGAAAATGATTTCTGGGGTCCACGTGAAGCTTGGACCCACCCGAAATTTGATTTGGACCCTTAATTTTGTGGGACACACATAATGGACGGGTTGGATTGTACATAAACATTTTGGTGGGCCCTACATGGGACCCACTGTGGTATGTGTGGCTTACCACACCGTTCACAACAGTGGGTGGTGACACCCACTATGATGCAAGTGTTTCATTCACGCCGTCCGTCCACGACAGTGGACGGTGGCCCCCACCATGATGCGTTTCGACCATCAACACCTTGTATTTGATGGCTCCCCTTTAAATTATGGGGTATCCTAAAAATCAGCCATATATGGAACTCAGGTGGGCCATACCATCTAAAATCATGTGAAGACATGCCTTAAACATATAAAATCGCTTGGTGGGGCCTACCTGAATTTTGGATGTGGCTGAAAATTAGTCTGACTCCTCAGCCAGGTGGGACACACATAATGTGTGGGCTGGATTTGTGAACCACATCACTATGGGCTCCCTGGTCCATGTGACCATATCAACAGGTTGGGTGGAAATAAACATTACCGTGGGCCCCTGGCCCACGTAACCTTATGAACAGGTTGTTTGGCAAATAAACATTACGGTGGGCCCTCCCTAGTCGTGTGGCCCTATCAACAGGTTGTATGGAAAATAAACATCCCAGTGCCCCCCCTGACCGTGTGACCTTGTGAACTGGTTGGGTGACAAATAAATGTTACGGTGGACCCCAGTCCCACCTGTGGTCCGTGTGACCTCACCAATAGGTTGGATGTCAAACAAACATTTCGGTGGGCCCCAGGCCCACCCTAGGTCTGACTGACCATATGAATAGTTTGGATGTAAAATAGATATTATGCTGGGCCCCTATGACCTTGTCAACGGCCTGGATGGAAAATAAATATTATGGTGGGCCCCGCATCGGAGCCACTGATGTATGTTTTGTAATCCACACCTTCTATTAGTGTGGGCCCCACTATGAGACATGTACTTTATCTATGACGTCCATCCTTGTAAGGTCTTGGAAATTTTAATGGTAGAAGCTATTACCACCACTTATATTGGGTGTGGCCCACTTTGATATATATGAGGCCCATGTGACTAGGCCCATCTTGATGTAATTGTGGTCGTTGTTGAGACCTACCTTGATATATGTATTCTATGTTTACACCGTCCATCACTGGACGGTGCCATGTGGGGCCTACCATTGATGCATGTATAGTATATCTCCATCGTCTGCCCCTTGGAAGTGTGGCATACCTTGAGGTACGTGTTGTATCCAAACCGTCTAGCCATCTGTATCACCCATACCGTCCAGATCATGGGGCATACCTTAATACGTATTTGAGACCCATTGTATTATGCACTAGACCCATTAGTGCGGCCCATTGATGCGGCCCAATTGATGTATATGAAGCCCATTGGTGCGGCCATGGACACCTGCCCACTTGATGTATATGAGGCCCATGGGCAAGGCCCATTGTGATGTATTCGAGGCCTATGGGCAAGGCCCATTATGATATGTATTAGGCCCATGACGCTTGACCCATTTGATGTAGTCGAGGCCCAGATACGTGGCCCATTTGATGCATATGAGACCCATGTGTAGGGCCACGAGTGAGGCCCAATGAGATGTCGGTGGGGCCTTTGTGTGGGGTCGAATGTGATGTATATGAGGTCCATTGCAATGTGTGATTACTCCATGATGTATGTAATGATTACGGTGGACATGTCTTGAGAGCAATGATGGTTTAATGTCCACATTGACGGGAAAAGATGGTTTAATGTCGACATTATGACCTTATCTTAAGCCTTCGATTGACGTAACCGATTTGTCGATTCTAATTATCGATCGATCCCGATTATCGTGGTTGATTGCCTATTCCGATTGACGTGACCGAATTACCGACTCCGATTGATGTGACCGATTTGTCGATTCTGATTATTGATCGATCTTGATTGTCGTGGTCGATTGTCGATTCTGATTGATGTGACCGATTTACCGATTCTGATTATCGATCGATCCGATTGTTGTGACCGATTTGCCGATTCTTATTATCGATCGATTCTAAATTGTCGTGGCCAATTGCCGATTATCTATCGAGGCCGCTTACCGATTCTAATTGTCGTGGCCAATTGCCGATTATTAATCAAGGCCAATTACCGATCTGATTTGTCGTGGCCAATTCCCAATTTTTTATTGTCGGGGTCCAATGTGATGTAAATGTGGCCTATAATTAAGGCCCGTTGTGATGTGTATTCAGCCCGTGTTTAAGGCCTATGTGATGAGGCCCATTATGATGCATTTGAGGGACAGGAGATGGAGCCCATTGTGAGGTATTCGTGGCCTATGAGCAAGGCCTATCGTGATATGTATGAGGCCCATGAGCAGGGCCCACCTGTTGTGTATATGTGGCCCTTGAGTAAGGCCCATTGTGTTGTATATTAGGCTTTTGTGTGAGGCCATGGGTCCATTATATGTTAAGATCTATGAGGGCTGTTCCTTGGGAGCAATGTTGGTTAAATGTCCACATTGTCAGGTTGATTGTCGATGCCCGTTATTTATATTGATTATGAGTATTTGACAGCATAACATCATAGTACATGCCCATACGCATCATCTGCATGTTTGTTATGAGATGTGGTTGATCATTGCATATATCATTGAGCGTGTTGTTATGAGACTCCTTGATAGGTGGAGGTTATTTCACATGAGCGCACGGTATGCGCAGCATTGATGCATGTTTGAATTGTATGACTCATGCATCTTGCATTGTGTTTTCTATACGCCCTAGCAACATCAGGGTCGTAGCCTCCACAGGCATATCGTGGATGGCCAGAGGGGACACCGAAAATGTTTAGTTCTAGCATACGGGCACCATAGATGTCCCTGGGTGAAATCCCTAAACCTCCGTGGCCAGGAGACACCCCAACGTTGAGACCGAGTGGATATATGAGCGCCCGAGTGCCGAATACCAGGAGGCCGCATCTCCCACTATGTCGTGGTCGGTTGGGAGGGGGTGTGACCTTACCCGCCCGAGCGTAGGGGGCATTGCTAGGCTGAGTCTGACCAGCTCGAGGAATGGGTCCGCTATCGACGTGCTGGATAGGTATTGGCAGACTATTGGCCAGGCGGATAGTGAGGTTTCTTACACTCACTTGGACTGTGCGGCTGGGAGAGCGGCAGTGCCATTTAGAGTGTACTAAACTCCGGTGATGATCCCAGAGATGAACCGTACTGATATGTGGACTTATTGAGCAGGAGTTGCATACTCATTCATTTATTCATTCATTCACTATCCACTCGGGCTGGTGGTGCGCAACTATTTGTTACGTGTACATTCGCATGGCTAGGATTTCGGTTAGGCACGCGACTAACCTGAGATCAGGAGTTTACTACATTGAGTCTGACTATCCCAATTTAGGTATGGGACTAGTTTGGATAGAAGTCCATTGTGATGGACCCCATAGCCTACGATACTACGTACTACCATCCCGAATTCACACTCCAACATGGTCATTCCATTCGCACTACATGTTGCATTACATCTACGGCATATGGCAATTTGGGTTATTGTGCTTCTGCATTTATATGGACTAGGTATGGCCGACGGCATTGCATCCTTTGCATCTGATATTTGGCTCTCTATGACTCCTCATTTGCATAGTTGATTTGTATTACGTATTCTAATATTGTATGACTCATGATCTAATCAGCATTCCGTTTACCCCGTTATCATATGATATATGATCTTGTCAATACTTCTGTTTACTCTGATAATTCATAATCTTGTCAGCATTTCTATTTATTCTGACATTGTATGATTTATGGACTATCAGTATTTCCGGTATTGTATAATTATGACATTGTATTGAATACTTGGCACTTACCTTGTGCACACATTTACACCACCCTTTAAGCTTTCCATAAGCTTATGCACGATAGATGTGTGCAGGTGATGTTAGGTTGCAGCAGTGTTGGGCTTGGAGTGCGCAGCGATCTTCTGGAGCCTGATTTTCGATTTATGTATTTTTCCTTTTAGCATTGTACTCAAATGATTATATTAGTGGATATGTGATGATGATGTTGCCTTTGTGAATTGGGTAATCTTGTGGTTATGCTTATTACGAGTTAAATATGCATTGAGCAAAAAAAAAAAAAATGTAGGATCCTAGGATCAGAATCTGGCATATGGATGTTAGAAGCCGAGAATAGGGTACTACGAAGGCTGTCGGCACCCGATTCAGCGATTGGGATTCCTGTGAATCCGATTTATGGGTTTGGGGCGTGACAGAAGAGAGGATTATTTTAGAACTTTAATCCCCTCGATGAGCAGGCTAGACCATCCATTATCAACGTTAGACTTTGGATCATTCATTGTTATTATGTTCTTAACACCTTGGTGATCAAACCATACAAACGAACTAATCAATGCCTAACCAACCATTAAATTCTCTCTAGATTGATTAAGAATCCATAATAAACCTTAATTTCAGATCTAGAGACAATCTGACCATCCAATCAACATAAATCTGTAGCAAAATCCAAAAAGGGTAAACATTGTGTGGCTCATACATGTAAGATGATGCCAATATAAATGGGCAGTGGGCCTAGTTGAGTCACAAGTTGGATGAATGGCTCTAATGGTGGGATTGGACCACAGATCATCATTGGATTAATAATAATTGGCACTCAAAGGCCATTTATCATCTGATATGGCCCACCTAAGACTTAGATCTGCCTCATTCTTTGGGCTGGGCCCTAAGCTAGGGTGACAAAACAAACGAATGGTGTGGATCAGATCACGAACATCACTGAGGCCCCCACATTTGATGCATATGCACAACAAGTTCGTGCACCTATTGTGCATTGAACAATGGGGACCGGTCAAGCTTGGTTGACCTGAGCTTATGAAGGAAAATCCATTCCTTCTTTTAAAAATTTCTCCCGCTCGTTACTGATAAACGGAAACCATCCATTTTCGTTCGCTCATGGACCACCACACTCACCCGTTAGTATGATCCAAACCGTCCATCTAGTAGGGGTTTTGAATCTGTCTAAACCCCTAAAGTTTCACATGGGGTAACGCATGTACAGATACACATTCACGGGTGCAAGTGGGCTGTATATAACCATCTTTCCAGAAATGGAAAGCACCTTGGCAGGCCAGCTATTACGATCCACGTGAGGAGTCCTTCCTACAATCTCAGCCACCCACGTGGCATTATCTCAGCCACTCAACGACCTATCATGCAGACTAGGGCTTCTTATGAACAAAAAACTGACACTAGGATCCGATTTTCACCAACTGTTTCTAGAAAACCAGAAGCCAGGACTGATTCCAACCCTTTAGTCCCATTTAACGGCTCTAGGATGGGCTAGGGTATGTTTAAGATGAGAAAGGATCACAAAGCCTCTCATCTACTTCCCGTTCTTGCAACAACTAAGAAAGAAATCCACCGTTTCTTTCTCCTTACAAACTCTTTCAATCTTCAAAATCCTCCTTCCACAAGCTCTCTCATACCCATCTGAGTCAGCCATTGTCTTCCCCTTGAAGAAATAACTCTTGTACGGAGATCTGCCATTGATGACCGTTGTCTTCCCCACCTTTCTAAGCCGAATCAGACCCAGTTCGGGATGCCGCTATCGGGCTCAAGACAATTCAGTGATGGTGGACGTCCAGTAAAAAAAAAGAAGAAAAAACAAGAGAATAGAGCAGAAAAGAAAGATGAAGAGAGAGAGAGAGAGAGAGAGAGTGCATGGCCATACTAGCTCGATTCGAACTGAGTCGAACGGGTTCAACTCACTGAGATGTGAGGTAGGTTGGGTTTTGGTCCAGCAGGCCTGTTGGACAAGTCTGATGAAGAAAGAACATATAGAGGAAGAAAAGAGAAAAGAGGAGGAGGCCGGTTGATTAGGTCCTTCCTCAGTCAAGTGAGTTAACTCGGTCAAAACTTGTCGAGTTGGCTATCTTGACTCGCTGTCGAATCAAGCTAGGCTGAGTTAAATGAGTTTAATTGCTGAACATGGGTTTTCAGAGAGAGGGAGAAGGAGAGGATGAAAGAGGAAGAAGGAAAGAGTGAGGAAGTGAGCCAACTTACTGTTGAGTTGGGTTGTCTCGACTCACTACTGAGTCATTGAGTTGGTGGGTTTGGTCCTACTATTGTTGAGATTCCAGTAGGAGAGTAGGGGAAAAAGGAAGAAAAGAACAAGAAAAGGGAGAAGGAAGGGAATAGGAAGAAAGAGGAAGAAGAGGACCAAGTCAGCATATGTGAGGATTTTCACTTTCTTTTATCAATCAGATTCACCATTTAGTCACCTTTGTTACCAATAATATTGTTATTATTTTCTATTTGTTATAGCAAATAATGTCATTCTAACATCATTGACTAGAAATTATAATTAATACTATAATGTAATAATTAGTGTCGTTGTTATTTAGCCATTATTAAATTACTATCTCCGTTGTTACATCAATTAGAAATTGAATCCAAAAATCTAGCCTAGACCTAAAACTCTAGGATAAAATACTAGACCTACGTACTTTAAACCCCAGGTCAACACCATAAACATAGATAATGTGTTAGGTTCGGGCTAATTATAGAATTTCATAATTCATGGTAGGTCATAGTATCTATTATCATGGCTAGATTCATTATTGATAGTTATGACTAATAACATTAAAAAGTATTTATCATTTTCCTTATGAAATTAGTATAATACTTAATTTTTTGTAGTAGCCCTTATTATATTATCATTGGTAAGTATTCTGTTGCTATCACTTGTATTATTTAATAGAATATTAGTCATTATAAGAAGATTATATAATGTTGGTATATCTATGGATGAACTTATGAACTACCATTATTAATAATGATGGAATAATACTCCCATCATGAATATTATTTGACCCATTGCACATTATTAATAGTAATAATAATATTAAAAATAATTTAGGATCCAAATCCTGGAATCTAAGGTTAGGATTAAACCCTAGGATGAAAACCCTAACTCTACATCAAAACCCTAAGTAATCCAAACCCTAGGTAATCTAAACCCTAGGTTATAATCTAGACCATAGATAGTCTTGTAGAACCTTGAGTTAACCATACAAGTTCATAATCTGTGATAGGATCAAAGTCTAAGGGAATGTGCACTTCCTAATGACATTAGAAGGCGAGTCGACAAGTAAGGTGATGATTCTTCCCCTTAAGCTTTCCATTTTTCCATTAGCTTAAGTGATAGTTTTTATTTACATTTCAGTCAATAATTGATATTTTTATCTTCTAGTCACATGTGCTAAGTGTTGGAATTGAACTGTTAGATTACATGCCTGATATATATCTTGCACATTTTCTCATGCTTATGAATTACTAATGGATTGTTTATAGAACTTAAACTGGTACAGCAGTGGGAAACTCCCACTTATAAATGTACACCCATACTTGGGATGTAACTCAACTGGTTGTGATTATAATGGACCTTCGACTTAGTGGTTATTGAATGGTGGTTTAAATTGATCATTAATGTGGGCCTACCATTCAGGGTTGTTGTGTCCAATGGTTTTCAAGGGGGGTCTTTTATCGCATGGTTTTGATACTTGCCCTACGTGGCTTATTTTTTATATTTGCCCTATGTGGCTTGCTCTGATATTGGCCCTACGTGGCTTTGTTTTGGTATTTTCCTTATATGGGTTCGATGCTTTATACTGTGCGACCATGCGATGGTAAGCCTCATATATTATAATATGATTGGCCACTAGTCGATGAGTTTCCATTAAACATCCTAAGATGGTAGTCTCATGAGCCGGGGATGGTGGTATGGGACCTATGCCCAAGCTATCAGCATACGCTGGCAACTAGCCCTCGTAGTGACCTTTGAGCTTATTTAAATTGACTAGTTGTAATTAGACTAATAATGGTTTGGTTAATCATGCATACATGGCATAGACCAATATCTATTGCTCTCGTACGTGATATACGTATTTGCCCGACTAGATATTTTTCCTTAGGCACTGACTGTCTGGATGCTTTTCCCGGGTCGATGATTGCATGGGTGATGAGCCCACTATCCGCACGGATGAGCATCCCCGGGACGATGATTATATTCACGCATCCATTCATCTAATAAGACCTGCATCATGTATTATTTTGTATGCTTTGTTTTATAACTATGCTTACCTAATGCGGCGGTGTGTAATCTTAAGGGAAATTCGCACTGAGTTGGTCACTCATCCATCAAACATATAAATGTACAGGTAGCACAGGTGGCTTAATTAATTTTCAGGTTTAGACTAATGAGGAACAGAGTACCACTATTGAAGATGCATGATTGTATTGTCAAGAGTTACTACATGGTTTTATAATTCCAGATTTGTTATATTTTTCTTTGGTTATATGTAACATCATTTCACTTGTAATTGGAAGTTTGAGACATTGGTTTGTATAAGTCATTATGGGCAACCTCTTGTACATTTTAAATAAAATACAAATTTTCCTTCATACTGACTTGCCCATTCTACGCTTATCTGTTAACTTTGATGAAGAAAAAAAAAGATTATATATGGGATTTAACTCTTTATAAGTTAATACTCGGATTTTTGGGAAACGGGTTGCATACTCGGGTCCTGAAAAGTCGGGGCATTACAAAGGAACACTATGCAAGATGGTAAAGTTGATCTCTCAGGGTGTAGATGTTCACGTAAAGTCCGTAGTTGGTTTAACACATTCCTATGAACTTCATTTTCATCCTCAAGAGGAGGATTAGCTTGATTTTCTCTGTTTTAATTTATAATTGGATCTGACAGAAGTGGATTTTGATTATCAATTGGGTTTGCCATGAAATCCAAGTGATGTTGAGTACCTCTTCTAAGTGAATGATTAAGGCCTAGAATTAGTCCGCCTTCAGAGGAGAGTCAATTGTTTTGATCCCTACTCCAACGAGACATAAACAATTCATATCACACAACAAATACCACTAATTCAAATAATAAGTACGATACTTAAAATAAAAATAAAAACTTAACCAACAACTCAGGCGGTAGGGCCGACCATGAGGGTCCACAAAGTAAAATAAATCAACAACCCAGGCGGCAGGGCCGACCAATAGGGTTCAATCTATAAAGAAAAAATAAATCAACAACCCAGACGGCAGAGCCGGCCATAAGGGTTCAAACCGCATAGCCAAAATAAAAATAAATCGACAAAAGTAAAACTAATGCAGAAATTAAACTACGCTAATCCGAAAAATAGATTCAGTCGATGATCTTCGTCATCAAACAACAACTGTAGGACAACTATAGCACTTGGGAGATAAAATCCTAAGCAGGACAACCTTATGTCACAATTAGTGCTTGAAAGACTCAATAGAATTTACTTCTAAAGAAAAACAGAAAATCTACAGAAATTTTGGAGGGTTTAAAAGAGAACTTACCTTATAAAAAAAAACTTACCTTAGCTATCTTGCACATATCTAATCTATCTCAGTCTCCCCGGCAACGGCGCCAAAAACTTGATTGCTTGTTTCCAAGTGCAGAGGTTCGTAAGTAGTATCCTGTGAATACAGGGTCGATCCCACAGGGAGATAAATTGCGAGAAGGAGAAAATCAAATGTAAAACAAACTAAGTAATTAAAAAAAAAACTAAACTGACGATTTGATTTTAAGAGTTTTGAATGGATGTAATTCAACTGAATTAAAACAACACCCAAGCTTCAAAGTTCCACACATAGTTTAATGTTCCAAAATCATGATGACTTGGATAACACAACTAGGATCTGAGCATTATGGTCAGCCTAATCGAAAAATAAAATAATTTAAATATTTTAATAAATGATATAAAAGATTAAAAAATCATAGATTTGCACCATTGATATATATTCTCAAGTGCCAGTGATTTTAAGAATTCAATATCAAAGAAATGTAGTAGGTTGAGAACCTCTCCTATCTAGGAAATCTAATTATTCCAGGGTAAGCCTATCCATCAATGTGGATCTCATATGATGGAAACATATAGATATTACATGAGGATAAAAAACTAAATCTAAACAATATATAACATGCATACACCATTCTTCTCATCATTAAAATAATCGATCATCATAACTATAAAAACATTAAACCAATGTATTTCCCTTCTATCTTAGGCTAGAGGAAACTAGAAAAACATAACTAGAAAAAAGAAAGCAATAAGAAAAAAGAAATATCTAAAAGCTTGTAAAGAAAAATAAATTAAAACTATGAAACTTTTCAAAAACCCTAGATAAAACTCTCTAAAAAAATCCTAGATTTTGCTTTGGGATGGTTTGAATGATGCTTAGGAATGCCCTAGGAAGCCTTATTTATAAGTGGGGAACTCCAACTTTTGCACCAAGTTGGAAAACTGTAGAAACCGCCTCAAATTTACGCAGTTTGCTAAAATAGACTTCTCACTACGTAGTTTCCTGAAGTAGACTTCAGAGTTTTAGAATACGCTTTTTAAGGACGATTTCAGGATTCTTCACTTCAAATCTTTGATTTTCTTCATTCCTCACTTGGTTTTCTTAGATCTTTGGCATGCGAATTCTTCAATCTTGGTCTCCTAAGATCCATCCATTGCCTTGATGATTCTTGAGCATCAAATTCATGCTTTTAACACCTTTTTAATCCAAGCTCTTAAATTCACCTTATAACACAAACATGAGTAAAATAGAATATTAAGCTGATTCATATTCATAAAACCAAGATATAAATGGGGGAAATTATGCATTATTTGAGTCTTAACAATATGACTAATATGGCCATTCACAATGTGTTAGCAAAAGATGGAGAGGATAATTCGGGAGTTTATGCTGCTGAACATGCCGAGGATGATGGACAAGAAGGCGAATGGACTCACGGAGATCATGACGAGTCTTTGATTATGAGAAAGCTTTTGTACACGTTAAAGAAAGAAGTAGATCTGCAACAGCATAACATCTTTCAAACGAGGTGCACCGTGAAAAAACATATGTGATTTGACAATAAATGGTGGGAGTAATGAAATATCATGTCAAATATTATAATGAAAAAGTTGTAACTAAAGACAGAAAAACACCACTCCTAGACAATTGGATAGATTAAGAAGGTCAATGAGATAAAAGTAACCAAAAGATGTTGTATTTCCTTCTCCATTGGTAAATATTATAAGGACAAAATAATATATGACGTAGTCGATATGGAAGTTTGTCACATGTCACTTGGTTAACCATGGCAGTACGATGTTGATGTCACGCATAAAGGTCGGGATAATATATATTTTTTTCAAAGTTGGTAGAAAGATTATTCTCACCCTTATGATGACAAAGAACCAACCTAAGACTTTTAAAGTGGAGGTGCGGTCTCTTCTAACCATACAGGATTTCATGAAAGAATTCAAGGAAACGAGATAAATATATGCACTAGCCATAAATGGAGAAGTAGAGCCCATAAATATTCCAGAGAGGTTGTAACTAATGTTGCAAGAATTCAAGGCAATCATGGCCAATGAACTTCCCGATGGGTTGCCCCTGATGCGAGATATATAACACCACATTGACCTTATCCCAAGGGCGAGTCTGACCAATTACCCTCATTATTAGATGAGTTTGAAGGAGTACAAGATCATATAGGGGCAAGCGGAGGAACTAATTCGTAAGGGTCCAGTAAGGGGAAGTATCAGTCCATGGGTTGTGTCAGCCTTGTTGATGCTTAAGAAGGATGAGAGTTGATGTATGTTAACAATCAGGCTATAAACAAAATAACTATGAAGTATTGGTTTCTTATACACAACTGGACTTCAGGTTAGACATGGTGGAGGGGATAAAAATATTCTCAAACTGGATTTAAGGAGTGATTACCATCTGATTTGTGTACGGCTAGGCGACGAGTGGAAAATAGCTTTTAAGACCAAGAGGGGGGGGGGGGGGGGGGGCGTCTATACAAGTGGCTAGTTATGTGATTGCTTGCCTCCAAGTGCAGAAGTTCGTAAGTAATATCCCGTGAATATAGGGTCGATCCCACAGGGAGATGAATTGCAAGAAGAAGAAAATCAAATGCAAAACAAACTAAGTAATTAAAAAAAAAAACTAAACTGATGATTTGATTTTAGGAGTTTTGAATGGATGTAATTCAACTGAATTAAAATAGCACCCAAGCTTCAAAGTTCCACACATAGGTTAATGTTCCAAAATCATGATGACTTGGATAACACATATAGGATATGAGCACTATGGTCAGCCTAATCAGAAAATAAAATAGTTTAAATATTTTAATAAATGATATAAAAGATTAAAAAATTATGGATTTGCACTATTGATATATATTCTCAAGCGCCAGTTATTTTAAGAATTCAATATCAATGAGAAAATGAATCAAAAAAATGTAGCAGGTTGAGAACCTCTCCTATCTAGGAAATCTGATTGATCTAGGGTAAGCTTATCCATCAATGTGGACGCTACCAAAAAACAGGGTAACGCCGACGGCTAAAAACTGTCGGCAATGACCTTCCTTGACGGATTTTAGCCGTCGCAAGGTCTGTCGGTAAAGGGTGCGTTGGAGTTGCTTGGCGATTCGGCAGCTAAAAACCGTCGGCGTTGTCGGCGGCTAAAAATTATCAGCATGTTAGGCGGCTAAAAACCGTCGGCGTTCTCAACGGCTAAAACCGTCGACGTGTTCAGCGACTAAAAACTGTCAAACATATGGATCTCACATTAGGATAAAAAAAACTAAATCTAAACAATAGATAACATGCATACACCATTCTTCTCATCATTAAAACAATCAATCATCATAACTTAAAGAATTATTAAACCCATGTGCTTCCTTTCTAGCTTGGGCTAGAGGGAACTTCGAAGAATATAATTAGAATAGAGAAAGAAAGCAACAAGAAAGAAATAAATGCAAATAGAAAATATCTAAAAGAAAAAATTTATAATTTATAAAACTTAAATAAAATTAAAAATCCTCTAAAAACTCTAAATCTTGCTCTTCGATGCTTTAAATGATGCTTAGGAATGCCCCGGGAAGCCCTATTTATAAATGAGAAACTCCAATTTTCGTACAAAGTTTGAAAACTATAAAAACCGCCTCAAATTTACGTAGTTTTCTAAAATAGACTTTTCGCTGCATGGTTTCCTAAAATAGATTTCATAGTTTTAGAATATACTTTTTTAGGACGATTTCAAGATTCTTCACTTCAAATCTTCGATTCTTTTCATTTCTCACTTGGTTTTCTTAGATATTTGGGATGTGAATTCTTCAATCTTGGTCTCCTAAGATCCATCCATTGCCTTGGTGATTCTTGAGCATTAAATCCATATTTTTAACACCCTTTTTCAATCCAAGCTCTTAATTTCACCTTGCAACACATACATGAGTAAAATAGAACATTAAACTAATTCATGTTCATAAAACCAAGATATAAATGGAGAAAATTATGCAATACTTAAGTCTCAACATTACATCCTTTGGACTCTCGAATGCGCCTAATATGTTTATAAAGTCGATAAATCAGGTTTCGAAATCATTTATTCAGTGATTCATAATAGTTTTTTTTTGTATGATATTCTGATTTATAGCTAGGGTGAGGCAGATCATGTGGAGCATCTCAAGCAGGTGCTTTTAGAAAACAAACTATACCACAATATGAAGAAGCACAATTTTGTTTTATAGGTAACCTCTTATTTTTTTAGCTTTGTAGTGATGTCCACGGGAATCTATGTAAACTAGGAGAAAGTGAAATCCATTAGAGAGCTAGAGTTATATGTAGTTGTTCAAGCCCTACGCCATTGGAGAATTATTATTGAATAATATAATTCCAAAATTTATTTATTTTTATCATGTGGATTCGACGTTTTACCTACTTGAAGAAGACGATGATCTTCTTCTCATTGTTTCACACCCTTTCCTATGTCACCTTTTGTAGACGCTAGGATCTGGGCCAGAATTGACTCGAGGCCGCTTTCTCCATGGGTTGCCTCTTTCGAGGGCTTTGCACTATGATTGATTGATTATATTTGACTAGAGTTGCCCTAACTAATATCTTTATCTCTACAGTCGGCTAGACCCTATATAAACGTTAAGGTAGGCATCTGAGGATTTATTTTCCTAAGATGACTCTTTATTCTATGATCAGAGATTTTGAATAAGGGACTACGATTACAAAGAGGGAATGTGTTAGACACCCAATATGCCCGTACAGATGTACGGTCTCTATTTTATAGGATTTAACTATTCTTAAGGGTTAGGATTTAATTTTCATATATAAATGTATGCAATGCTTGTGATAAAATGTGAAGTAATTGGTAGGTTTTTTGTTGGACAGGATCCTATTAAATCGACAAGCTTCAGAGCATACTTCCGACTCAATTTGGTGTAAAGTGTGTTGAATAATGAGATGAATGTTATACTATGTAAATGCTAAGGCTAGATGAAGCTTGGTTGAAAATAGTTGGGTGGACGGTAGTGTCGTAGGGATCATATCGAGTGGCTTAGATTGAACTTGGATTGGGCTTAAAAGGCTAGTATTAAGGTTGGACTAGGCTAGGCTCTCTTCTTCACTCTCACTCTCCTTGGTGAGATGGATGCTTGATTGTGGATGGGTAGTGATTATTGTGTATTACTGTGGAATTGAAGGATGCTTGAAATGTGAAGGGAAGGGGGGTATTTATAGCCCTTCATCCTGGTTTTCTAGTAATTCCTGCAATGCATGAGGTTAAAAAGGGTTTCGATGGCTGAGATTTAAAATTTTCATGTGGCAAGATCTCATGTGTTGGTTTGGGTGGCATGAGCTGTAATTTTGCCTCAAGGGAGGGCATCAGAGTAATTGTCAAAATTTGCACATGCATGAAATAGGCAGGGAGGACAACATCACATGAATGGACAACTGACCAAAGTACGACCAGTGCCACATGGTGAGCGGTACCCAGGGTGCTTCTCATTATTTCTTTTTTGCTTTAACTTCGGAGGGAGGTTCCTCATGTAGACGTGGATAACTATGGTCCTCCGAAGCTGCTTTGTTGTCTCCTATTTTCTTTGAATTGGGCTTTGTAATGGACTTGGGTCAAAATGGGTTTATGGACTTGGTTTGACAAGGTGAGTGGGCTAGGTAGGTTAGTTTAGTTGACTGGGTGAGTTGACTTAATGGGTTAACTCAATGGGTTAACTCAAGGGTTGACTTTATGGGATAGATTTTTCCTAATGTTTGGGTTCAAGACGGTTAGTTTTTATGGTTCTAGGGTTTAGATTAGGGTTCAAATTAGGTTTTAGGGTTCAGATCAGGTGTGGATTAGGGTTAAGTGTATGGATTAGGGCTTAGCTTAGGTTTAAAGGTATTGATTAGGGTTTGGCTTAGGGTTAAGGGTATGGATCATGGTTTGGCTTAGGGTTAAGGGTATGGATTGGGGTTAAGGGTTTGGATTAGGGTTAAGGGTATGGATTAAGGTTAAGGGTATGGATTAGGGTTTAGGGTCAAATTTGTTTGTAATCAGGTCTATCGATGGCATCGACATATCACTCGATTCCATTGAGAAAATCCTTTTTTTTTTCTTTTTTACCTTTACTCATTGGACATTTTTTTATGTCCAAATCGATATGATCGAAGGTGGCTTCGATCTCATTGATGGGACGTCGATGGCACTCGATATAATCGAAGCTCCCATTGACTGATTTGCGCAGTTTTGTTGAATTGCGGGTTTTGTTTCCTATTTCGGTTTTAATCCTTTTTAAGGGTTTGCAATCCGAGTTCATGGTATTGAAATGTGCTTAAGGTATTTTGTTAAGCAAAAGGAGTTTAAAGTTAGGATTTTTGGTAGTGTTCAAAGTGTATTCTTGGATTGATAAACTCTCCATCTCTTGTAAATATTGAATATCATAATGGATTCGTTGTTGCTTTGTGCCCTATTTTTTTTTCATGAGGATTTTTTCACATAAAACCTTGTGTTCTCTATGTGCTTGGTTGTTTGATTCTAATTTGGGGTTGCTTTCATGCGTCTTCCCAACAAGTGGTATAAAAGATAACGTTGGGTTTCGAGTTTTTTAATCAGAAAACATGTCTTCTAAGGGATCTAATATTAAGTATGAAATAGAGAAATTCACTGAGAGAAATAACTTTGAACTATGGAAGGTTTGATGCGAGGTCTCCTAGTTCAGTAAGGATTGCAATATGCTCTCCTTGGCAAGGCGAAGCGTCGTACATCTATGACTGATGAAGAGTGGGATGAACTAGAGGAGAGGCCTACAACCTCAATATAATTGTGTTTAGCGGACAATATCCTATATAATGTCCTAGATCAAAAGATTACCACAAGGGTACGGACAAAACTGGATGGTTTGTACATGAAGAAATCCCCGGGAAGCTGTTTATATCTTAAGAAGCAATTCTATAATTTTAAGATGATAGAGGGGTCTGACATTAATGAACACATGAGCACTTTCAACGAGTTGTTATATAAATTAACGAATGTGGAGGTTAAAATCGAAGAGGAAGATCAAGCCTTAATTGTCTTGAATTCTCTTCTAACATCTTTTGAGAATCTAGTAGACACATTGATCCATGGTAGGGATGTCATCAATGTGGAGACTTGTCATCTCAGCCGTTCATGAGAAAGAAAGCTAGTAACAGAGGTAACTTTACGGACACGTTGGTTACCAAGGGAAGGAGTACTAAAAGAAAGAAGGGAAATTCTCAATCGTGATCTAAATCAAAAGGGAGTGACAAGATAAAGTGTTGGAATTGTGGGATGATTAGGCATATGAAGAATGACTGTAGGAGCCTTAAGGCTCAAAAGGGAGAAAAGTCAAAGAATGTGCCAAAAGAGGTAACACAACACA
Organism: Magnolia changhungtana; assembly: GCA_030180095.1. Classification (NCBI taxonomy): domain Eukaryota; kingdom Viridiplantae; phylum Streptophyta; class Magnoliopsida; order Magnoliales; family Magnoliaceae; genus Magnolia; species Magnolia changhungtana. The sequence continues at coordinate 951,219 of JASAUF010000611.1, forward strand.
ATCATACGAGGAGGTGGATGGTGTTGATGTCTTGACGACATCTAAATCTGGTTACCTTAATAACGCTTGGATTTTAGATTTGGAGGCCTCATACCAAATAACTTCACACAAGTATTGGTTCACCACATACAATGAGTACAACAATGAACAAGTTTTTATGAGCAATGACATTGCCTGTAAAGTTATTAAAATCGGTTCAGTGTGCATTAGAATGTTCGATGGGGTGAAGCGTATTCTAACAGATATTTGACACATTACAGACCTTAGGAAGAATTGATATCTAGAGGGGCTCCTGAGACACTTTGTTGTAAGTTCACTGATTATGACAGGATCCTTAAAATTTTGAAATGGACACTTATTGTGATGAAAGCATAACGGAGTAGTAATATATACAAGTTGATCGGAAACACTGAAACAGGTGGAGTTGCAATGTTTATAGTGGAATCTATATCGACACGATTATAACATGCACGCCTAAGCCACATTAACGACTATGACATGAAGGAACTTTCTAATCATTGCTTGATGCTTGGTTTTAAAACTATTGAACTAAGTATATGCGAACATTGTATATATTCTAAACAACCAAGGCTAACATTTAAAACTGTAAAAGCATATTTATAAAGGTATGCTTGAGTATGTGCATTCAGATGTATAGGGCCCGTCACCTATTGTTTCTATGGGGGCTCATTATATTTTGTCTCATTCATCAATGACTACTCAAGAAAACTGTAGGTTTATTTTCTCAAAAATAAATCCAATGTTTTCACTATATTTAAAGTGTGGAATGTAATGGTTGTAAGGCAAGCATGACAAAAACTGAAGGTATTAAGGACTGATAACAGAGGTGTCACACCCTGAAATTCGGTACCCGAGTTGGCCAGGCCGGTACCCGAATTCCAAGACTGTGAGTTGACTTTAAACAAAATATACACCACAGCCTACATTATTTTCATGATTTTTACGACAATCAGAGTAACTGAAAGAATAAAAATCATTGTCATTAAATAATGTCCACTAATCAATCATTGAAATTTTACTTACATTAATATTCAAAAATAAATAATAACAAAATGCATTAAATTTTAATTAATATTTAAATAAATAAAAGGAAAAGTCTTTGATCTTGTCCAATTGGCTCTTCATACACAAACCTTGAAAAATAATTTATAAGGGTGTGAGCGTGACGGCTCATAGGATCACATCATTCCCAAAATTGAAATTTCTACATCAGCATGTAACGAAGAATAGATAATGAAAATTTGAGTCGTAGTGCATAGTATTGCATGCCGGTAAGAGCCTCGCACCAAGGGCTATAACTCACTGTAGTCTCATACTTAACGTGAGAAGTGATTCCAAGATGATAGACTCCTGATCCTGAATAGTCTTATACCATTAAGGATCGTGGCTCACAAATGTGTACACCAAAACTGTATTTACGCATCCACAACTTGAATATAAAAGGACATTAATATTCTACTAATAATAAATAAAATTCTGAAAATGAATTCAAATAAAGCAAAATAGCTTTTGATCCGTTTTTGAACTTTACCAGGGCAGAGCACCTGTGCACCCATTTTAGGGATTAACCCAACACAGAGCACCGTGACCATTTTGGACCTTCCAGGGCAGGGCACCGTGCATCCAACATTTTAGGGAGTTAGGGCAGAGCACCCACATTTACATTCACTTAATTTTAAATAAAGAAAATACAACTTTCATCTTAGAACACGGGCCAAGGATCGAATATTTAAATATGACACATCCTGGAACATGGGCCAGGGGTCGAATGTCCACAATTGCTAAAATTTAAAATGCGGCATAAAACAAACATCCTTTTCGGGAATGACCCGGGCAGAGCACCCATAACGACTCAATCATTTCTAGGGTAAAGCACCCATAACTTACTCATATTTAAAAGGTAGCAATAATCAATTGAATTAATTTCATATATTAATAATCAAATAAATGCATTTTATTTTACATGCACCCAAAATCAAATAACTTAAATCAATAATATGAAATAGTGATCAATGGAAATCAATGTACATACTAATGTAGGTTTTTCAACTGGGAAGATCACCTACCTGATTTAGTATGAAATATCTCATGTATAGCTGGATTAGGTGAAAAGATCTAAGATTGATACAAATGCAATCCATTCGGCCCAGTTAGATCAAGTTCAACTCAATACAACACAACGCCACTTGGACTAGTAGCACTCGATAAATATTTTCAATGTAAACGATGTCTTCCTACACAAATCATTATTAAGACATATACTAAGGCTTCTAATTCTTTAATATTAAAATATAAGAAAATAACACATTAAATCACCATGTTGACTCAGTGAGTCGACTCGAATCAAGGCTACTCTAACATATGAAGTCAAAGGATGGAGAATAGAAACTTAGCTCATAAATGGCTCTAAGTTAGAATCTGGAATCAGTTCGAATGATCGGACCAGCGGGTCATCGGGTTAACTCGCTGAGTTAACTCGATGAAACTGCCTACTTCTCTTTCTTCCTTTTATCTTTATCTTTTCTTCCTTTTATAACTCTTTTCTTCTCTTCTCTGATCTCTCTCAATGTTACTCTCTCGATCCTCTTTCTCTTGTTGATGGAATGACTGATTTTTGGCACCATAAAGAAGACAAGGTTCGTTAATGGTGGATTTGCAACTAGTGAGTTTTCCTTCGTTCCGAGGTTGATGAATGATGTAGATTGGTGTATGAAAGCTTGTATGTGCATGACAATGGAGGTCCAGTGGGTTCTTGGTTTAAAAGTTCCACACATCACAAGCTGTCAACGTGATCTTCTTGGAGTATTTTATGGTGTTGAGGATAATCCCAGTGAATTTTGAATAGCCTAGATGTTGTAATGCGAGAATGATGGAGAAAGAAGCGGGCAGTTTGGATCGAGGTGGGTGTAGGACCCACCACGTCTGTCGAAGGAGAAGGAAGAGAGAGAGTACAACAGGGAGTGGGAAGAGGTGATGTGCTTTTGCACGTCACTGTAAAAGAAGCTTTTTTAAAATTTTTTATTGTTAATAAGGCAGTGGGTGTCACGCCCCAAACTTAGAAACCGGGCTCACAAAATTTCCAATCACCGAATCCGGCGCCGACAGCCTCCGTAGTACCCCATTCTCAGCTCCCAGCACCCATTCGCTAGGTTCCGATCCTGGGATGCTACGAGGAGGATTTTCAACATCAGTTTAATTCGTAATAAGCATAACCAAAGGCATGACTCATAAACAACAACCAAAAAATCCATCACATTTCCACTATGATCAAAAACTTTATAAGTACAATGAGCATAAAGGGAAATACAATAATGACGAACAAAAAGCTCCAAGATGATCTACAAAGCGCTCCTACCTCAGCGCTGCTGCGCTCCAATGTCACCTACACTCAACGGTCGTGCATAAGCTTATGGAAAGCTTAGAGGGTGGTGAAAGTATGTGCGCAAGATAGTAATATGATTATGCAGTATTAGAGTAATGCGGAATATGCTAATGAATCCATGAATACTATTAGTCGTACAAAGGCTAAGCGATGCAAGGCATGAATGATGTTGGTCATACTAAGGCCATGCGATGCGAGATGCAACTCAAGCATACGAATCCTCATCTAAGTCCACATATCAATACAGCTCAAATCTGGAATATCACTGGGGTCTAGTACACTCTAAACCAGATTGCCGCCCTATCGCGCGTAATAAGATGAGTAGAAGAGACCCCGTCGATAGCGGACCCATTCCTCGAGCTGGTCAAACTCAGCCTAGCTTTGCCCCCTCCTCTCGAGCCGGTATGGCCGCACCCCTTTCCAACCGACCACGACACAGTGGAAAGTGCGACCTTCTTGTAATCGGCACTCAACGCTCATGCACCCACTTAGTCTAGACGTTGGAGCAACCTCTTAGTACTATAAAGGTTTAGGGACTTTCACCCAGGTATATCTATAACACTCCATGTAGAACAAGATTTTTGGTATCCAATCTTGTCAACCATGATACGCCTATAGAGGCTACGACCCTGATGTCACTAAGGCGTACAGTACCATATCACACAATGTGAATACATGAATCACACTATTCAGTCATGCAGCAATCCTACGTGTATCATGCGCTCATGTATGGCAATACAGCCTATCCGGGAGCCCCTAAATAATCTGCCCGAAGGCATATGCTATGATCAGTCACTTCTCATATCAAGCATACATATGATACGTATGATCATGAATCATGGAACTATACTAAACATGTTATATGGGATAGTTGTTGTTCATAACGAAGATGGGCCTAGTCGGCCTATAAGTATAGGCCTAACAATGGGCCCTAGGGAGAGTTATAATGCGAATATTTAACCAACATTATTTTTATAATGTGGATGTCAAACCATCATTGCTCCCAAGGCATAGCCCGCCAGAAAGGTTAACACGTAAACCACAGTAGAATCACATTATAATGGGCCTTATGTACATCCCATTGGGCCTCAAATACATCTAATGGGCCGCATCACATGGGCCTCACATATATCAAGGTGGTCCTCATAACATGGCCACAAATACATCAAGATGAGCCTCCTCAAATGGGCCTTATATAAATCAAGTGGGCCTTAGGTACATTGCAATGGGCCATAACCCATAGGCCTTGAATACATCACAATGGGCCCTCAAATGGCAAGTGGGCCACATCACAGGGGTCATATGCATATCAAATGGGCCACACCCAAATATAATTGGTGATAATGATTTCCACCATTAAAATTCCCAAGGCCCACCATAACATTTATTTCCCATACAATTTGTTCATAAGGTCACAAAGAACTTGGTAGTCCAAGGGTCTCATGGTGGACGTTCAAACCCACTGTATAATGTGGTCCACCTGATCCTAGATCTGCCTCATTCTTCTGCTCATGCCATAAAATGAGCTTTTAAAATGGTTAAAGGGTTTGGATGCAACACATACATTATTATGGGTTCCACTGTCTACCTGAACGGTGGAAATAAAACACAAATATCATTATGGGTTCCACGTGGGGCCCACCATAACATTTGCTTTCCATCCAACCTGCTGATAAGGTCACGCTGACCTGGATGAAAGGAAAAATAAATTTTATATTGACCCAAAACTACTGTGATACCTAAAAGGGTTCAATGGTAGATGGTTCAATCACCACTGCATCCTGTGACGTGGGCCACCTGATTAACGGCTGGATGGCGTGGATAGAACACGTACGTCACGGTAGGTCCGACCGTCCAGGTGTGGACGGTGTGGACAAAACACACGCCAAGGTGGGTCCCCGCCTCCAGCACATGTAGCCGCGTGCGTCAGCAGCGTCTGCAGCATCAGGCGCTGCTGCTATATATATATATTTTTTTAATTGGGGTTTTTCTGAGGTTTTTCTGTGGTAGGACCCGCATCAACAAAATCCACCCCACCCATTGGTGTTTACTACTCAAGACAGACCAAGCGAGCCCAATATTCGCTATATTTAGGCACATCAAAATAACAGTGTAGATTTCAATGGTAGATACACTATTTGCTATGCTATGGCCCGCCTGAAAGTCAGGTTGGCCCCATCTTTCGACTCAACACCTAAAATGAGCTTGGAAAAGGAATGGACAGCGTGGATTGAATACATACATCAAGGTGGGGCCTATATGAGTGGGCCACCCCATAAGCTTGGAAACAAGCTAATATTTATGTTTTCCCTTTTGTCCAGCATGCTTGGATGCTGGACAGTTTGGCGTTGCACATGAATTGAGGTGGGCCCTGCTTAGGTGGGCCACCAAATGATGGATGGTGTGGGTACAGCACATTTAAAGTGGGCCCCACTTATAAATGGCTTGGATAAAATACCTGCCTCATGGTGGGGTCCATCCTAATGGGCTACATGACCATATTAACACAAGAAAAGAAAAATGAAAAAGAGAAGGAGAGAGAGAGAGAGAGAAAAAAAAAAGAGAGGGAGGGACACGCGTGATGGAGGGACCCCGACATTATGGGCCCTCCCTTGCAATCAATCATATATCAAGTGGGTCCTAATACATGTGGGCCCATCAAATCAAAGATCAACGGTGGAGACTCCTTTCTCCACCAAAATAGAAGGTCTAGATGACCCCTTTTCAAACTAGAAAGTAAACATCATGATGGGGTCCATGGAGAATGGTCCCATCATGGAATAATATTGATAATTAAGGTCGGCCATCGGCCACATCTTAGGGTCCAAAGTGAGATCCATACCATCAATCGGTATGCCTCACTTGGCCCATCATGAAAATATGAAAAACTAGCCTATAGAAGCACCCACCGTTTGATCTTCTTGGTCCATTGGAAAGTCGGTCTCCTTGTGCTTCACTTTGATGGAGGGTGATGAGGTTTGGATGGCTAGGATGATGGTTCTTAGGGTGGGAAGTGGGCCACAAAAAAATCACTCTCTCTTGGGAAGGGCTTGGACGTGATCACCTCTCTTTGCTTGGGATTGTTGCTTAGGAGTGAGTTTGAAAAGAGAGAAAGAGAGAGAGAGAGTTGTAAAGAGAGAGAGAGAGAGAGAGAGAGAGAGAAAGAGATGGGTGATGGAGTGATGGATGTGGTGAGTGATGTGTGTAAGAGCAACTTTTTGACTTTAGGGATAAATATTGTAAGAAAAGTATGGGCTTGTGTAAGAAACTTTTGACTTTAGGGGTTGCTTGGGGAAGGGTGAGAGGTGATGTGTACTTGACAAGTATTTGACATGATGGGATTGATTGAGGTGACAAGTCATAGAGATTCTCTCGGAATTCGCACGCGCGGCGTTTTCCTCGAACTGAACGCAGGCCCATATCTCCTAGCCAGGGTATCGGATTGGCGTGCGAGACGCGGCATTGGAACCGTAGCGATGGCGCGGTTGCAAGTGTACAAGTCTCAGTTTTAGTCGATTCAGGTTAACGGCGTATGACGCAGGTTCGCGCGTAAATGCCGGTTAAGGGTCGAAGGTTGTTGGAATTCGACCGGGAAGACCACTGAAGTCTACGGAATGGTACGGTCTAGGATACGGGTCTTACAATGGGCCCCACTGATATGTTCAAGAAAAATCCACGCCGTCCATCTATCTTATTGGATGATGTTGGGACATGGGCCAAGAAATGAGGTAGATTTAAGGCTTAAGTGGGCCACACCAAAGGAAAGAGTGATTTTGTTCCTATCTAAAAAAATAAAAATAAACGGGTTATCACAAGAGGTGAATTCACTTTAAAGGAATTTAACCAGTTTTGCAAGGATGGGAGGATTGCGAGACATAATACAGTAAGGCATATTCTTGAGTAGGATGGAGTGATAAAACGAATGACTATCTTAGAAAGAGCCTGAAGCATATTAAGTAATGCTAGATTAGGTAAGGAGTTATGAATGGAGGTCGTTAACACGACTTCTTACCTAGTGAATCGGTCCTTGTCTACGCCAATAGACTGTAAGATTCCTAAAGAAGTGGGGTGGTTGTTTCGATAAGAAACAAATGTATTCGATTTGGGAGATTATCTTATTTAATCATAACAGAAAGAGTGTATAGAGAATAATCATCATATTCATTCATACTGAGTTCATTTACATCCTTTGATTTTCCTTGATTCTAAGATAGTATATTCAGAATACAAGAATTGAAAGAGTTTAAATGTCAAATCTGGATATCAAATTCGGTAACATTTCGGCTTGTGATTTGATTATCCCATTGAGAGGAATGTTGTGCGGATCTGATCATCAGATCTCTCTCTTTCTTGAGCTCACACTCCTATACCAAAGGAGGATTGAAGATCGTATTCCATTTGGCCGTTCTAACAGCATTTCGACTCTTGAATCATCCATTCCCGTGCAACAACAACGTGTTGTGCGGTGTCACACCTCGATGATCAGATTACCCTCATTTTTCAGCTCAACACCTAAAATGGGCTGTTTAACGGAATGGACAGTGTGGATTATGCGTTTACATCAAGGTGGGGCCTGCATGCATAGCCCACCCAAAGCTCATTCTTTTTTTTTATATAGCTTGTTAGTACACGCCCATGTAGTACACGCACTCCATGTTAGCCATACCCATCCAGCGTCCAGGAATGTTGGACAGCATGGATAAACACATCATTGTGGAAGGTCCCACATGCACGTGGCCCACACATCAAGGTGGGTCCCACATGAACGTGGCCCACTTGATATTTATGTTTTCCTTCCATCCGGGCCTGCTAATGGACTGGATGGCGTAGATCCAACCCAATCATCCGATGGGTCCCACATAAAATATGATTCATGGTGGGCCTCACTCAACCCTTCATCATCATCACCATTTAAGGAAAGAGGGAGAGAGAGAGAGAGAGAGAGAGAGAGAGAGAGAGACTGTGATAGAGGGACCCCGCCACTATGGGCCCCTCATGGATACAACACATACATCAATGGGTCCCACAACAAGTGGGCCCTTAAAAATTGAAATTTAACGGAGGATCACCCACCTCTAGGCCTTCACCTTGCTCCCTTAGCCTCCTATGTTCCTTTGCTTGACTTTTGATGGTAATAGATGATGGATCAACGGTTGAGATGGGAGATGAGAGAGTAGGGAAAATGGGCCACACTTGACATTTGGGAGGGAGAGAGCTTGGACATGGGGTGTTGGAGAGTGTTTTGAGAAATGAGAGAAGAAAAAAAAATAATAAAATGGATGGATGGAGTGGTGGATGTAATTAATGAGGTATGGGCTGGGTTGAAAATTTGTAAAAGAGGGAATAGTTGTAGTTGAAATTTGATAAAGGAGGGATGGTGAGAGGAGAGAGAGAGTTGACTTTTGAAAAGGGAGGGATGGGTTGCATGTACTTGGGTAAGGCTTGTACTTGACATTGATTGATAGGACATCTCGTAGAGATTCCCTCGTAATTTATAACATGCGGTGTTTTCTTCGAATTGAACACGGGCCTACATCTTCTACCCTGGGTATCGGGTCAGTGCGCAAGTCACGGCGTTAGAACCGCAGCGACGGCGCGGTTGCTAAGATACAAGTTTTGGTTCGAGCTGTCTTTGGTATGCAGGACTTGGATTAGGATCGTGAGCAAACGTCGGATATGAGTTGAGGATTGTCGGAATTCGAGCGGAAGGACCGCGGTTGCATACGGAATGGTACGGACTAGGGTACAGGTCTTACACGCGGGCCCACGTAACACCATGTTGTTGCGTGGCCCTACACAAAGCCTCTCTTCTCTTCTTCCTCTCCTCTCCTCCTGATACCTTCAGACTTCTCTTCTTCTATGGAGCTCAATCTTCTTTAAAATCTTCAGTGTATGCAAATGAGAGAGGAAGTGGGGGTATTTGTAGGCCTCCACACATGCGAACCCTCGATCTTTATGTTATGGGCTCACTTTTCATCAAATCTCAATCGTCTGAACAGTTTTGCCTGATTTCCTTCTGTGCAGCTACGCGCAACCACCCAGACCATTTGCGCGGTCCCGAGCAATCACTAGGGTTTGCGCGGGTCTGCGCAAACACTATAAACTCTTACTCTATTCTTCACTTTTCTTCACATATTTCTTCTTTTAGTTTCTTTTTCTAATTTATTCTTGATCCTTTATTTTATGCCTTAACAGTGGTCATGATGCTGACTACTCACTTTTGTAAGTATTTGGTTGTGATGCTTACTCTCAGTTGAGAGTGATAAGTTAGACTAAAAGGCTAAAAACTATATTTTTGTGGGCTATAATGATGGTGTGAAAGGGTACAGGCTGTACGACCAAGTCACATAAAAGATCATAATTGCTGAGATGTCAAGTTTAATGAGGTTCCTTATTCCGCAAGGATGAACACAAAAAGCTAGAGAAATCAACGGCCATTGATGTTGAGATCAAAAAGGATAATATACAGGTAGAGCCTCAGTCATAGAAAGAGGTACAGGAGCAAGTGGAGCAACCACCTCTTAGAAAACATCTTCCATGAGATCGTAGATTTCCAGCTAGATACAGTGATGACTTGAATGTTACATTTGCCCTCATAACGGATGGCGGGAATTTATCTACCTTTCAGGAAGCATTAGATAGTTCTGATGTTGAGAAGTAAATAATGGCCATGCATGACAATATGGATTCCCTACATAAGAATGAGACATAAGAGCTAGTGGAGCTTCCAGTATGGCGTAAAAATATTGACCGTAAGTGAATTTACAAGAATAAACATGATAAATATAAGACAAGATTGGTTGTGAAAGGGTATGCACATAAGGGTGTCAACTTTAGCGAGATTTTTGCACCGGTAGTCAAGCATGTGTATATTAGATTTGTATTGGTACTGGTTACCAATACAACCTACAATAAAAACAGATAGATGTGAAGACTGCATTCCTTTATGGGGAGTTGGAGGGGACTATTTAAATGAAGAAACCATAAGGGTACGAAGTGAAAGGGGATGAGAATAAAGTTTGCAGATTAAGGAGGTTATTGTAATACCTGAAATAGTTGCGTATGCAATGGTACAAAAGGTTTGATACTTTAATGATGAGTTAGCAATTTACCATGAGTGAGTACGATCATTGCATGTAGATGATATACTAATCGATACGTTGAAGACTCAGTGTTAAGGAACATTCGAAATTAAGATCAAGGGGTTGCAAAGAAGATTCTCTTCATAGATATTTATAGAGACAGGTAGAGGAGTAGGCTACAGTCATTACAGGTAGAATACCTTGAAAATGTATTAGTTAAGTTCGGTATGGACAAGGGGAAACTGGTTAGCACACCTCATGTTGCTAACTTTAGGCTTTCTTCTGAACAATATCCTACTACAGATGAAGAAAAATAAGTGATGTCTCGTATGTCCTATTTGAATACTGTTGGTAATTTGATATATGTCATGGTCACTACGAGACTTAATATTTCAAATGCAGTGGATGTTGTTAGCAGATATATGGGTAATCCCAGCAAGCAACATTAAGAGGCAGTTAAATGGTTATTTTGGTATATTCGAGGTATAGTAGATTATGTCTTTGCATTTGAAAAGTCAGAGGACAAGTTGGCAGAGTATGTAAATATCGATTATGCAGGTAATATGAATAACCAGAGATCGACTTTAAGTTACTCACTTATGCTAGTGGGTGGAGAGATCAATTGGATGTCAAAGCTTCAATCTATGGTAGCTCTTTTCATAACCGAAGTAGAGTATATGAGGGTGATGGAAGCATTCAAAGAAGGTGTTTAGTTGAAATGAATGATATAATAGCTTGACATTTAGTAGGAAGTTGTGCCAGTAAATTGTGATAGTAAAAACACGATCAATTTGGTGAAGAACTCGATTTACCATTCTCATAAATATATTAATGGTCATCGTCTTTTTATCCTACATATACTTGAGGAAGGTGGAGTGACTCTTGAGAAGATCCACACAAGCACGAATTCGATGGAAATGCTTACAAAGGTGGTTCATATAAAGAAGGTCAAGTTCTGTACGACTTCTCTGAGCTTGGCAAAGGCTTGACGGAGGCAGAGTGTGCATGAGAAGCGATTACAATGGTGGATATATGATGAAGGCAATTAGAGATGGAGCTTAGAACTGTGATTCGTGATAAATTGAAGACATGGTGGAGATTATTATCAAATGTCTTAAATTTGTCTGTGATAGAGTCTGTCGATGGCATCAACATACCACTCAATCCCTTCGAGTAGTTATCGATTCCACAGATAACCCACTCGATTTCATCAAGAAAATTTCATATTTTTGGGCTTTGCTCGCTAAACAGTTTTTAGATCCAAATTGACATGATTGAAGGTGGCTTCAATCTCATCGATGGGATGTTGATGGCACTGATATGATTGAAGCTCTCATCTGAAAGTGCCCTGGTTTGTTAATTAGCGTGAGTGTTGAGTCGATGAGTCAAGTGGGCCCCATATGAAGATCGTTCAAGACATTGCCTCAACCAGATGTGTGTTCAGAGCTCATCACAGGTAAACTTAGCCTCGCATCCCATGTCCCAAAACACCCAGGTATATAAATCCTAAAAAAGCTTAGAATAACATAGGAGTATAAGTACGAAAACTAATTTTGCAAACAATAAAATTCTCTAAGGTTACAGCTTTCGTCGATGTATCGAGCTTACCTCGATGACATTAAACACTTGTTTTTGATGACATCGATACATCCTTGATAACATCGAATTGAGGTCTTTTATGTCCAGCAACCAATATGATATTTGGACAATATTCTTGATGAATTGACCGAGCTTCGATGACATAAGAATTCAAGTTTCGATACATCGAGCAAGGTTCGATGTCATTGAATATATGCTAGTCTGTATCCAACAAGCTTCAAAGGTTAATCATGAATTTTATCGATAACTCGAAATGAGCCTCGATGACATCGGAATTCAAATCCCGATGACATTGAGGGAGATTCGATATCATCGAATTCGGACAAGTCATGACCAACAAGTTTGATAGGAAAATCATCTGGATATGATCGAAGAATCGAGCTACCCTTGATAACATCAAAATTCAAATCTCGATCATATCAAAACTAGGTTGATGACATCGATTTCGGACAAAGGAATGTCCAGCAATCTCTCAAGGAAAATCTTTTGGAAATATCGATGTATCGAACTAGGGTTTAATATCATCGACATTTGAAATCCAATAATATCGAAGTAGGCTCGAGGACATCGAAGCCAGCCTGTTCATGTCTAGCAAGCTTTCTTAAAATATTCATTGAAAAGATCGATATATCGAAATCACTGTCGATGATATCGAAATTCAAAATTTGATAACATCGACGAATGTTCGATGACATCGATCTTCAGTAAAAAAAGGTCCAGGTATATACTTCAGTTGAGTTCGTATAATCGAACCTTGATTCGATAGAATCGAAAGTATACATTCGATGATATCGAAGCAAGTCCGATGATATCGAACTCAGTCAAAAACTAACATCTTTATTACCGTTGGATTTTATTTTTGTTTGCCTATATAAGGGGAGCTTGCCCTTGGTTGCTAGATGGAGAAAAAGGAGAGAGCGCTTTAAGAGTGTTATTGCCTATAATCTATCCTAAGCCCATTTTCTCATAGGGAGTTCATCCTTCAATCAACCCTCATCATTGATATTCAATAGAGTCGATTGGTGAATGAACTTCTTCATTCAAGGATCTTCCAGCTACCACCTTAATGGCAAATCATTGAGTTGGGATCCCTTGAATGCTTAACCATCTTGGAATCTCTCTATCGCTTTAATAGGTAATATTTATTAGAGTAGATTCCAAGATAACCTTGAACCAACCCATCGCCTTTATTGGAACATCATCAAGTGTTGCGGATCTAGAGAGCTGAAGAATCTTCATCATCAAGGAGGAGATCTTCATCAACGTGCTTAACAGGGCTCACGTACTTATCTGTAAGTCGTTAGAGTCTAGAGACCCTGTTGTTCACTCCTTGTGTAGGTTTGGGTCACAGGTGCTTCTCACCCCTTTCAAGTCCTCATAGGAGGCTTCTGACGGGAGAGTACGTGTGGGTGCTGTGTGTTGACCATTGCTCTTGTATAGGGCATAAACTCTAGACTCCTTATATGGATCCTTGGCCTGAGTGACCTAAAACTTAGGTTTTTTGTATGGATCCTTGGCCTATGTGGCCTAAAACTTAGGTTCCTTGTGTGGAACCTTTGCCTGTGTGGCCTAAAACCCTAGGTTCCTTGTGTGGATCATTTGCTCTTGTATAGGGTATAAAAGTGTGCCTTTGTGTAGGCACGTTTAGGTACCTTGTGTAGGTCCTAGAGTTAACCTTATGTAGGTTGTAAAGGTTAGAGGTGAACCTGATTTAAAACCTCTGTTAGTGAAATCCGATACACTCAAGGGTTGAGTGCGTCCACCGAGACTAGAGTAGGCATGTAGCCGAACCAACTATAAATGACTATGTTTGGGATTGTTATTTGCATATTACTCTATTGTGTTTATTTTGAATGTTCTCATGAAGCGTGTTAACATGATTATTTAGAACTAATAAGAATCATATCCCACACACAGTCACATTATTCATCCATCATAGACTAAGTTTATATATTGGTTAAATATTAAATAGTCTTGTAATTGGATCCTCTATTTGGCTTAGAAGCCATCAGAGTTAAATTGAAGATATCGTGATAGTTCCATATTATATCAAGATTAGGTTAATGGGATTTTAAATTGTCATAATATTTTATAAAGTCCTATTCACCCCCCTTTTAGGACACTTTGACCTATTCCTACTTCTACTAGAGTGGTCATTACCGCAATTTCACCATCAACTGACTTGCGCAGTTTTGCAGAATTATAGGTTTTGTTTCCTACTTTGATTTTAATTTTTTAAGGGTTTTTAATCCAAGTTTAGGGTATTGAAATATGTTTTTGGTTATTTGTTGAGCAAAGGGAGTTCAAATGTAGGTTTTTTGTGGTGTTTGGGGTATATTCTCGGATTGGTAAACTCTTCCATCTCTTGTAAACATTAAATATCATTGTGGATCCATTATTGCTTTGTGCCATGGTTTTTTCCGGTGAGAGTTTTTCTACGTAAAACCTTATGTTCTCTGTGTGATTGGTTGTTTCATCTTTTATTATTTAATTCTAACTTGGAGTTGCTTTTGCACATCCACCCAACATTTTCTCAGTGTAATTTTTGGGTTATACTCCATTCACACTTGGGTCGATGATTTGGATGGCCTAAAGCTAAGCAACATGCGTACGGTTGAAGAGGCACCACCGTTATTTAAATGTTGGTGAACTACTATTGGAGTCTAGCCAAATTTTGTAATTTGGAAGATTATTGTAAACATAAAACAACATTTTAAAAAAATAAAAATAAAATAAAATCTATAGTCTTATATTTTAGATGTGTTTTTTTTTCTTTCAAAAACTTGTATTGTATGATTCTTCTTATTTGTTGTGCATTTCATGTTTTTTAATGCATTTTTTCTATAATCTTAGGTTTTGCACAACTAATTATATTGATAGAAATCATCCACTACAGTAAGTACGATTGATTGAGATGGCCCACTCTATCTTAAATTGTTGAAACCTAAAGCATCCATTATTGTAGTAGTGGCTCCAACATGTGACCCACTTTCTTCAATAAAAAATTAGATCTTGTAAGTATTCATATTTGTGTTGATTTTCACTCAATCGTTACACTTTGACGAGCTTTTATTTGTTGACTTCCTACCACTCAAAGTAAGACTCGTCGTATAAACGGTTTAGATCATTGGAAGATGACCCAGATTCAAAAGCTAAAGTCTCGATGCATCCTAATATTTAGGATGTCCTGGGGCAAACCTCTCAAAACATAGTATCATGAGCTATTTCACATGAATAAAGGATCAAATGCATCCTATCCGTTCATTTTTTGTTTCATCTGGTCATTAATATTTGAAGGCATATCTTGCATCAAGTTCTTTTATCCATGCACGTTCAACGAAGTATTTTGTCCAATCTCGAAAAAGAGGTGTCAAGGATCTTCACGTTGGAGGGACTTTCCATTGTGTGGTCCAACGTTCCAATCGTCTGGATCAAATTGTTATGAGCCCCACTTGTACAGACTAAAACCTGGACATGAGCATGCTAATTGTAACACTCTTACTTTTTAGTACTCGGGTGTTACCGTGTAACCAAATTTGGTATAAATGTAAACCTAGCTTAAGTAAACATTCATGTACATTCTAGCCTAAATCCGACCGTTAAAAGCAGTCCCAATCCATACATCAAGCTATCTATCCCTAGATTTCCAAGATGGATCATCATACCACTAAAGAGACCTATTTTCTTAGGATCCCAACTTCATTAATGGACAAATCTAATGGACAAATCTAGCCGACCATTACAGATTTACAATCCTGAATCATGAAATCCACCCTTCACTAAGTTTACAATGTCTCGTAGGACGATCCATCATTTTAAAACACATATCAGATTATCTGGTTTCATATCCAACTCCCAGATCACACTTAAACATTTCTTAGGATCCCAAGGGTTATTGATAATTAAATGCTGGTCAATCCAATCGCTGGATTGTTTGGATGCTCACCAAACCGTCATTTGGTAACTAGAGATTCATGTGGCGTGGCTCACTTTAATGTAAAGTAACCCTAACATTAGGATACGTAGCTAAATGACGCATAATGAGTAGTCCCACGTCTTTCATGTAGGTATAATAAAAAGATAAATAAATAAAAATGTATATGTAATAAGAATAATAATAGTTAAATATTTAATAATATAAAATCATGAGATGGATAGTTCTAATAACCTACAGAGTGTCCCACAATATAACATTGTAATAAAATCATGAGATGGATAGTTCTAATAACCTACAGAGTGTCCCACAATAATATACAATATATTAGGGCATCTAATATTGTAATATTATTACAATATAAATGATAGTAATAATATTGTAATAATAATATACAACACTCTAAATACATATTAGGGCATCTAATCCCTAACTCAACCACTGATTCCCAACTGAGTGGTCTCTCAGACCCTTTTAACCACTGACATTCATATTCGGAATTATCCGACCATTAGGTTGACGGAAATCCACCATTAGAACTAGAAATTTAAGAGTATGGCCCACCTGAGTTTTGGACCCACCTGATCTTTGGTCAAAGTCTATGATAGGGCCCACTAAGTGGAATGGATGGAGTGGATTTGCTAAAACATCACCGTGGGCCCCACACCGTGTGTACAGTACTGCGTATGCGCTTGACACACACCGAACATGAACCTAGGTCAAACTGAGTTTAACTCAATAACTTCTAAATTGAAGAGGATTCCTCTCCCCTTTTCGCTTTCCCGCCAGTGACGAACGGGGGTTGATCGTTTGAAATGTGGCCCACTAGGATCAACCATCTAAGTGATCTGGACCGTTCATCATGATCGGGAGAAAAATTCAACCGAACCCAAACCCTTTTCACGTGTTGAAACACGTGTGCGGGATCACAAATCACAGCACAAGCAAAGGTCGCGTGCGGCCATATTTTCATAAATGTACTTGTTGCCAGCTGCTGCGATCCGTGTGCTCGCTCCCTTCTCCATCTCAGTCATCCCTTCAGCAATCATCCCCATCCCTCGCTAGGTGCCGAAAAAGGAGGGACAGCCGGCTGCCAAATGAAAAGCATGCCGGGAGTTTTTCCTCTTCAGGTTGTGCAAAGCTGGCGCGATCCGAACTCTCGGTTGTGTCTGGAAGTCCAATCCGGAGCGTTGGATGTAGGGTAACGATGGTATTGGTTGTTAGGGCACCAAGGTTTCCGAAAGAGTTTCCCATCTCGTGAGAAGATAATGCAGTGGAAAATCTCGCGAGGGGAGGGGAGACGGTGATTACCGATGGGATTGGTGGGCCCCACAGTGATCAGTGAACCCATCTGGTCCATTCAGAAGTACCAGATCATTAGATAAGGCCATCGTTCGAGAATAACCATGTACAGCCATGTCATCTTCTTCGTCTGACTGTGAAACCCACCATGATGGAGTGCACCCCGTTTTCGATCAAAAGCACTCATCTGGTGGGCTATGATGATGGAAAATCCATCACGCACGCTGGATCAATACCATATAGGTAGAAACAGCAGATGCAGCCAGTCTATCTAAAATGTTACAACATAAAGCAACGGCCATCGGGCGCTGATAGGAGCTTACCCTAGGCCTATAAATAGGTCACATTTTTCCTTGGGATTACGACCAAAATTCTAGGAGAGATAGAGGGAGAGAGAGCAGGCGAGAAGGGAGGGCCAGTGCTTTGCGTGACTGGGTGCCACACTTCACCGAGTCAGCCAGTCTACCCGAAATGGGCTGAGTCTTGCAGGCTAGAAACTCAGAAAGAGAGGGAGGAGAAGCAAAAAGGAAAGAAGAAGAAAAAGAAGAAGGAGAAGAAGACGAGAGGAATAAGGGATGTTGCCTCCCTTCGTGGAGTTGCTGCCGTGTCGGCTTGTGGACTTAAGTCAAGTCGCTGACTAGTTTGGAGTCACTCGAGTCCAGTCAAAATAAGGCCTGAGCTGGCTGGACTCATCAGCAATGAAGGGAAAGAAGAAAGAAAAGAGGATGAGAGCAACAAAGGAGAGGAGGTAGCGGTGGTGCAATTACCACGTCGACTCAGCCCGACTGAGCTTGAGTCAAGTTGAGCTTGATGTCCATTACTGGATGTTTCCAGCTAGAAGAAAAGATGAAGAAGCAGATGAAAGAAGAAGAAAGTGTTTAAGAAGGGTTGAGAATCGGGTGTTTGCACCCTTCGAGTTAACCCGACTCGTTGTCGAGTCTGGCGTGCGAGCTGGGCCTAGTTTGTTCCAACAACCCTGATGGTGTATGGGTCCGAGTGAAGAAGGAAGTGAGAGAAAGAAGAGAGGAAGAAGGGAAAAGAGAAGGAAGAGAGAATAAACATGACAACTGAGTCAACTTGGTTTGGGACCGAGTCAGACTGCTGGCCCATTGGTTAGGCGAGTCCATAGACCCTACGGGGTGCAAGGAAGAGAGTGAGTGAGAGTAAGGTGGGAGGTTAAGTGGAGTCGAGTCAACTTGGGTGCCGAACTGAGTTGATTCAACTCAAGTCAACTAGGTACGTCTTTTCCTCCCACCTCGCAGTAAAGTTTAAATTAGAATTTTAGTTGGTTGATTGATTTCATAACCTTAATTAAGATGTAGCCTAACATTGCACTTTCATTTTATTTGAACTGAAGGTGAGTCGAGTTAAGTCTATCTCGAGAAGACTCTATGGGTACACACAGTTTCTATCAACGTTGTAAGCGATTCAAAACATGAGGTGATGATTTCTTCCCCTTGAGCTTTCCACTTTCCTATTAGTTTAAGTGATAGTTCCTGTTTTAATTACAGTTGATAATTGATATCTCTATTACTTGCGCTAGTTGTTAAATTTGATCTCTAACTTATATGCTCAATGTTTATCTTGTATAAACATATGTACGTTGCCCTTGTATACCTTCTCATGCTTGTGGATTACTTGTGGATTGTTTATGGAACTTAAATGGGTACCTCTATCAGTGGGAAACCCCACTTGTATATGTACACCCATAATCGGGATGTAACTTGACTAATTATGGCTATAATGGGCCCCAACCTAGTGGCCATTTTACCCAAGTTTATGTGGACTTACCATCTTGCGGATCCTTATGCCCACTGTAACTTTGATGTGATATCTGCCCTTTGCGCCTTTGATGTGATATTTGCCCTTTGTAGCTTTGATGTAATATCTGCCCCTTACGCATTTGATGTAATATTTGCCCTTGCGACTTTGATGTGATAATTACCCTTTGTAGCTTTAATGTAATATCTTCCCTTGGCGCATTTGATGTGATATCTGCCCTTTTGCCCTATGTGGCTTTCATTTGCCCTAAGCGGCTTGATGGATTATTTCTGTATATCTATGCGATAGTAAGATCCACTTGTGGCACTATGATTGGCCACTAGTCGAGGAGGTTACCATTAAACATCCTAATGTTGGAGTCTCGTGAGCCGGGGATGGTGAAATGGGACACTATACCCGAGCTGTCGGCCTACGTTGGGTGATGAGCCACCCGTAGTGACCTTTAAACTTTCTTAAATTGGCTGGTTGTAATTGAAATAATAATGGATGGGCTAATCATGCATTCATAGCATACTGGTGATGACAAGTGGCTAATTCTGGATGTTGTAGCATGTGCCCTTAAGCTTAGTGGGGTATTATTTTTCTAGCTCCTAAACCATCAACTATCGACCTACGTACGTGATGTACGATGGCTTGGTCATTATGTTGTACGTGACGTACGCACGTGATGTGCTGCGCTGATGACCGGTCTTATACATGCGTGACAAGCCGAAGTCCAACTGGATGAGCATCCCCAGGTCGATGTGCATTCATGCATCCATGCATTTAAACAAGACCGCATTATGTATTATTTTGGATGTTTTATCCTTTAAAACTATGCTTGACTAATGTGGCGGTGTGTAATCTTAAGGGGAATTTATACTGAGCTGGCCACTCATTCATGAAATATGTAACCGTACAGGTAGTATAGGTGACTTAAATGATATGCATATTCAAACTTGATGAGGAACAAGGTACAAGTGCAAGGGATGCATAGCTGTATCTGCCAAGAGAAGCTGCGTGGTCTTGCGGCTCAAATTTATATGCATTTTATTATATCTCATGTATAAATTACGTAATTCTTGTATGTGTTAATATGAAGACATTGGTTTGTATAAGTCATTATGGGCAGCTGCTTGTATATTCTAAATGCAAATAAAATTTTCATTTATGTTTGATTTGTCCATCTTTCGCTAAACTGCTAACTCTGAAAGAAGAAGAAAAGAAAAAAAAAATACCTAAATTTGACTATTTTTAAAGGTTAACACTCGCATTATACTCGGGTTCCAAAAACCCGGGGCGTTACACTAATGCAGGACCAAAAGTAAAGGATCATATAATTCCTCTTGCAATTATGCCATACATAAGTTCTAATTTTAGTAGATATATTAAATTAAGGCACCCTCATGATGGATGGATTGGATGTCATGCACACATCATGATGAGCCCACACATCACTTTCCTAACCTACCAAGCTTTGTAGAGGATTAGACCACTGGGCTGAGGAATGTACACACACAATCCTCTCTTTTCTGCTAGTGTGGCAGCTGTGTAGAACATCCCAACCTTGAAAAAATGATGGCACACCTTAAAAATCACTTATGACAAGAACCATCGTGGTCCGTTCATCAGATGGACTTCACCATCAAAATAAAATTCTCTTCTCAATTGGTCATTATGGTGCAGCCCACCTCCTGCACGAACCTGATGTTCTACACACATGACACTTTAACAAGAACTTGTGTATGAAAGTTCACATCCATCCTATCTTCCACACAACTCTAATCAATACCTTTCTTTTATATTATCAATGACAATGGAAGATTAAGATCATTAGATTATCAGTACTATTTTACCACTACTAAACTAAACATAAGAATGACTGGTCAAATACAAATGTATTTAGCATACAAGTAATTTATAATCATTTAATGTTTTTCTATGAAATTACAATAAAAAATTTCATCCAAATAGTAACGTCAATTGATTTTGATGATGATTCGATATTGAAGTAATGTAAAATTGTCACCATAATGATTTTATCGAGAATAAATCAAATAATATGCTCAAATTGTCATAATTATAGTCAAATGAAGATGTTGTCCAGAAACCAGTAATTTATAATCATCCTCATTTCATTTGCATTACTATGATAATGGGCATTTGTTTCACCAATTGTTATAATAATGTAAAAGAAATGTACAATGATTACAAATAACTTCTTTTAATTACATATGTACGATTTTTATACTTAGTTTATCCGCATTAATTAAATTATAATGATAATATTTTCACATTACTTTAATGTCAAATAATTAATACAACACATTATTTGGATTTGAGATTTTTTTAATAATGCCATGAAAAAGTGCAATGATTACAATTTTTTTGTCACTTAAATGCATTTGACCGATGATTCACATATTTAGTTAGGCAATGAAAAAATTGTAATGGTTACATATTTTTTTTATATTACTAGGATAATTGGTAAAACAAACAAGAAAACAAATTTGTGTATAACATTAAACTCATTCATGCAAAGGAACTCACAAAAATAAAGATAGTATATCAGAAAAATTATCTTAAAGGCATGTTTGATTTGCCAATTTCCTTGATAATGTAAAGTAATTGTGTCATTATTACTATTTTACCATTACCAATCAAACGCATGAATGATCAGTGATACAATTTCATTTAGCAGACAAGTAATTTGTAATCATTATACATTTTAATATAATTATTATAAAATTTTCATCTAAACAACACTATCATTTTATTTTGATGATGATTTATCGTTGAAGTAACGGAAAATTTCTATCATTACAATTTTACCATAAATAAATCAAAAAAAATGAAAATTACCACATTATTTTCAAATGCAGTTGTTGCTACGAGAATTATAAAGTAACTTGTAATTCCTTATATTATTGTGATAGTGGGTAAAACAAACATGCTAAGGGCCCTCTGAAAAAAAAAAATATTTGCTAACGTTAACACTATTAGTTTTTCACCATTAAAAAAAATTAAAAATTAAAAATAAAAATTAAAAAAGAAGAAGAAGAAAAGAAATCATTGCAACACATTATCTCATGTCTAACATTTGCATACATTTATGAAGATCATCCAAATTGTGAATCTCATTGTAGATTGAGCATCCGCATAAAGTTACTCTAATAATCCCAACCATTTATTTATGGTTAACAAATAGATGGTTAAAAGTAAAATAGTAAATAGTTTAGATTGAAAAGAAAATCCAATTATTAATATTAAGCTCAATTCAGAGTGTATAAATTTGGATCATTAATGGTTAAAAGTAAAATAGTGAATGGTCTAGATTAAAAGGAAAAATGAAATGGTAAATTAACAGGTGGACCATAGATTTGGATGGTCCCAACTTCTTTATGGATGAACATTTGAACAATTGCCACTATTTTCAAATGGTGAAAAAATAATGTTTGAGCCTAGTACTCCTTGTCTGGTCTTAACTTATGTGGGCGTGGTCTTATTTTCCTTATATACATTTTAAAAGTAGCCAATATTTTTTAAAATTACAAAAAAACTAATGTTAGAGTCTAGCAAAAATTATATAAGCTCCGTTAGCATATGTAAGAACACAATGTTTTATATACATATGCATCACATGTGCCAAATGTATTGCATGTGAGACATTTCAAATTTAAACTTTAATGGCACCATTGATTTTTAATCATGCCATATGCATTGATAGAAAGTGCCATATATGTAACAATATTCGGCATGAAAAATTAATATGCTGAATAAACTTAACTTATCTAGACCAATTCAAAATCTGGGCATTCATCATAGGCTTAGTGATGTAGAACGGGTTGCAGACAGTTTCATGGCCAAGATGGATCAGAAAAGGCCCGGTCGGCGACAGAAGTGATCCAGACCATCAGACCTTAAATCGGGCGTATCTCACAATCCGGAATGAGTCAGCTGACGTAAAATATATAATTTTGGGGGTAGAACAAGCTACTTTAGCCAACCAACCCTACTATTGTAAGACCTGTATCGTAGACCCTACTGTTCCATCGGTTTTCGCGATCCTTCCGGTTGAATTCCAGCAATTCTCGACTCATATCCGACGTTGCGCGCGATCTTAAGCCAAATCCTGCCTACCGAAGGTGGCTCGATCCGAAACTCATACCTTGGCGATCGCATCGTCGCCGCGGTTCCAACGCCGCAACTCGCGCACCGAACCGATACCTAGGTGGGAAGATGTCAGTCAGCGTTCGGTTCGAAGAAACGCCGCACGTTGCGAATCTCGAGGCAATCTCTACGAGATGTCCCATCAATCAACCATAAATGTACTTCCATACCTAAGTACAAGCAACCCATGCCTCCTTTACTCAAAGTCAACTCTCTCTCCCATTTTTCAAAGCCACCCTTACCATGACATCACCACACCACTCCCTCCATCCCTTCTTCCTTTAATTTATTTCTTTCTCTCTCTCATTCTCTTATTCCCTCTCTCTCACACGTCCAAACCTCTTCTAAGCAACCCAATTTCCCAAAACATTTCTAAGTGTGGCCCACCTCCTCAACTTCCATCTCAACCGTCCGATCATCATCCGCACCGTTAAAACCCAATCGACGTCCATAAGAACCGTAGGTGAGGAATTTTTAAGCCAAGGGAGCAAGGAGGATCACAACAAGGTGGGTGATCCACCGTTAAATTTCTTTTCTTAGGGCCACTTGTTGGTGGGACCCATTTTTGATGTATGCGTGTATGAAATGGATGGCCCATAGTGGAGGGGTCCCTCCTCTATCTCACCGTGTCTCTCTCTCTCTCTCTCTCTCTCTCTCTCTCTCTCTCTCTCTCTCTCTCTCTCTCTCTCTCTCTCCTTCTCCCCTCCTTAGAATGTAGTGGGCCCCACCAAATATTGTAAAATCTACTCTAACCATCAGATAGAGTGGCCCACCACATTTTAGGGAGATCTCATCTCCTAGATAATAATATGTGTAATATATTATATTATATATATATATATAAATATATTATACATTATGGTGGACCACGACCATGTGGAACCCACCTTGATGATGAACGTGGGCCAAGTATGCGTGGGCCCCAGCCATGATGCGTGTGTTATATCCATGCCGTCCAGCGTCCCTGGACGCTGGACGTGCGGCTGGTATGGAGTGGTGTGCTGACAGGGCATTAAGCAAAAACAAAAAAAAAAGTAAACTTTTGGGGTGGGCTGCTCATGCAGGCCCCACCTTGATGTATGAGGATGATCCACGCCGTCCATTTGGTCCTCCAGCTCATTTTAGGCGTTGAGCCAAGGTCTTAAGGTGATATGATCACCAGGTGGGCCATACCCTCTAAAACCATGTAAAGACACGCCAGCACATATAAAAGTACTTGGTGGGACCCACCTGAAGTTTGGATGCAGTTGAAACCCGGTCTGGACGGCTAGAAAAGTGCGACACACATAATGGGTGGGCTGGATTGTGAATCACATCTCTGTGGGCCCCATTTTAAAAAAAAATGTGTGGCGGCTGCTTCTTCTTCTTCTGTGACACAGTGACGGCCGCGCTGGCTGCATTTGGCGGCGGACGGGTGCTGGGCCTCACGGCTCCAGCTATGGGCCCCCCACCGTGATGCGTTTCGAGCATCAGCACCGTGCATTGGGTGGGCCTCCCCCCTGGCCATGGGCCACCCAAAAATCAGTGGTAAACGGAACTCAGGTGGGCCATACCATCTAAATCATGTAAAGACATGCCTAAACCATGTAAAAACACTTGGTGGGGCCTACCTGAATTTTTGATGTGGCTAAAACTTGGTCTGGACCCTCCTACAGGTGGGACACACATAATGTATGGGTTGGATTTGTGAACCACCTCGCGGTGGGACCCCTGATCATGGCCCAGGTCACGTGTGACCTTATGAACAGGTTTGATGGCAAATGAATATCACGGTGGGCCCTGATTCCGTGATGTTGTGAGTAGGTTGGATTTCAAATAAATAGTACAGTGGGCCCTTAGGTCCGTGTGACCTCATCAACAGGTGGATGGGAAAATAAATATTTTGGTGGGCCCCTTGCCACATGGCCTGATCAACAGGTGGATAGGAAAATAAATTTTTTGGTGGGCCCCTTGCCACATGGCCTGATCAACAGGTGGATGGAAATAAATAATATGGTGGGCCCCCCTACTCATGTGACCTTATCGACAGATTGGATAGGAAAATATACATTATGGTGGGCTTCACATGTGGCCCACTTGGATGCATATGGGCCCATGTACTTAGGCCCATCTTGATGTATTTTTTTTGGCCCATTATTAAGGCCCACTTAGATATTTATAGGCCTATTGTTGAGGCCCACTTTGGTATATATATGGGCCCATGTATTTAGGCCCATCTTGGCACGTATATGGGCCCAATATTGAGGCCCACTTTGATGTATATGAGGCCCATATGATTAGGCCCACCTTATTATATTCGAGACCTATGTTAGGTGACTAATGTGATGTATGCAAAGCCCATGGGTGATGGCCCATTGCAATGTACCTAAGGCCCATTGGTGAGGCTCATTGAGGTGGCCCACTTGATGAATATAAGGCCTATGAGATACGGCCCATTTGATGTATTTAGGGCCCCATGGAATTTACCTAAGGCACATTGTAATGTGTAATTCCACCAGGGTTTATTTAATGGTATTTAAGGCGATCTGAGCCTTGGGGACAATGTTGGTTTGACGTCCACATTGTATGAGTAATGATGGTTCGATGTCCACATTATAACTCTCCCTAAGGCCACTGATAGGCCCATATCTGTTTCATGTAGGCCATCTAGGCCCATCTTCATTGAGAGGATGGTTTATTGCTTTATAACATGTTTAGCACAGCCCCATGATTCATGATCATACGCATCATATGTATGCTTGAGATGAGTGTCTGATCATAGCATATGCCTTCGGGCAGACTGTTTACGGGCTCCCTGATAGGCGGAGTTGCCCTATATAAGCACGTGCTTCACGCAAGATGGTTGCATGATTGGTAGTGTGGTTCATACATTTGCATCTGTGTGATTGTGATATGCCCTAGCGACATCAGGGCTATAACCTCCACAGATATATCGTGGGTGGCTGGTTGGATACCGAAAAATCTTATTCCAAGCAATTGGGACGCCATAGATGTCCCTGGGTGAGAGTCCCTGAACCCGATGGTACCAGAGGATGACTTCAACGTCGAGACCGAGTGGATATATGAGCGCACGAGGGCCGAATACCATGAAGCCGCGTCTCCCACTGTGTCGTGGTCGGTTGGAAAGGAGTGGTGGCCTTACTCGCCCGAGAGCAGGGGGCATTACTAGGCTGAGTTTGACCAGCTCGAAAATGGGTTCGCTATCGACGTGCCGGATAGGTATTGGCTGACTATTGGCCAGGCAGATAGTGAGGTTTCTTACACTCACTTGGACTGTGCTGCTTGGAGAGAGACAGTGCCATTTGGAGTGTACTGAACCCCGGTGATTATCCAGATTGAGAACCGTATTGATTTAATGCTCTAGTGAGGAGTTGCATTGGTATAAGGATTGGCATGCTTGACTTACATATTGCATTGCATGGCCTTGGTATGGCCGATAGCATTCACATCTTGTACTGCATAGCCTTGGTACGGCTGGTTGCATTTACGTTCTCATCAGCATGATTCCGCATTACTCACGGCATTGCATTCTGAGCACGTTCGCACACACTTACACCGCCCTCTAAGCTTTCTATAAGATTATGCATGATTGATGCGTGCAGGTGACGTCAGGACGCAGCTGTAGTTTCACCGCAGTTGGAGCGTGCCGCCGAGCTTTTGGAGTTTTTGTTATTTGCACTATCTTGTATTTCCCTTTCTACGCACTGTATTCAAAGTTTTTGTTCATAGTGGATTTTGTGATGGTGTTCTTATGGTTATTGTTTATGGGTTATGCTTGGTTATGCTCATTACGAATCAAATGGATTATCAGAAATCCTCCTTGTAGCATCCTAAGATCGGAACCTGGTATATGGGTGCCAGGAGCCGAGAATGGGGTACTACGGAGGCTGTCGGCGCCAGATTCGGCGATCGGGAATCTTGTGAGCCCGGTCTCCTAGTTCGGGGCGTGACAGCTATGCAGGGTTGCGATGCCCGAAATTGCAAAAAACCCCTGGATCAACAGTCGTTTGCCTATTTTAATTTCGTTTTTACTATAAATAATAAGTTTTAGTTTGATTATAACACTTCATCCGTCGGGCTTTTGGAGTTGTGCCCAACATGAAAAGAGCTTAGAATAATTAGGAGAATGGTTTGGTGAAGACAAATAGGACACTTACTATTTTTGGCCGAAAACCTTGCACACTAGTAGACATCACGACCGTCTACAAATAGTAAGTTTATTATTTATAGTAAGTCGCGATTTCTAGGAGTTTTAGTTGTAGTTTGATTTTGATTTCTTTCCCATTGCTTGGTACCCCTATTTAAAGGGTTGTGAACTTATTTTTATTCATTCATTAATCAATTTCGAATTTATTAGAATTTATTTCTATTTTATGCTTTCTTTCCTCGTGGATTCGAGAAGTCTTTGTGAGGAGTCCAGAGAAGTTCCGTGGATTCGGAATACTTATCCTCTTGAGGAAGACGGTGCTCGACCTCACGTCCTCCCCTGCGTCAGTTTGGTATCAAAGCGACGTTTCTCCTCGGATCGATGGCTTCTAACGACGGGTCGGGCAACAATCCCATGGGCGGTGCTCCAGGGAACTTACCTTTAACGGCGGCAGCTTTCGAAGTAGCGCAACAAGAGAATCGGCAAGCCATGCAAGGGTTGCAAGCTTCCATCGACCGCATAGCGAATTTCTTGGTGGAAAACCTAAGGAAACTCTATGTTCCTGGCGGTAATCCTCCACCGCCAATTGTTGAAACTCGTAATCGCCCTGATCGCAGGATAGTACCAGCAGTGCATCCAAGGGTCATTCCTAAGGAAGGGGGCTCCAGTGAGGAGGAAATCGATAACATAATCTTCCAACACCCCAGACCTGGCGGTGATCGAGTAGATCGAATGGATCGAGAATTCAAGATGCAGGTTGATATTCCTAACTTCAATGGCCAAATACACATTGAGGATTTCCTCGATTGGCTTTCTGAAGTTGAGCGATTTTTTGACTATATGGACATCCCTGAAGCAAAGAAGGTCAAGCTTGTGGCCTATAAGCTGAAAGAAGGAGTTTCAGCTTGGTGGGAACAACTGCAACTCGGGCGAACCAGGTAGATAAAAGCACCAATCCACACCTGGCAGCGGATGAAGCAGCTACTACGTGCCCGATTCCTCCCTAGCGATTATGATCAGGTATTATTCCAACAATACCAAAATTGTCGACAGGGTAGTCGGTCGGTGAGAGAATACGCAGAAGAATTTTACCACCTAGCGGCGCGTAACGATTTGGTCGAGACTGAATCGCAGTAAGTTGCCCGATTCAATGGTAGATTACGTATGGTTATAAAGGATCGGGTCCAAATGCAGTCCGTCTGGACGATAAATAATGCGATCAAGTTGGCTACTCGGGTAGAAGCGCAACTTGAACGTCCTAACACACGGACCTATCCTACTGCAAGGATCCCTGTGGCAGGTCCACCCTAGGGAACTGCACAGCCCAAGGGGAAAGAGCCCATAGGAGCATGCACTCAACATCCTACATCTGAGAACCGAGATCAGGCTAGATCCCAAAGGGGCAAATCGACTACTGCTGGTCCAAGTATAATCCCGAACCCCTATACTCGACCAAGGCCCGACAACTACTATCGTTGTGGCCAACCGGGCCACCTATCAAATACTTGTCCCCAGCGAAAAGCGGCGAACCTCGCCATCAATAATGGTAGTGCTGATAACGCTTATGAAGATCCAGATATTGAAGAACCGGAGCATACCACCAAGGACGAGGCAGATGATTCAGGTTGGGTTCAGCAAGATCACGGCGAGTCGCTTGTCGTGAGGAGACTATTTATGCGCCAAGAAAAGAAGTGCATCCACAATGGCATAACATTTCCGCATTAGGTGTACGGTGAATCGAAAGGTTTGCGACGTGATCATTGACAGTGGGAGCAGCGAGAACATCGTATCCAAGGTCATGGTGGATAAATTGCAATTGAAAATGGAGCATTATCCTTCTCCATATACAATCGGTTGGATCAAGAAGGTCAGCAAAATAAAGGCAACTAAACGGTGCACCATATCCTTTTTAATTGGCAAACATTATAAGGATGAAGTAGTATGCGATGTGGTTGACATGGAAGCATGTCACATACTACTCGGTTGGCCCTGGCAATCTGACCGTGTCACCACTCATAAAGGACGAGATAACATATATATCTTCGTCAAGGACTGCCGGAAGACCATATTGGCCCCTATGGATCCAGAGGGACCACCTGAAACTTCTAAAGTGGAGGGTCATTTTCTCTTAACCATACGGGACTTCGTGGAAGAATCCAAAGAAACAGGACAGACTTATACATTAATTATAAAAGGGGAAGAACTCGAGCCTACCATCATCCCTGAAAGACTAAGGCCCCTGCTACATGAATTCAAAGAAATCTAGCCTGATGACCTTCCCGATGGGTTACCCCCCATGTGGGATATCCAACACCATATCAACTTTGTCCCTGGGTCCAGTTTACCTAATCATCCTTATTATCGAATGAGTCCAAATGAGTGCGAGATTCTGCAGGGACAAGTAGAGGAGTTGATCCGTAAGGGTCTTATTCGAGAAAGCATGAGTCCCTGTGCTGTACCAGCTCTATTAACTCCAAAGAAAGATGGGAGTTGGCGCATGTGTGTCGACAGCTGAGCCATCAATAAAATTACTATAAAATACAGGTTTCCTATACCACGGTTAGACGATATGCTGGACATGTTAGAGGGTGCAAAAATATTCTCTAAATTGGACCTAAGGAGCGGCTACCATCAGATTCGAATACGGCCGGGTGATGAGTGGAAAACGGCCTTTAAGACCAAGGAAGGATTATATGAATGGATGGTCATGCCCTTCGGTCTTTCGAATGCACCTAGCACATTTATGAGATTGATGAACCAAGTTCTGAAACCTTTCATTGGGTGGTTCGTTATGGTTTATTTCGATGATATTTTGATATATAGTCAAGACGAAAGCACCAATATGGAACACCTCAAGAAGGTCCTTCAAGTGCTCACTAAAAATAAATTGTATCTAAATTTAAAAAAGTGCAGCTTCGTGATTGATAGCCTATTGTTTCTGAGTTTTGTCGTAACATCCATGGGCATTAGGGTGAATGAGGAAAAGGTGAAGGCAATCAGAGAATGGCCGGTTCCCACAAATATTCACGAAGTGCGAAGTTTTCATGGACTGGCGACATTCTATCGTTGGTTCATGAAAAATTTTAGTACCATTGTGTCACCAATCACAGATTGCATGAAGAAAGGACAGTTTCAGTGGACTGACGAAGCCGACAGGAGCTTTGCCGAAATCAAGCGCAGATTATCCACGACCCCGGTTCTTATACTTCCCAACTTCGACAAAATGTTTGATGTCGAATGTGATACCTCATATGTCGGAATTGGGGGAGTTTTGTCTCAAGAAGGTACGCCGGTAGCCTTCTACAGTGAGAAACTTAGCAATGCACGCAAGAAGTGGTCTACATATGAGATCGAGTTATACGCGGTGGTTCAAGCACTGCGACACTGGCGACATTATTTGATTCAAAGGAAATTCATACTTTACACGGACTATCAAGCTCTCAATTTCATTAATAGTCAAGCTAACATTAACCGTGTGCATGCTAGATAGATCTCGTTTTTGCAGGAATTCACATTCGTACTAAAACACAAGTCAGGGTAACAAAACAAAGTAGCTGATGCACTGAGTCATCGTGCAACTTTGTTAGTCACTATGAGCAATGAGGTTGTCGGGTTCGAGCGCCTCAATGACATATATGCCGATGACGACGATTTCAAGGACGCATGGTTTAGATGCCAAGAAGGTCACCCTGGTGACTTAAATATGCAAGACGGGTTCCTTTTCAAGGGAAATCGAATGTGCATCCTGAACAGTTCACTAAGGGAACAGATAATCCAAGAGCTTTATGGATGTGGCCTTAGTGGACATCTTGGGCGAGACAAGACGCGAGCTCTTGTGGAAGAACGGTATTACTGGCCGCAATTGGTACGTGATGTGGGAAAGGTAGTCCAACATTATTATATTTGTCAGACCGTCAAGGGGCAATCTCATAATACGGGCCTCTACACCCCATTACCCATGCCTGACGGCCCTTGGGAGGATTTATCTATGGACTTTATGCTTGGTCTCCCACGAACACAATGCGGCATGGATTCGATGTTCGTGGTAGTAGATCGTTTCTCCAAGATGGCGCACTTTATTCCATGAAAGAAGACTCTCGATGCAACACACGTGGCGAATCTATTCTTCAGAGAAATTATGCGACTACACGGGGTTCCCAAGACTATTACTTCTGATCGTGACACGAAGTTCATAAGCCACTTTTGGAGGACTTTGTGGACTCGATTCGATACATGACTTCAGTTCAACAGTGTCTACCACCCACAGACCGATGGTCAAACTGAAGTTGTGAATCGCACGTTATGTAACGCCCTGAAAATCGGGGGTCGAGTATAAACTCAACTCCCGAGTTCCAGAACATCACTTATGCAACAAAATGAATGATGATTGAATGTTGACTGTATTCGTGCATTGAACATGAGTGAGATTAAGCCAAAACAGCATATCATACTCCAGAGACAGTTAATTTTGCAAGCGGAAGACTATGATAGATAGATAAAATATATAAACTATGATGAGTCTCCGAGTGTGATAACATTACCAGGTTAAATAAATACAAGTACGCTTCTAAAATATACCAAATGTGTAAGTTTAATGTCTTCTATCCCCGCACTCACCACGGCCGACAATACAGATACCAGGTCTTCAGAGACCCGTCAGAGGGTTACATGATAGGAGAACTCCTCCTCATCACCATAGAAGTAGTCCGGCTCTGCTTCATAAGCATCACCATCATCTAAAATTCAACAAATCTGTTTGGTGTGTACAACACCGTCCCGTAACGTGGGAGTGAGTAGCTAACTCAGTGAAACAATAAAGCATAGGTTAACATGTTATCGATGCAGTCAAGCAGTAATGATAAAACAGTAAATCAAACACTCCTAGTTACTCTGATTAATGCAAGTATGAATGCAGGTATGATGGATGCCCTCACCGACATACTCCCTCATGCGACACCATCTCACGTTCGCGGCATGCTTACATCCCACAGTGCTCCACATCTTCCAGGCACATGCGATGCATGATGAGCATGATTACCGAGTTTTTAATTAGTCCATTTCAAACAGCAGGATTGGAAAACTAAGGTACCTCCCTTGTATCATTCCCAAACATGATCCATTCTAGGGTCGTCAGTCCTAGTTATTATCAGACGATAGTGTGTTTTCTAGGTCACTGCAGAGGCTACCAGGGCTGTTAGGCACAAAAAGTTGCACCACTCCCCCATCACCCCTTAAACGATTCATCACTATACAGAAACAGGCCTAGTTCATACTCTATATATCGCGGCGAACCCTAAGGCACACTGCGACTTCGAGAATATGCTCGCGGTCACTACAAAGAAATTTGCGCTGTGGTCATTACGCACAAAGGTTGCACCGCTCCCCATCACCTTATCAATGTAGGCCGACAAAGCACGAATATAGTGTCCCATACCACCATAATCGGCTCACGAGTTTGGTTGCTCACCGGTCACTACGGGAGGCACGTGGCCCCGCCGAGGCCGACAGCTCGACCACGGTGTCCCATACCACCATGCCCGGCTCATGAGTCTTAGCGGATCGAGGTACCATGGTTAAAAGGGTTTTCACTGGTAAGTTTGGTACCCTAGGTTCAAGCATTAGCGACCAAACATGGTGAACATACATTAGACAAATCGGGTTACATGACGAGCTCGGCTAGCTCGAGCGCACAATAAGTTGAACGACATGAAGTGCATAAGCACTTCGCGTGGCCAACCACTATCGCCAACCGAAGTACGACTCGAGTTCATCGAACACATCTCACGTGGTGACATGAAACTCAACCACGATCTCCAATCTAGTACCGATTGTCTGGACTATAATCATAGCCCCAAGCACAATCAATTGTCATCCATAGCATGTGGAGTAAAGCATGATAAACCATGAAATTCAGGAACACTAGCAATCATGTTATAAAGCATGTCATAAAGCATGTTAAATAAACAAGTTACAAAGCATGTTCAAAAGCATTTGTAAAGCACTATACAAATAGGAATACAAATACATATATTTCATAGGTGGGTGGTTAAAGTAAATAACCACATGGAGGGTATCATATGTGACTCTAAGGTAGTTGAGAATCCCATCTCAGCACCTACCTAAGGTTCTAACACTTAAGCACTTACACTCACAAGCGATTTCACCAACACTTGGAAAACATTATTTCAACATACATGACGTATGTTAGAGGAAAGTGCACTAGGGTTGTCCCTTTACCAAACTAGTATTTTATACGTATACATCATATTCATACAGCAAATAGTCATGACAATTACATCAGCAAATTTTATACGTATAGGGTATTTTCTAGGATACCCAATTTCAACATACATAGTGTTTACAAGGGAGCTTGTAATACGGCGATTCTTTTCGCCAAGCAATTAATTTATACGCACATAATATATTTATACAACAATTAATCATGACAAACACATCGCTAAAATATACACGTATACGGTACTTCTTACAATACCGTATTTCTACATACATGGTGTATATTAGTAAACATGTATTTAGGCGAACCCTTTCGCCAAATGAGTATTTTATCCATACATCATATATCCATACGACAATTAAACATATCAAACACATTTCCATAAAAAATACGTATACGGTATTTTATACGAATACCTAGAGTATGTGAAATTCCAAATTCTACAATTCTAATCGAAACAGAAAACGGAAAGCACTTTGTACATGTGCAATTGCATGCAGATCATGAATCTATCATTATCTGACATTGAAAGCGTTGAAAACCGCAACCTATACACCTAAAGTCCTCACCTTTGCCCTTGGAATCACAACGAATCAGCAAGGGTTGTTGAGCTTTCGTATACGGGAGTTTTCTAGCCTAAAGAGCGGAATCAGTTAGTCTTTACACAACCTACAACCTTCCAACTTCAAATCAGACCTAGGTTAGGGTTTCTCACCTTCAAACGGAGTGGATACCGCCGGAAAAATGCCTGGAAGGAAGCGGTGTAGGCCGTGTGATGAATGAAAGCAGTAGGAGGAAGATCTCCCACAAATCCCAAGCTCTACTCTCTCTTTTCTCTCTCTCTCTCTAGGGTTTTAATCCCAAATTCGTATGGCTGTGAGAGGGGCTGTTCTAAGCTCCTTTTATAGCCAAAAATATTCCCAAAATAGACTCAGGTTCAAGGGTTACTGCTAATATAGGATATTCGTCACTTTTCCAGCTCAAATGTGTGTTTCTAGTGGCCCCCCTTGAGCCAAACGTCAGACTTAAGCGCACCACACATGGATCTATGTGGGATTACGTTTTCGACTCGATCGGATTCCCAGATCGCACGTGGCGGATCACTTTCAGTTCAACGGTCAGTGGGCCACGATCCGAAATTCCAAGTACATGTAAATGTTCCTGAAATTTTTCTTAATCCGAGGGTGTAATTTGGTCTGATTCTGACGGTCAGGTTGCTTAATACTGACGCGTAAACGAATGGTGCCAGATCACTATTCCTGATATTTATTTTAGAATGGGAATAGTGTTTTTCACACACCCTCGCTCCGAATCGAAACGAATGGCCGTGGGACATCGGCTGGACCGATTTTTGAGATGAGTGTCAAGCCCGGTGAGGCGGTCCTAGTTCCTTAGCTTCGTGTTAATCGGACTCCGATGTGCGATCTAGACCTAATACGAAGTTTCGTTTCATTCCCGAGAGCAAACAGGAAATGAGTTTGGTTCTAAACTTTAGGGTAACCTAAGCGTCAATGATTCTACAAGTTTTGGGTCTTGCAGATCATATTTAAAGCGATTCAAACGGATTTCGTAGCTAATCTGGTTTCGCACTTAGTTACTTTGTCTCATTTCTAAAGGATTTAGTCCTAAGTGAATTCTGGTCGAGGTGGTACTCAGGCCTTTGGAGTTTGTATATAAAGTGATTCAAGTTATACTACTTAGCTAGTTTAAGATAGTGTCTAGGGTGAAAGTTCTTAGAAAAATTGGAAGATCAAGGTGATGAAGGGTGAGGTTTATGAAGGAAATGAGTTCAAAGGCGGCTTTAGACTTTGGGATTCAGTTCTGACAAGTTAATGAGGTATTATGATCGACCCATTGCCTAAGGACATCTAATCCCAGGTTGGCAAAAATCTGGGGCGTTACACGTTAGGAAACCTCCTTCGATGTATTTCAGGAGAAAAACTGAAGCAGTGGAATTTGGCTTTGTCTCAAGCGGAGTTTGCATTCAAAAACATAGTGAACCGCTCGACAGGAAAATCCTCGTTCCAAGTTATTTACGGATGAGTACCTCGCCACACACTAGACTTGGTCCCTCTGCCCAAGCTCCCAGGCATGAGCATTGCAGCAGAACATATGACTGACAAGATCATGGGCATTCATGTGGAGGTACAAACCAAGCTACATGCTTCGAACGAAAAGTACAAGGAGCAAGCGGATAAGCATCAACGACAAAAATTGTTCGAGGTGAGCAATCAAGTAATGGTCCATCTGTGCAAAGAACGATTTCCGACCGAAACGTACAACAAGTTGAAGAATAAAAAGATTGGACCGGTACCAATCATCTGAAAGATCAATGACAATGCTTATGTTGTTGATCTTCCAGATGACATGGCGATCTCACGGACTTTCAACGTCGCGGACCTGACCGAGTATTATGAACCAGCGCAGGATGAGAACTCGAGGACGAGTTCTTTTGAAGTGGAGGGGACTGATGTAGAGCGGGTCGCAGACAGTTTCATGGCCAAGATGGATCAGAAAAGGCCCGGTCGGCGACAGAAGTGATCCAGACCATCGGACCTTAAATCGGGCGTATCTCATAATCCGGAATGAGTTAGCTGACGTAAAATATATGATTTTGGGGTAGAACGAGCTACTTTAGCCAACCAACCCTGCTACACTAGGTTATGATGCCCGAAATTGCGAAAAACTCCTGGATTGACAGTCGTTTCCCTGTTTTAATTTCGTTTTTACTATAAATAATAAGTTTTAGTTTGATTATAACTCTTCATCCGTCGGGCTTTAGGAGTTGTGTCCAACGTGAAAAGAGCTTAGAATAATTAGGAGAACGGTTTGGTGAAGCCAAATAGGACACTTACTATTTTTGGCCGAAAACCTTGCGCACTAGTAGACATCACGACCGTCTATAAATAGTAAGTTTACTATTTATAGTAAGTCGCGATTTTTAGGAGTTTTAGTTGTAGTTTAATTCTAATTTCTTTTCCATTGCTTGGTACCCCTATTTAAAGGATTGTGAACTCATTTTTATTCATTCATTAATCAATTTTGAATTTATTAGAATTTATTTCTATTTTATGCTTTCTTTCCTCGTGGATTCGAGAAGTCTCTGTGAGGAGTCCAGAGAAGTTACGTGGATTCGGAATACTTATCCTCTTGAGGAAGATGGTGCTCGACCTCACATCCTCCCCTGCGTCACTTAAGCCCACCCATCGCTTGGCCAATTCATATGTTATCATTCACTTTAAGCTCCTTACATGTGCCACAACCCATCACGAAGAATCATTTAGTTGATGGTAAACGGTTATAATCGAAATCCTAAGTATTCTTATTAATCCTAAGCCATAAAGATTGATCTTCCTGAATCATTCCCAGTAGGAGCTATAATAGCTAAACAATCACCGATGTAGAAAGACGATAGAAAGAAGTTGCTGCATAAGACTGAAGACTACACACTGGAAAAAATCTAAAAACATCTCAGAATTGAGGAAGAATCCCGCGATTGCGATAAAAAGAATGATAACGAGAATTCCTCGTCCAAGGTACACGCAGTTGAAAATACTAATAACAAGAATTCGGAAAATGACGATTCCCGGAAACCCAATAAAGGGAAATTCAAGAAAAACGCCCAAAAGGAGAACGAAAAGTTCAAAGGCCCATGCCATGTCTGTGGGAAAAATGGGTACTATGCTTGAGTATGATGATATTGCAAGTCTAAAAAAGAGGCAAGTGCAGTAAAAGAAGGTGATATTGTGGCCATGATCACTGAGGTAAATACTATCCAAGGAAAGGTTCCTTATTAGTGGTATGATACTGTTGCTGCCGTACATGTGTGCTACGACAGATCAGCCTTCAAAACCTATGAGGAATTAACCGATGGTCAAGAAGTCCAAATGGGTAATGAAGTCCGATCAGAGGTTGTTGGTAAAGGAACCATCGAACTAATATTCACCTCTGGAAAGAAAGTGATTCTGACAAATGTTATGCACGTTCCAGACATGAGGCAAAACTTAGTTTCTGAGGACCT
This sequence comes from Magnolia changhungtana, assembly GCA_030180095.1. Taxonomy (NCBI): domain Eukaryota; kingdom Viridiplantae; phylum Streptophyta; class Magnoliopsida; order Magnoliales; family Magnoliaceae; genus Magnolia; species Magnolia changhungtana. The sequence continues at coordinate 988,873 of JASAUF010000611.1, forward strand.
TCTCGGTAAACCAAGAATAAGGGTGGTGTACGAGTCAGGAAAACTGATTCTGTCTAAGAATGGGAACTTTGTCGGAAAGGAATATGCTTATAACGGTATGGTTAAGTTTTCTCTGAATGAAAGTAACACTTCTGCGTATATGGTTGAATCCGTTGGACTGTGGCATGATAAACTAGCCCATATTGGGTATAGTACCTTGAAGTTCATGGCAAAGAATGGTTAAATATCATACACGGATAATAAAACCGATAAATTTGAAGTGTGCATACGATCCAAAATGACGAAAAAACCTTTTCCAAGTATTGAAAGATCGTCTTAGGTATTGGATCTTGTGCACAGTGATATTTGTAAGTTAAACGGTATTCTTACTGGTGGAGGCATGTAACGCTCCATATTTTGAGGGTCGAGCAAAGCTCTACTCCCGAGATTCAGCACATCACTTATGCAACATAGATAATGATGTTTAAATATTGTCCATATTAATGCATTAAACCTCAGTGGGATTATACTAAAACGGCATATCATACTCCAAATATACTTAAATTAGGAAGCGGAAGACTGAAATATATGTATATCAGAACGGTAAGTGTTTTATAACCTCCAGAGTATGATGATATAACAGAGTTGAATATAAACATGTATTATTTCAAAATATAAAAGATATCAAAATGTAGACGTTCAACTAATCCATATAACCCTATAATCCCGTCGATCAGTACAAGGTCTATGTAGACCCACCTAATAGCTGAACATAGGAGAATTCCTCCTTCTCATCCATGAATTACATTTCAGCTGCATAGACTCCGTCATCACCTGCACTATAACAGAGTCTGGTTGGTGTTTTAAAACACCATCATAGAGTGGGAGTGAGTGATCAACTCAGTGGTACTATACGGCAAAGGTTAACATGTTATTAATTCAGTTAAACAGTACTGATAAAGCAGTACAACAATCATATCCTAAGTATTCTTATTAATGTAGGAATGGTATGCTGTAATAATGCATGCCCTCGCCTGCACTCCCTCAGCGCCTTCATCTTATGATCGCGCATGGCAAACTCCCTAAATGTGGGCTTCCTCACCAAAGCACATGCAATACGGTGCATGGTCGTGTTAGCCAAGTTCTTAATTAGGCTTATTCATACAGCAGATTCAGGAAGCTAAGGTACCTCCTTTTATATCATAATTCTCAAACGAATGATCCATCTAGGGTCGTCAATCCTAGTTAATCACATAAGATAGAAAAGTTGTAGGGCATCACCCCTAATGAAAGCAGTGGATAGGCAAGTTCAATTGATTATACTCGAAGTCACTACAGGAGGCTCGTCACTTGAATGTAGGCCGATAACTCGAATACAGTGTCCCATACACCACCATATTCGGCTCACAAGTTTGGGTTGCTCACTAGTCATTATGGAGAGGCTCGTCACCCCAGCGTAGGCTGACAGATCGACCACGTTGTCTCATACACTACCATGCCTGGCTCATGAGTCTTAGCAGATTATGGTACCATGGTTGAAATGGGCTGTTACATTGGTAAGTGGTACCTTAGTTCAAGCAGTGATGTCCATAAATAGTAAACACACAATAGGCCAATCAGGTTATTTGATAAGTTCAACTGCTACGAGCACATGTTGAATTAATCGACATGGAGCGCATAAGCACTCAACGTGGCCTAACCACTGTCGACAATCATCTTATGGCTCGGATTCATCGAACGTATCCAATATGACGAGACTAGTTCGGCCACTCAATCGGGAATCGTTACCGATTGCCTGGACTACGTAGTAGTCCCAATCATACTCAAATGCAATAGGTAGTCACATATGATGTTTATAACAGCATTTAACAACAATTCAAATATAATTCTCATTTGAGCATTTTATCAAACACATTGAACATGCTATTATACATATGCATTTCATTCATAAATCACGCATTAGAAATTTAGATTGCATGAGGGAAATCATAAATACGGACATGGTAGTTGAGAATCCTATCTCAATACCCTTAATCAATACAATTCACCAACAATTTCTCATTCAGACATTTTATCAAACACTTAGACTACACATTACTACATACATAGACTAAATTAATTACGACATATATTAAGACAAATTCTTTCACAAAGAGATTTGTCATACACACAACAAACATGAATTCTAGATTAATAGTCATGGCAAGCACAAATCATAATTATAAGTTCATTCAAACATTTCAACAAACACATAGAATGCATATTTGTCCAACATAGTTCATACATGTATAATATATGGAAAGCGTCGTAACTAAGATTATATGGCAGCAATCAAGTCAAACATAAATCATTAGCTGACATTGAGAACCCTGAAAACCATAACCTAAATGTTTATAGTCCGCACCTTTCGTCGGATTGCGCGTTTTAAACTCGGTTCGAACACTACGGCCCCGTCTACAGGACAATGGTTACCTAAATCATGAAATAGGTTAGTTATTTCGTCGATTCCTTTATTTGGATTCCTAAAACAAGATTAGGGTTAGGATTCCTTACCCAAATCGAAGTCAGAATAAGTCGTGTAGCGTAACAAAGAGGCGATCTAGTGCGTGTAGTCGTGAGAGAGCAACACCGCCACGATCTCCCAACCTCTCACTCTTCTCCTCACTCTTGTCTCCTCTTTTCTCTCTTCTCTCACCTAGGGTTTGAGAAATTTATATGAGAGATGGGTGGGGTGGTTTAAGGGCCTTATATAGGCTCAGAAGTGATGTCAATGGCCCTAGGGCCATGGTATACATAGGTTATAGCCAGATGGCGTCTGTTTCGAGCAAATGACGCTCATCTGGAGGTCTATTACCTATCCATGTTACAGAGTAAGTACCTTGACAATGTATCTAAGCCGGAATGCGATTTCAGCATATTTGGATAAACCAATTAACCGTGACGAACCTGTATCTGTTCAACGGTCGTCGTCACTCGATCAACGCCACAAGTATACGGATATGTGTAGGGAAATTTCTATAATCCAAGGGTATAGTTTGGTCAGAAACTAATGGTCTAAAGCCTTTAATTTTGCCCACAAGCAAACGACCTAATTCACTTAAGTTTTGGTTCATTTCCTAAAGATATTCGCATTTCTCACACACTTTGCTCAAGGCTCAAGTTACGCGTTTCTGGATACTATTTGGGCTCGATTCCTGCGATGGTTGTCAAGCCCAATAAGGCAGTCATAACCTTATAGTTTCGTGGTCATCAGACTTTCGACGTGCGGTCCAGGTCCGATACAGAGTTTCGATGTGCTCCTGAGAGCAACTGGGTTTTGAGATTGCTCCTAGGTTTTTAAGTAATGTTGAGTTAGTGATTTTAATAGTTTTAGGTCTTGCCATTCGTATAGATAGTGGTTCGAGCTAATTCCACCGATTATTTAGTTTAGTACTTAAATAATTTTTGCCTAAATTTCTACAGAATACAGTGTTTGGTAATTTCTACCTAAGGTGGTACTCGGGTCTTGGTATAGATTTTTCCGAGACGTTATAAGGCAAAAGGTATTTCATAACCTTTATTAATGATTGCTCTAGATATGTGTATGTATACCTATTAAAGAACAAAGACGAAGCATTGAACATATTTAAAATATATAAAGTAGAAGTAGAAAATCAACTAAATAAGAAAATAAAAATTCTCCATAGCGATAGAGGAGAAGAATACTTCTCTAATGAGTTCGATAACTTCTGTGAAGAACATAGACTAATACATCAATGTAATGCGCCATAGATACCTCAAAAAAATGGAATACCTGAAAGAAAAAATAGAACATTAGTAGAAATGGTCAACTCAATTCTAATCAGATCAAAGTTGTCATTAAGTCTATGGGATGAGGCACTACTTGCAGCGTATCATATACTAAACGAAATTTCATCTAAAAAATATAAAATATCTTCATATGAAACATGGAAAGGAAGAAAACCTAACATAGGATATCTAAAAGTGTGGGGGTGTCTTGCGTATTGCAGAACCCCTGATCCAAAAAGAACTAAGTTAGGATCCAGAGCTATTAAGTGCGACATCGTAGGGTATGCACAAAATAGTAAAACATATAGACTTCTAGATATAGAGTCTAATAGCATAATAGAATCAAGAGACGTCGAGTTCTTTGAGAACTCACTATCCTTAAAGTCAAAGGATAATGAAGTCCAAACTTCTGATAACGAATCAGATAGCACAGATCCACAAATAGTAGAAGCTCATGTTAAACCTCGTAGGAGTCAAAGGACAAGAATAGAGAAGAGTCTAGGAGATGGCTATATAGACTCTCAGCACATCTTTTTCCATCTTGTAGAAGGAGATAGAGAAAATGTTATAAGAAAAATATGTATAGTAATTACTATAGAAGATGATCCTAAAACATATAAAGAGGCTGTATCCTATAGAGACAACTTTCTGAAAAGAAGTTATAAATGATGAAATGGAATATATAATGTCCAATCAAACATGGGAACTAGTAAACTTACCTCCAGGTTCTAGACCCATAGGTTGCAAGTGGGTATTTAAGAAGAAATATCACAATGATGGTACTATCTAAACCTTTAAAGCTCGACTAGTAACTAAGGGTTTTAGGCAAAAAGAAGGGATATATTATTTTGACACATACTCTCCTGTAGCTAGGATAACATCCATTAGGATATTATTTGCGCTAGCTTCCATACATCATCTTCACATCCACCAAATGGATGTAAATACCGTATTTCTAAATGGTGACCTTAGTGAGGAGGTATACATAGAACAACTTTAAGGATTCGTTCTACCAGAAAATGAAAATAAAGTATGTATATTAATCAAATCTTTGTATGGATTAAAACAAGCACCAAAACAATGGTATAAGAAGTTTGATTCCAAAATACTATCCCATAGTATCATGCATAATATAGTTGATAAATGCATATATTCTAAAGTAGATGGTAACTGCATGATTATTATTTGTCTGTATGTTGATGACATGTTAATAATAAGTAATACAATAGAAGGTGTGACTGAAATGAAGAGGTTTTTATTTTCCGTATTCAAAATGAAGGATCTTAGACAAGTTGATACCATCCTAGGTATCAAAGTTAAAAAATATTGTGGGGGTTATGCTTTGTGTCAATTTCATTATACTAAGAAGATATTAAACAAGTTTAACCATCTAAATATAAAAGAAGCAAAAACCCCATTTAATCCAAGTATCAAGCTAAAAGAGAATAACGGAAGAACAGTTGCATAATTAAAATATGCAAGTGATATAGGGAGTCTAATGTATGCTATACAATGTACTAGACCTGATATCGCATATGCTGTGAGTAAACTTAGTAGGTTTACTAGTAACCACAATACTGACCACTGGAATGCAATCAGTAGAGTCTTTGGATACTTAAAAGCAACCAAAGACTTATGACTATTTTATTCAGAGTTTCCTTCCGTATTGGAAAGATATACCGATGCGAGTTGGATATCGAGTACAGGGGACAACAAATATATTACATGGTGGGTATTCACCCTAGGAGGTGCAGCTATATTTTGGGGATCTAAGAAACAGACCTGCATAACACACTCGACTATGAAGTCTAAATTTATACACCTGACTGCAACAGGCAAAGAGGCTGAGTGGCTAAAGGATCTTCTATTAAAAATCTCTTTCTGTGTAAAGCATATATTGGCTGTGTCACTACATTGTGATAGTGAAGCCACATTAGCTAGAGCCTATAGCCGCACATATAATGGTAAGTCCAGACATATAAGTCTTCGACATGATTATGTCAGACAATTGATTCGAGATGGAATCATTATTATTTCCTATGTGAAATCAAGCAATAACCTGGCAGACCCTTTTACCAAACCTCTATCGAGAGAGGTAGTAAAGACTACATCTAGAGCGATGGGGTTGAAACTCTTCAACCAAAGTTCCACCAGTGATGGTAACTCAACCTAAAGTTAGAAAATCTCTAATTTCGGGTTTAATGGGTAAGAACAAGTTACTAATATGTGAAAAGTTTTTCAGCACTAAATTTTAAAACTTCATCCATAATACATAAGTGCTGAGTATTATAAAAAAGGGTTGAGTCTTGGAACTCTTAATGAAATCCATTCTAAAGGACAAGTGTCTTATAGTAAAGAAGACACTAGAAGGATTTCACTTATATAAACATAAAGATGATGCCGTCTTTCATGAGAGTTAAGAGTTTTTTCTTGAGATCGTTCACGAATTAGGATAAGCACATGGCCTTTAATTGTGCTGAGCAAGATTGTGGGAACTCTAATAACACATAGCGAATATGTATGTAGTTTCTCCAACTCTGTTATCTAGGAATAACTAGTTCAACGCTGCGGCTACCAGTCATTTCAATAGAGTTTTGAGATACTTACACTAAGGGAATATTAAAATCAAAAGATATCTTTCTTTATGCATATAAGCTGATTATTCTGACAGAAATGTTTCTTCGAGAAAAAATATATTTTTAAAAAATCAAGTGAGGGATTGTTGCATAATGTTGATTTTAAAATATATTTTAATAATAAAATATAATATATATATATATATATATTATATAAAAGTGTTTGAAAAAATACATTTTTTGTGGGTTTTGGGAATAGCCCCATATTGGAAAAAGAGGAGAAGCTTTTGGTAAATGAAAATAGTGGAGTACTATAATATTTGCTTACCTAGTCCAAGGACTATGGAGCTTGCGTGTTCCAGTGCGTAGCACTGAAACACCCACGAACATGCTTGGGCTCGAGCTCGGGCACGGGCACGGGCACGGGCTCGGTCTTGGGCTCGGTGCGAGGGCATGGGCATGTGAGGTAGTGTGGTTGTAGAGGCGCTAGTGGCGCACTTTGCACTTCACACATTCTATCATGTCGCATAGGGTCTGTCCTTCGCGACCTTACACGAACCGAAGTGAGACGTGTGCGACTAAGTAGTTAAGGCGAGTGGCTAGTTGGAAGAGAGACTAGAGGACTAAGAGAGAGATCCGTCAGTATATATAGAGAGGCTAGAGATGACTGTTGCAGCAAATGTGTAACAGTTATGTAATTCATTGCGGAGCCATGCTGTAACTGCTACATGGCTAGCCCAACAACTAGAAAACGGCTAGCCAAATCTCAAAACAGTCAGCATGCAGCTGCTGTTATGATCCATGCATAATAATGAGAAAATGGCTAGTTTTCCAACAGATAGAAATGACTTAATGGAATTTATGTCTCTGGACTATAACCCCCTAGCCACCATAGCCTATATATAGAGAGCCTGGATGGGTTTCCAATCCATCTCAACTCACTCCAGCAGACCCATACGAATCAGAGCCCATTGACCATATACTCCAGCAATACAGCAAGGTTCTTCTGAACCATTGCCTGAAGATCTGACCAACAAAGTCGTCTAAGAACGGTTCATCTGAAGAACAGACCAGTGCAATGGTCTAATATCAGAATTCTTCTTCTCTCTTTTCTGGGATTTTTCTTTTTCTTTATTTCTACCAGACTGTGTAACAGAGTTCCATTAGTGGGTCTTCGTGTTTGATAAACAAAGACCCACATCAAGCTCATCGTATCCTAGAAGCGGTTTGCCCGTAACCTTTCAGCATACTCAATTCACTTGAGTAGGGGCAAATAACGCTTTAAGGACATCATTCTAAACGCGCTTCAGCCTGTCCTTATTCTATTCCATCTTGAATTCTCAATTTTCATATTTTACAGAAAATACAAATCTGTAATTTTCAACAGTCCAATGCTCAACTGGACAGCACCAAAAGAAGTAGCAGACTTAATGAAACTCACCGTTGAAACTTTCATAGGGGCACTATGATATTTTTCCATCCAACCTGTTTATAAGGTCATATATACCTAGATGAAAGGTTAATATAAAAATCAGATTCATCCAAATCTTTTACAACTCATAAGAAGTTTATAATGGTGGGAGTTCAATCCCCAGTGTGGTCCACTTAAGCATTGGATTTATCTCATTTTTAAGTTTATATACTAAAATGATTTGGAAAAACTCAAACGCGACTATGGCCCGACGGATTATTGACCAGGCAGGGGCAGGACACAATCCGCTTCAATGCTAGTGACAGGCATCCAAACGAGGCCTTGCCCACTTTGTTTCTCATGTGTCTGTCAATCCGAGGCGGATTAGTCACTGACAGTACAAATTTACTATGAAGTGATGTTACGACATTACGTGTGCCCCACCATCATGTTGTTAATCAGATGTCTTAAATCTGTAAAAATTCGACTAACCTCCAGAAATTTTACCTCGAAGTCCATCAAGAAATTTTTGAGGTCTTCGATCAGTCGAGGAAGGGGCTTGACCAGTCGAAGGTTACGCGGACTACGTAAATTTGAGACGGTTTCTGGATTTTTTCAAAGTCAATGCGTAAGTAGAGTTTTCTAAAATATAAATAGGGGTCTCTAGGGCTATTCTAAGATATGCTAAGGCTTTCTAAAGTATTCTAAAGAGTTTCTAAAGGAGTTTTAGGGTTATCAAAGGGTGTAGCACAGGTGAGATTCGAGGTTGTTCGAATTGGGTAAGTCCTCTCTCTTTATAATTTTTATTTTCATAGTAAATTTTCTGTCGCTTTGTGCCGTTGTTTTTTCTCGAAAGGATTTTCCACGTTAAATCTTTATGTTCTCTTGTGATTGCTTAGTGCTCTTAGATTGATATCCTAAATCCATATCTGTGTGATTCCGCAGACCAAATCCCAACACATCATCTATGTGTTGTATCCACAACATCCATTCATTTGGAGACATCAGATTAAGGCATGTAAAAAAGAATGAGTAGATCAAAAGCTCAAGTGGACCCCACCACAGAAATCAGTGGGGATTAAATGCCTATCCTTAAAAACACTTCTCGAGAGCCACAAAAGTATTTGATCAAGCTATATTTGTGTTTTCCATTCTTCCATGTCTGCGTTAACTTATCAACAGGTTTGATCTCAAATAAACTTCGTAGTGGGCTCAGAAAGGTTTCAATGGAAGCGTCACTGTTGTCACTGTTTTATGCGGTGGGTTCACTTGAGCTTCGAATCTTCTTCAATCTTTGGCACGTGTCCTGAAATGATCTCTCTAAATGGATGGACGGTATGGATGCAACACATACATTATGGTCGGTCCACAAAACGTAGTGACATCACTTCAATTGCCAAATTCGATACTGAATGTGTCAGCAGCTAATCAAGACTACTCGAGGGAGTATAAAAAAAGATGGAAGGGATTGGCTACTCCCCGTCCTACCCGCCCGCCTATGGCTGGTGGTCGGTGCTATGTGGGCCCCACCATGATGTATGTAGTGGGAAGGGGACTGGGTCGTGCCGTGCTTAAGGCGTCCAGGCAGGGCCTCTGTGGAGCCAACTGTGATGTATGGGTTTCATCCGCACCGTCCATCCATTTTTTCATGTCCTTTTAAGGTATGAGGCAAAAAATTAGACAAGTCCAGTGCTCAACTGGACAGCACCACAGGATGTAGCGGGCGTCATAAAACTCACCCTAGAAACTTTCACGGAGGCTACTTTGATGTTTGTTTTCAATCTGAACCTTTCATAAGTTCATATATACCTGAATGAAAGGAAAACATAGAAAAGCAGATTCATCCATATCTTTTACTGTTCACACTAAGTTTGTAATCGGGTGAGAGTTCGGACGCGGATTTAGTGCCAAAACTTTGGCAGGAAGATGCTGGGTGGGGCCCACCGAGATGTTTGTGAGAAATTTACCCTGTCCATCCATTTTGTGAGATCGTTTTAGGATGTGAGGCTAAAACTGATGTGCATCCAACACTCAAGTGCGCCATACGAGAGGAAACAATGGGCATTCAGTGAGCACTGTTGAAGCATTCTTATGACTATAAAAAGTTTTGCATCATGCTATATTTTTGCTATTTTCACTCCATCACATTATAAATAAAATTATAAACGTTTTGGATACCATAAAAACATCAAGGTGAAGCTGGGGAAGGTTTCAACCGTAGAAATTTCTTCCCCCAACTTTCTCACCGGCGTGACTCACTTAGGGCCTGTTTGGCCAGTGGTATTAAGTTGTATTAAAAGGGATTGCATTGTTAAACTCACCTTGGTATTGGGAATGACATGTTTTGAAGGAGTGTGGGATGGGATTAAAATTAATCGTATAAGTTTTGTAAAATGAGCCTTGTGTTGAAAAGTATAAGATGGGATTCTCAAATCCCATGATAATAAATCTCCAAGTGTAATTTGAAAGGAAATCCTGAGATTTACTTTTAATCGTATACATTCCAAACATGATATTGTAAAACATGGGATACATCCAACCCAGGGACAATACCTTACACATGCATTTATTGTTACTATTACAATTTCATCCACCTTAATTCCACCTAATGCAGTTGGCCAAACAGGCCCTTAAGCTTATATCCAACTCTTTTTTGGTTATAGGTCCTAATACAACCTCGCAAAACAATCGGATATACGAAATGAATTTCTCACATACATTGCAGTACCCCATGTCCTTGCGCACAAACTTCATGCGAAAGGGTTTCAATCCTGGTGCGTGGAATTGCTGCTAAAGCCTTCTGCACGAAGCTCCCAAGGCACCCTGTGATGTTTGTGAGAAATCACAACCAAAAGTGAGTAGGATATGATACTCTCGTGGCCAAACTAAAGGAAACAACGGGTAAGGAAATTCCCACCGTTGAAACCTTCAGGGGTTCAACAGTGATGTTTATATGTCATCCACACTGTTTATAACTTCATTTCTATTAGGATTAGCTGAAAACACAAATATCAGTCTAATTCAAAACTTCTGTAGCCCCATGAATATTTCAATCGTGGATGTTCGATCCTTGTGTTCTCCGTCTACTTGAGTACCGGATGTAGCTCATTTTTTACTTCGTAACTTCATTTCTATTGGGATTAACTGAAAATACAAATATTAGCCTGATTCAAAACTTCCGTGGCCCATGAATATTTCAATTGTGGACGTTCGAACCGCATGTTTTCGGTCCACTTGAGTACCGGATCTAGCTCATTTTTTACTTCATGCTCTAACATGATCTCACGGAGCCGATGAATCGGGTGGATTTCTCATAAACATCATGGTGGCCCACATAGGTTCCGAGCTTAGGAACTTCCGCATCCTCAAGTTTGATCTTAAATAAACGTCTCGGTGAGCGTAGGAAGGTTTCAATGGTGGGCATCAACGTTGTTGAGGTCGAAATCCGGTCAGCCCTCTCCTCCTCTGAGCAGGTGATGGACCTGGAATCCTGCACATAAACCGTCCACAATGGAGACCCTAGCTAAGCCGGGGGACCCTCCGATGCCTAAGTCCGGACAACAGAACTGGTCTAGGTTTAGGAGAGGGAGAGTTTCGAAAGTTGCGTACCTTTGCTTACGGGATGGTGTGATATTTATACCTTCTCATTCGCTCGATTTGTGCCCGATCATCTCGGCACGATCGGCACGGATACGTGGATCGTGGAGATATTGCTCAGAATCCTGAGATCGTGTCCTAAGACGTGTGTATCTTGCGGGCGAGTTAATAGCGCATTTTTATATATGGCGCTCCTTCATTTAGCGCGTGGGACCTTCATCCTCGGAGGTACCTCGCTCTGCTGGACTGAAGACGACAATACCAATCCGAGCCGACTTGGTTTCATTGAACCAATCGCTTGGAGTCGATCGTACACCCCAGAGGCTCTTCCTTCCGATTACCCCTGGGAAGAAGCTGATCGAGGATGGGAGCTTCGTCCATCCTAACTCATTCTTTTAGTATTACTCTGAGGTTCGGACTCCGCTCGGAATAATGAACAGTCGGTCCTTCTACTCGTTATTGACTCGGATCTTCCCATAACAGAAGCCCCCTACTCTCTGAGGCCATTTATGAGCTCGGAGAGTAATCACCTGGAAGATTAGTCGACTCAGCTTTTCGGCGCATTTATGGTTCTCGTGCGAACGTCTCGCACTCGAGTTTTAGTGGCTTCGAGCTAACCATGAACGAACACGTGGCGACGGTTGGGATTTCGAATCGTTACCGACTTGTGGGTGATTGCCACGTGCTCTCGAGGCGTCATATCGGGCGCTCTTTTCTGCGCTCGGTTACCGTGTGGATTAACTCACACAATAATCGAGGAGGATTTCGTTACTTTTACCACGTTTTGGACCAATGATGTAACGCCACGTCGGACTTGGAGTCGACGCCCATGATTCCGACGCAGTCATTATTACATACCATTCAATGGGGTCTTTTATTCCATAAAAGGCTTATTGAGGTCTTCATTCGTCTGCTATCGTTTGGCATTTGAGTTGTTTAACGGAGAAGACGATTTCCGGCGAAGGCGATTTCCGGCAGCAAAGTTTCCGAACGTTCTCACACTTGCCGAGGTCATCTCCGGTGATCGTCGGTGAGTTTGATCTTTAGCATCCGTGTTCCAAGATGTCTTCCGATAGGAAATGGCTAGGACTTACAATGATGACTCGAGTTAGGGAGTTCGATAACCGAAGAGGGGCTTCGAAGGTTCCTTCAAGCAAAGTGCCGTTATATCCTCGGCCCGGGAAACGGGTAGTGGCGAGAACTCTGACTCACCAGTCGGTCAAAGAAAGGGGCAAGACGAGCTCCCGAGTTGCCACCGCCGATGTTCCGCAGATGCCCCCGGTGGGAGGGCGTCGGGGTGTTCCGGGGGGCTCAGAATTACTGAGTCCCAAATGGAATGGATTCGGAAGGAGTTTGACATACCTCGCTCCGTTCGGATCGGGGCCCCGAGCCTCTCGATCAGCTTGGCAATCCCGGCCGGGGGAGGTAGCCATATTTTTATGTGGCCTATTGTGCGGACTCCGACTCGATGCACCCCTTCATTCGAGCTCTAACCGCTTACTTAGGGCTCGCGCACTGGGACAAGATTCGCACCTAATGCTTGGAGAGTGCTAATTTCCTCTTACATTATCTCGGCACCAAGTAGGGAACTCGGCGTTGACGCCATGAGCCAGCCGAGCTTGTACCTAGTCAACACGAAGGTAACGATCCCTAGTACTATTTCGCGACCGGGCAGTAGGGGTCGTGGCTCATCTTGGGTCTTCCGTCCTCAAATAAGGACCGGAAGAACAAATGGTTTTTGGGCCATGAGGCGAGTGGGAGGCGCCGGCAGCAGGTCGGGGCTTTATCGGCTCGGGTTCTGTTCGCTTCACTATGCCTATGTGTTGGGTCGAGATTTCTTTAAAACGGTGCTTTTTTACTTCAACCTTACTCAAGAGAAAATTGTCTGCCGGGTTTCGCGAGGGGCGTACCCTTCATTACCTCGGACCGAGAGAAGAACCGAGATAGCCAAAGCGAGGGCATATTCGGAGGAGCATCGTCGCGGTCGATCGACATGGTGCAACCTTTATCGATCGGGGCTTTGCAAGACGAGGCCGCATTCTACCTCGCTCAGTGAGTATCCCTACTTTCAATCAGTTTTTTTTTACAGGTCCGAAGTAACGTGATCTTACTCATTCTGCTGTACAGGCATGGCCGAGGCGTCCGGTTCTCGGAGGAGGAGAGCTGCGCTATCTGCTGAGGAGATGTTGAGGACTGAGCCCCCTGCGAAGGTAGCTCGGAGGAAGAAGGTTGCTCATAGAGTTCATCCTGCAGATTCTGCTTCAGCGGTTGCGGCTCAGAGGGCGGCACTTCCTCCTCCTATCCCGAACACCTTGGTTCGGGATACAGCTCCATTTCCTGCCTCAGCGCCTTTAGTCGAGGGACCAATCTGCGATTGTGTCCCCAATTCCAATACTACCAGGGGCAGTTGCATCTGCAATTGTGTCCCCAATTCCAACACCATCGGGTGTAGCCACGAGGGCCCCGGTCGGTGTTGAGATGGTCGCACCTCTGCGCGGCCTTAAACTCGGTTGCCCGCCCAAAGAACGGGGCGCCTCTCTCCATCCATCCGTTCGCTCCTCCTAGTGAAGGAGCGAGGCTAGAACTCTCCGTTGATAGCAGTTCACTCATCCTCCGAGCGAGAGGAAGCCGTTCGGATGGCCGACGCTATGATTACCCAACCTTTGGTCATGAGGGGGAGGCTATGCGTGATGCCGAGGGAGAGGCTCAACCCTACTGCGATCGGACTAGAGCCTGGGAGAAGAGACGGGCTCGGCTCAAGTTGGCACGAGCGGAGGACGGTTCGAGCCGGGTTATCACATGTCTTGTCTGACGGATTGGGCGGCGAAACATGTTCCAGAGGAATCCATTTCTCGCCTTCTTGATAAACCGGACGACCGCTTCTTGGAAGACTTGGCTGGAGTCTTCTATCAGGTACTTTGTCCCTTCAAAGTTGTAGTTATTTTTTTGTGTTATTATTTCCTTCTCATTTCTTTGCTTTGAACCAGTCTGTTCGAGGATCCTCCTGTGCTGGGAGAGGGTCCGAGAGCGTCGGAAAATTGACGCCGAGGTCGAAGCCTTAGGAGCGAGGTGGGAGCCCTCCGGCGAGACGGAGACCCTTCAAACGGAAGCGGGAGTCTTATGACAATGCTTCTATTCTTTCAACGGAACGGAGTGATCTGTGTCACCGGCTTGAAGGCAAAGCAGGTCGAATCGCCCGGCCAGAGGGTCGTGAAGGACCTCGAGGCGTGTCGTGATGCGGCGAAAGGGCCGAGCTGGGTCATGCTAAAGTCCGAGCTGACATCCTGGCTAAGGAGATTGCCCGACTGAATGAGGATCAAAGGAAGATCAAGTCTGAGGCTGTAGAAGAGAAAAACAGAGCTATAGCCGCGGCTCTGGAAGCTCAGAAGGCCGAGGCTGAAGTCTCCTTGGCCATGGCAGTTACTGCAGCAATAGATTCATACAAGACCTCGAAGGAGAGGGATGTCGAGGCTGCCAAATTTTATGACCGCGGTTTTGACGAATGCCTTATCGAGGTCCAGAAGCTATATCCAGACCTTGACCTTGATCCTCTCCTACCTGAGGACCCTGCCGATGCTGCTGTCGAGCCGACCGACCCGGAACAAGCCCCGGGTTCCCAAGCCCCTCTCGCCCTCTGAAGGCTCCGTTTCCTTTATTTGTATTGTTTTTTTTATATATACTTTGTTTTAGTAATTATTTTAATGAGAGAGCCAATTTTGGGACCCCACTTTTTTCTTGGTTATTCTTACTTACTGTGTGATGCAATCGAGTCGAGTCCTTGATTTGCTCGGATGTGGTTTGGGCTTCGGTCTGATCCTTAAAAGGATCAAGTCGTTTCGCTGCGGAGGGCCTTCCGAGTAGGTGGGACCGACTTCCTTACTAGGGGTCGGAATTACCCATTGGCTTTGCCCACCCTGCTAAGGGGATGCCTTTGTAGAAATTGGTCCGACTTCCTTAGTGGGAAGTCGGACGCTCGTAGATTTATTTCTCGGTTAAGAGGGGCGCCTGTAGAATTTTAGCCTGTTTGATCTTTGTTGATGGCAAGGATAAGCTGTTTGAATGTGCTTTTATTCATAACCTTAAAGGTTTGTCGCTCGGGGGCGTACATTATTGAATGACCTCAAAAGTCAGTAAGCTACTCGGAGCGCTTTATTACTGATAGTAAATCTTCAGATGCTCTGCATTCCACGGGTGATCGATCCTTGGCAGCGGGAAACTGTCTTTCGGACATGCCTTATTCAGATCCGAGTAGTCCACACAAACTCTCCATTTGCCATTTGCCTTCTTAACCAGCACCACATTTGCGATCCATTCCGGGTAATGTACCTCTTCTATGAAGCCGGCGTCCAACAGGACCGAGATTTCGTCCGCAATGGCTTCGCACCGCTCGGCATCAAACGGTCTCCTCTTTTGCTTCACAGGTCTGTGGTCTGGATCCACGTTCAACCGATGGACCAAAACGTCCGGAGAGATTCCTGGCATATCCGCGTGCGACCAGGCGAATACGTTCCTGTGTCGTCGCAGGAAAGTTAACAACTCGGAACGTTGCTCAGGCGTGAGTGATGTTCCGAGTCGAACCGTCTTGCTAGGATCGGCTTCGTCCAGTGATACCTTTTCTAAATCTTCAATCGGCTTATTCTCGGTGGGTCCGCGCGGGTCCAAGACATTGACAGTGAGCGCTTGCTTTACAGACCCTTTTCGAACTGCAATAGCATAACATCTCCGAGCCTCGCGTTGATCGCCTCGGAGGTAATCCTGTTCCGCCTTCAGCAGAAATTTCATCATCAGGTGATAAGTAGATACGACCGCCCGCATTGCATTGAGGGAGGGTCGCATAATTACATTATGCACCGATGGTACGTTGACAACAAGGAAGTCCACCATCAAGGTGACTTGATGTTGCCCTTCTCCCGCGATCCGGAGGGAAATAGCTCCTTCGAGATTACTCTTTCTCCAAGCAAAGCCATGTAAGGGGGTCTTCACAGCCCGAGGCGAGGCGTGGAATCCCCATCCTTTCGAAGGCCTCGAGTAGATCACGTGGGCCGAGCTTCGAGTGTCGATGAGAACCCGGTACACCTTATGATTGGCTATGGTCATAGTGACCACCAAGGCGTCATCGTGCGGGTGTTGAATCCCCCGAGCGTCATCTTCTGTGAATGTGAGGCTACAGGGACTGACCCGCGGTTCTTTATTAGGCCGCTCGGTAAGATTGACGTAATGCTCTGGGCTCCTTCGGGAATGGGCCTTTCGGGCTCTGTTTGAGTCTCCTCCCCCTGATGTACCTCCGAAGATAGTGCGGATTTCCGCAGGTTCTTCGGTTGGATTTTTGGGCGTCCGCGTGGTCGCTCCTCTTTCCGAGTAGTCTTCTCTTGCTTGGTATACCTACGTAAGTGGCCCTTCCGGATGAGTGATTCGATTTCATCCTTGAGATCTACACACTCTTCGGTATTGTGGCCATGATCTCGATGAAAGCGACAATACTTGCGCTTGTCGCGGAGTTCTGGGTCTGCCCGCATACAGACTGGCCAATTGAGAAGTTTTTCGCCTCGGATATCTAGTAAAATCTGCTCAGTTGTAGTATTGAGAGGTGTGTAGGAACGGAATCTTCCTTCTGGCTTTCTACTTGGTCGACGATCTCGGGAAGAATGATCATCCGAGTTTTTCCTCGAGGCTTGGGGCTCCTCGTTCCTTGGCCTCTTCCCTTTCCCATTCGGCTCGGTTACCTGGATACTCTTGCGGGTAGCGGAGAATTCCTCGGCATGAACGTATTTCTGGGCTCTAGCAATGAGCTCGGCTAACGTCTTTGCCGGGTTCTTTCCTATAGAGAAGGCGAACCTTCCTTCCCTCAAGCCGCCATGCATACTGCGGCGAGTGCCATCTTGTCGTCGTAGTCTTCCACCTGTAACGCCTCCTCGTTGAATCGGGCAATGTAATCTTTTAAGGATTCTTTTGGCCCTTGTTTGATGGTGAGCAGGTGGGTATTGGGCTTTCGGCTTCTCTTACCGCTTATAAACTGGGTAAGGAATGACCGAGACAACTCTTCGAATGAACTTATGGATCCAGGCTTGAGCTGTCGATACCAACTCCGAGCGGATCCAGCCAGAGTGATAGAGAATCTCTCGCACATCATTGCATCGATCGCCGGTCTCAGATCCGCATCCACGAACGATAAGCTTCCACATGTTCGATGGGTCGCCGGACCGAGTGTTGTATGTATGAATCGAAATCTCCGAGGCATCACTTCGTTCATGATTTCATGCGGTGAACGGAGGCTTGGTTTCTTCCATCATGGCTTGAACGGCAGTGGGATTGATGACGGCCATTGCTTGTTGTTTCGTAGCATCGGGACTTGATTATTCAGTCCGCAAATCGTGACTCCCGGGGATCTCTATTTTCCGCCACTTCTTCCCGAGTGTTCTCCGCTCGGGATCCTTCTTTCCTTCTCCTTTCCGGGGTGTGACGAAGGTCGGTTGGAGCCAAAGCCGAGGCGGTGGGACATCCGTCGGGACTCTAGTCGTCACATTCCCTGGTGGGAGCTCGGGAAGGTTTTGAGCCGACATTGGTGCTCTGTTGGAAGGTTGCGGAGATGTCCAGCGCCTCGGGCTTCTTGTCGCGGCGAATGGGCCCGAACGGTTGGTCCAACTTCTTCCGTGCTTGGACTTCTCCGCTCGGGTTGTTGTTGGGGCTCACGCTCCGCCTCATTCGTTGCAACTCATCGCGTTGGCCCGCACTTCGCCTTGTAAAGCGCGGTATTTGTTGGAACGATTGCGAGAACGTTGAGAAGGGCCCGGAGCGGACTCCGCATGAAGTAATGATGAGGAGCGGGTCTGCTCCGGTTCCACCACCACAGCTTTCTTCTTCCCTCTAGCCATCGCTATTCAGAATAGGAAACTGACTTTTTGTATCACTTTCCCACAGACGGCGCCAAAAATGTTGAGGTCGAAATCCGGTCAGCCCTCTCCTCCTCTGAGCAGGTGATGGACCTGGAATCCTGCACATAAACCGTCCACAATGGAGACCCTAGCTAAGCGGGGACCCTCCGATGCCTAAGTCGGGACAACAGAATCCGGGTCTAGGTTTAGGAGAGGAGAGTTTCGAAGTGTTGCGTACTTTGCTTACGGGATGGTGTGATATTTATACCTTCTCATTCGCTCGATTTGTGCCCGATCATCTCGGACGATCGCCGGGATACGTGGATCGTGGAGATATTGCTCGAATCCGAGATCGTGTCCTAAGACGTGTGTATCTTGCGGGCGAGTTAATAGCGCATTTCTATATATGGAAGTTCCTTCATTTAGCGCGTGGGACCTTCATCCTCGGAGGTACCTCGGCTCGGCTGGACTGAAGACGACAATACCAATCGAGCTGACGACTGGTTTCATTGAACCAATCGCTTGGAGTCGATCGTACACCCCAGAGGCTCTTCCTTCCGATTACCCCTGGGAAGAAGCTGATCGAGGATGGGAGCTTCGTCCATCCTAACTCATTCTTTTAGTATTACTCTGAGGTTCAGACTCCGCTCGGAATAATGAACAGTCGGTCCTTCTACTCGTTATTGACTCGGATCTTCCCATAACAAACGTCTTCATTGTTTTCTGCGGTGAGGTCCACTTGAGTTTGGTTCTACCTCAATCTTGTACACATATCCTGAAATGATCTCTTCAAATGAATGGACGGTGTGGATACAACACATACGTTATGGTGGGTCCAAAGAACTTGCCGACGTCACTTCCGTAGCTAAATTCGGTACCGAAAGTGTCAGCAGCGAATCAAGACCACTTGAGGGAATATGATAAAAAGAATGGCTACTCAATCCATGTTTCAACCGTCCAACTTTTGTATGACTCTCTTATGCTGATATAAGAAACAAAACAGCATACTCATGTGTCCCACCATGGCAGAAAGCACTGATCTCTCACACGCGTGATTGGCTGGGTTCAAGATGAGGAGTCGAGTCGAGCCGAGTCTGAAGCCTCGGGTCCAAAAAAAAAATCTGTAAAAAGCAAAACCGTTCAGCGCTCGAGGCAGTGGGGCTTTTGTACTTGCATTTTGCAATCAATCTCGTATTCTCTCGAGAATCGCTGAAAAGACACAACCGGATAGTCAACAAAGTCGGCGAGTAATTGCCGCTCGCTTACTCCTCATTGGCCAACGTGTCGCCGTTACCCTTTAATCCATTTTTCTATTTCTTCTCTCAGGGCGTACGGAGTCGCCGATTTTCCCTCCACTACTCCATTTGTATTTGTACGAAGTAACTCTTCGGACGCGGATTAGATACTGCCATGTTGAGCAGCGAGACTCGCTACTGAAGTGACGTCACTAAGTTCCGTAGGACCTACCATGATGCATGATGCATGTGTTGTATCAACACCATTGATCCATTTGGAAAGATTATTTTAGGGCATGATACAAAGAATGAGTCGGAATATGAGGTGGACTCCACCACAGAAAATTGTAGGAAGAGTGACGCCCCCACCGGTGAAACCTTCCTAAGGTACACTATCATGTTTATCTGAGATCAAACGTGTTCATGAGTTAAGACGGACACAAGGGCCTGTTTGGAGGGACCGATCCCACGATATTAGGAGGGATGGGATCGCAATATCCTGGAATATGCATGACGAGCCGAATAGATCCGGTGAACTTGTCCGTATAAGCAATCCCATGGATCTTAAAACAATCCACTGACATCACCATCATTGCGTTAAAATTGATCTCATTCTTTGATTTGACGGAGTGGAAGGTAAAATCTTGAGATATGCTCAACCTGCCAAACAAACCCAATGAACTTGTCCTGGGATATATCAATCCCATGGATCTTAAGGGCCTGTTTGGCCGGGCAGGGTGGATGGGATTAGGTTGTATTAGGATGGATTGGAAGGAGCAATCCTGGGATTTGGCCGGGCGTGCCAAACCGGAAGAAGTTGGATATAGCAATCCCATGGGATTGCCAACAATCAACTGACATCACCATCATTACCTTGAAATCCACCCAATCCCTCTTAATCCATCTATTTTGCTTGGGACATGTTTGGTTAGACGGAGCAATTCCAAGATTGGCTAGGCGAGCCAAACATACTCGGTGATAAATTCCCTGGATATAGCAATCCCACAGCAATCCACTGACACAGCCACTACTACTTGCCATCCACCCTAATTCAATCCAATCCCATGGGATGGGCCCGTCCAAACACGTGGCCAGACCGATCCCATGGGATTTGGAGGGATAGAATGAAATTTAAGGTAATGATGGTGGTGTCAGTGGATGTCGTATAAACTCACGGGATGGAACGAATTTCAGGATGATGGAAGTGCGTGTTTGGGATGGCCGTCGTTGTCGGTGTAGACTGTGGATTTACAGCCGAGCGTGTTTGGAGTAGACCTCTGCTGTATCCAACGCCCGTGCATTTCATCCGCTATGTGGGGCCCCACCATGATGTTTGTGTCTCATCCATGCTGTCCATCTATTTGTTGGATGAGCCGCTGTAATCTTCCTTTGTTTTTGAGATGTCTGGTCGTTGTAGATTTTTACCATCTTTGAATCTGGTTAGACTCTCATGGTAGTTTATCACCGTCTAAGAGTGACACTGACTCGTCCAAGTTAATTCTTGTATGGACATCCAGACCGTCAAAGTTGTGGGGCACATTTTTGACGGAGTGTACAACTATGATTGTGTACGGTGGAAGAGGCATTGCCATTTTTGATGGAGTGTACAACCGATGGAGGGAATGGAGAAAACGGTGGGACGGATTCACCGAATCCGATCAAAATCTCATGCAGCGTTTATAAGGGCGGCACCATCGCCCGTACAGATATTCGCTAAACAGTTGGTGGGATGGACGAGTTTGGATAACCACAGGAAATCGACAGATATCCCGTATTTAGCGCCCGGCCAAACATGCCCTAAACCAATCCACTGACATCACCACCATTACCTTGAAATCCATCCCATCCCTCCTAGTCCTATAGGATTTGCGCGGCCAAACAGGCTCTTAAAGAAGAAAAACACAAATTTAAGCTTGATCCAAAACATTTGTGGCCGTTAGACATTTTTTATGGTGGCGTCACTCTCCCCATTCATTTACGTGGTGGGGTCTATTGGAGCTTTGGATCTGACTCACGCTGAAGAGTGGGGCCTCAATGTATGGATGGACAACACATACGTCATGGTTGAGTCCGACGGAACTTGGTGACGTCAAGTCAGTAGCGAATCTGCCTGCTCAACCTGTCATAGCTAATCCGCGTCCTAACTCTTCAGCACGCTACTACTGCATCCGAACCGTATAACAACTGGGCCATCTTCCCACATTATCAAGTGAGTCACACGTGTGGATCGAATGGATACGTTCTTTTACGGGAAAATATTGTGTGCGTGCTGTATGTACGTACAATCTGTACGCAGCAACTCCAACCGTCCGATGGTCGTGGGTGGAATCTGATCTGTAATCTAGAAGCGAACATTCGAAAATCCTGTTTTTGAAATGCGTAGGGATACCCTCAACTGTGTTGGGAGTTAGTATGTGTTCAATTCTCCATGCTCCCTCAGTGCACCAAATCTTTCTTAAGATTTAGGTCAAAATTCAGGTGTTAGTTCACCACCCTTTTTCAGAATGTTGGTGACTCATCCTATAGCATCTAAACTGTCCAAATTGCGGGGAATATTATGGTTGAAGCATATCCTGAAAAATCACTCTGACGGAAGATTCCTAACCATCCAAATTCGGGCCTTCAAATGCATGGTTGAAATTAAAATAGAGGGTGGTCATCCAAGTTCAAAGGGATGATCATATTCTTTACCGTATTCTGATTATAACGATATCTGATTATGCTTGGTAAGTGTTTTGGATGGTCTGGATTTCCATAGAACTGTCCCGTATGTACAGAAGATGAGTCACCACCATTTTTTAAAGTGTGATAGAGTATCACACGCTTTAAATAGTAAGTGCTATTCCAGTCGCGCGCATCTACACGCGCCAAAATTGCAATCTTCACCCGTGCTGACGTGGCATACGTGTGAGGTTCTGGATGTTCATCTACACCAACACGTGTAAGGAAACACATGTACGGTGAAGGTGGAGGCTGGTTATCCTATTCCGAAGGTCTAGTTTATGTACACGTCTGACAAGATGATGGGCGGATAGATCCGAATAGGTGCGACCCCAGACAGTGCAACATTTACTGTGGGGCCCACCTTCATCTATTTATTTTAAATCCACTCTGTCCATCCGTTTTTCCGGATCATTTTAATTCATGAGCATAAAAATGAAATATATACACATCTCAGATGGACCATACCATAGGAAAAAGTAGTGATTGAACACCCACCATTAAAAACTTCCTAGGGCCCATTGTAATGTTTCCATAATTTCTATTTTCCATCCAACCTGTTGATAACGTCCAAAAAACCTGGATGAATGGAAAAAATAATATCAGCTTGATCAAAAGCTTTTGTCGCCCACAAGAAGTTTTTAATGGTCAATCACCGTTGTTTCTTATGGTATGGTCTACATGAGACTTAGATTGTTTCACTCTTGTATTTCTCCCTAAAATGATCTTCTGAAATGTATGGACGGCGTGGATTTAGAATAAATACATCAAGGTGGGCTCCACGGTAAGGGCTGCACCGTCTTGGGTACGACCGTGGCGCTCCTAATCCGCTCGCCATATACCGTGGTCACGTGCCACGCACGTGCTCTTTACCTTCCACTTGTTTGAACCGTCACTTGTTGTTGTACCGGTTTGACCTGCCAGATGAGTAAACGACCTGTTTTATCGGTGTAGATCATCATCATGCTGGGTTCCAACATATGAATGGGTCAGATGTCTCGTACACATGTGACTTTGTGTAGAAGGGGCTGCGTGCGTAGCTAAACAAACGTGCGGATATCAGTCATCCGTCGAATGACTGATGAGCAGGAACATCAGATGGTGGGCCCACGCTCTCTATATCCGTACTGAGGCAGTTGCTCGTATCCACCAAATACACATTCGGTGTCTGAATCTGACATAACAGTCAACTAACGCGACAAACGCATTCAATGGCGAAATGGCTGTTTGGAGTTTGATAATTGCACACGCGTGCATTGATTCTGTTTATCCACACGCATTCGTACGTTTCTACATGAAACACGCGTGTGTGATCAGATCTTTCCATCATATGAAATAAACCTTTTATATCTTGTGAGATAAAAATTATTCCATTTTCCACTCTTAAGGGATATATATTTAGAAAATAAATGAACGGGTAAATTTTTTTTTCCAGCAGTCAGATTTCTTTGTTTATGGTTTCCTATATAAATATTCAAACAGTCTGTTTTTTCAAAAATAATATCTAAGAATTTTTTCCAACTAAATCGAAAGATCAGATCTCTGGTACATTTTTCACATTAACATGTGTACATGAGAGTACATGTTTGGGCTCCCCGCGTGTGGAACTATCAAACCACCGGCTTTTGACTGCGATAGGGAGCACGTGATAAAGGACCAGAAAAGGCACGGATGGAATTACCATATTGCCCCTAGAGAACATGCATGATTTGTGGGGTGTTGCCGTCCTTGTGAAGGGTATTTTAGTCATTAAGGCTTCAGGGGATCTCACATCAGGAGTACTCACTGGTAGTATTTTGAAGTTTGCCGCAAAAACGCCTTTTTTCGGTCTAAAAGCTCAAAATATCTGTTGCGTGACGAGAAAATAACGATATAACATAAAATATCGCGATATGAGTTGAAGACGAGAAAAAGACATTGTCGTGCGATAGTTCATCACCATTTTGGTGACTCATCCTAGTCACATGTGGCATCTTTGTACGCTATCCTGACCATCCAAATCGTGACGCGCGTTATAGATGGTGTATGCATTTAAAATCATAGTAATCAAGAAATCGTAACCATCCAATTGAGATCTATCAAATGGTTGGTTGAAAGATCATCGTCTCATAGTAATTCTTTTCTTGATGCTCCATCTAAGATTGGATCAACAACTTGTATGGTTTGGATTGCTGTGTAACATTGGTGTGGGTACAATCTATGGTGGACTCCGCCTATCAAATTGTCATAGTCGATCTTTAGGTGGCCTGGAGGAGGCATGAGCATTCGTACTTCATGGACTATGGTTTGCATCATTTATAACATTGAGAAAGGCTTTGATACTCTGGCAGAGGGGTGGATAATACGCAGCCACTTCAAAATAAATAAGACATTGCATCCATAGCATGCAAGTAATTTTAATTAAACTGTATAAAGCATTTTTCTAAGTTGAGATGTATGATTAACAAAAACTATACTTATTTCGTTATCCTACTCTCCCATTGGTTGACATTTATTGGGGGTTAAAAACAAAAAATATTCAAAGGTAATATTTCAAGAAACAAGTGTCAGCCAATCAGTTAAAATAGGGTTAATAGCCTTTTGTGATGTCACTTGCTCTGTGGCGGGCTCTTGCGTTGGAAGGAAAACGATCTTTCAAAGTAGCGTCGGTTTTCACCGAAATAAGAATTTAACCCGCTCATTGGTTGATTTTATCTGTTCATTTTATACAAACAACTGTGATTTTATTAAAAAGTTTTTTATTTTTATTTTCATTTATTTGAATCTCTTTGTATGGCACTACTATATTAAGGGCCCGTTTGATTTTTCAAATTCATAATAAATGCCCCATAAATACCTACTTATTACAATTTCACCATGTTTGAAAATAGTCAGGTACCGCGGCTTGGAAAACGATCCGAAAGGATTAATTTAAATTTGTGGGCCCCACCATGATGTATATGACATGACAACACGTGTTGTCCATTTGCTTTACTATGACATTTTGAGGCATGAGCCGAAAAATGAGCCAACGTTGAAGTGGCCCACACCAAAGTAAACAGTGGCCCCAAGAAGTTTTTAACGGTGGGTGTTCGATTCCCTTTTTCCTGTGGTGTGGTCCACTTAAACTTTAAATCTGGCTCTTTTTTTGACTCATGCCCTAAATTCAGCTGGCATAATGAATGGACGATGTGGATAATCCACATACATCATGGTAGGCCCCACGAAAAATTGGCAACATCCTCGATTTTAGCATTGAGAAAA
The DNA here is from genome assembly GCA_030180095.1 of Magnolia changhungtana. NCBI lineage: Eukaryota > Viridiplantae > Streptophyta > Magnoliopsida > Magnoliales > Magnoliaceae > Magnolia > Magnolia changhungtana. Next base: position 1,014,296 of record JASAUF010000611.1, read on the forward strand.
ATAAGAGTCAAATCAATCATAGAAAATGATGTCGTAATTACACATGGAAATAATTATGACCTATTTATAATGCAATTACGTTTACTTTAGAAAAATAAACATGCCATAATGTTGTGCGTTAAATCTCAACTATTTCCTCTGATGTAGTCCATCTGTGATAAGTTTTACCCTTAAACTTGGGCCAATGACATGAAATTAAAATTCCCTACGTGTGGACGGGATGAATTTACCTTAAGAAACCCAGTGAGCCACACAAAAGATGTAGATGAGTTCAAAACATGGGGTCCTTATCACACGAGGGTCATTTGATCGATTCCTTTTTCTTTAGTTTTTTTTTTTTCATGGGAGGAGAAAAGAGTGTGGAAGGGAGGATGGCATTTTTAGGTTCATTTCCTTCCTCCTTCATTCTTTCTTCAATTTTCCATCATTAGTTCCTTTTATAGGTGTTTTTTTATTTTTTATTTTTGCATATGAATGGTAAGAGTTTATGAAAGAGAGGAGGGTGTGGCGGTTTCCTTTATAGTTTTTTTTTTTTTTAAATAATAAAATTTGTTGGATATAAATGGTGAGAATTTGTGAAATGAATGAGGGTGTAGAAGAATATTGTAATGGATGAATTTGTGTCACAGAAGAATGTTGTAATGGATGAATTTTGTAGTGGAAGAATATTGTAATTAATAAATTTTGCAATTGATAAATTTTTTTAATGGAAGAATGTTCAGATAGAAGTATGTTGCAATATATGAATGTTGTCTGGTGGATCACCGATATTTACTGTGGATCGATGATATTTATTATGGATCATCGATATTCAGTATGAATTGCCAATATTTAATATGGATCGCTGATATTAACTGTGTACCGTTGATATTCACTATGGATCATGAATATTAACTATAGACTACAGATATTCATTATGGACAATTGATATTAATTGTAGACTAGTAGTATAAACTATGGATCACAAGTATTTATTGTAAACTACTGATATTTACCGTGAATCGTTGATATTAATAGTGGACCATTAATATTCACCGTAGACTGCTGATACAAAAACAACCATAACTTCCTCGTTACAGGCCTAATTTGGGTGATCTTATTCTCATTAGAAAGATAATTTGATGAAATTTCAAATGGCTATAGAATCATCTAATTTGGAACTATTTGATTTCCTAAAAGTGGGTCCAAATGTTGAGGGTCAAATATTGCATATTAGACCCCATTGATTACATGGATTACTGAACATGATACTGCTTAACGGTCAGATTTAATCGTGTTTGTGATGCAAGGTACATTTACGAGCTTGGATTGAAATAGGATGCTAAAAGCATGGATTTACGCTCAAAAATTCACCAAAGCATGGGACGGAATCCAGGGGACCAAGATCGACGAAATTATATACCAGAGATCTGAGAAAATCGGGAAACTGAAGCTCAAGTAGCCCAAAAATCGTCCAAAATGCAAGATCACAGGGTTCCCACCATCCGTTTAGCTCGAAACTTCACATATGGCCTGAAGACCATAAATTAACCGTACATGTCAAATTTCAGCCATTGAATCTCTTGGAAAGTGGCCCAACGGATAGATCAGCCCATAGATCTGTGAATTAGGGTTCGCCTGATATTTGGATATACCTTAATTTCATTGTCAACACCTTAAAGTAGATGGGGAAAAGGATGGACGGTACAGATCTCTCATGAACATTACAGTGGACCCCATATCACGGTGCATGTACCCCATGTACACATGACCGGATGTGCACCGGACGGTCAGCCCGGTCAAAGACGGGCTGACCCGTCTTCCTTCCTGCGCTGGAACAGCGGACGGACGTTGTCCGTCTGTTTTTGCGTAGTAGGGCCCATCCATCCCACATTTCACTGATCGGATCCGTCAATTGTGTTTTGGGGGTAGGTGTGACCCTCACCTAGGTATCACTTTGGCCCCATACACGTGTATTCACGTGGATCGTCGAAAAACGCAAGATTAACGGTGACTTGAGTTTATACAGTGGACCGCACAAAAACTTGACAAAAATCACTCCTTCCTGACTGGTTTTTCGCTAGGAATTCGATGGATGAGGTGGATTTCATCGAAAACATCACTGTGGGGCCCACCGATCATCACAGCGTTGATTTTTTTCGCACGCCCTGCGTCCGTGATATCCGGACACTGCGGGCCGATCCATGATCAAAATCAGGACCGAATTGATCATCCAAACCGTCCATTTGATCAGGTAAGGGGTTATTACCCTCACCACGCTGGCAGATTTTAAAGAGGGGAAGATTTCTCCTCTCAAACTCATTCCAAACGCAAGTTGCTGCGTAAGTTTCTTACGCACGTGGCTGCGTAGACTCCAGCCAACTTCTCTGTTGCGTAAAGGGCCTTCTCCACCGCTTCTCCAGGAACGATTCGAACTTCCCATCCACCGTTTTTCACAACTATAAAAGAGAGAGAAGAGAGAGACAGAGGAGGAATCTTGGCTTGGCTTGGACGTGGAGCAGAGAGACAAATAGAGTAGAGTTTGTTTTCTTTATTTTTATTTTTATTTTATTTTGTTTTGTTTAAGGGATCCAGCCCATTCATGTTGGGCTGAACCTCTTAGCTAGGGCTAATAGGTGAAGCTTGTAGCGTAATGAGAGAATTTATGCTTGTGCTTTTTGTTTAGATTGGATGGATTTTGATTTAATTTTATTATGAGAATATTTTTAGCTTTTAATGGTCTGTTGTGACTGAAATTACAATGGGTCTGCGATGGCTTTGAGTATTTCCTTTCCTTTTTCATATTTATGACGTCAGGAAGCCCTGTTGTTCACTATCGTCTCATGGGCATGGTTGATGATGGTACCCTTCCTAACCTTCATGGCATGTTGATTGGTTGGTAATTAGTTTAATTCTGTTATTTGCTTTGTCTCCTGGGCATGGTTTGGTGATGGAATCCATTCTAATTCATATACCTCTCATCTCTTGAAAACTATATCAACGGCAGTTCAGTTAATTTCCATGATTTTTTATACAGGCATAAGATCTCTCTGATCTCTACAAGTGGATCCTCTAAATCCCTAGTTTCCTTTCCTCTGAATTTATTAAGTTTTAGATTAATCTCTCATCATTATTCTCATATTTACCCCTGATTTAGATTTCATCTTATCCTAGTTCTAGTTCTAGTTAGTTTCAGACTACGTACAGGTTTCAGTCCCTGTGGATTCGACCTCGGTCTTACCGAGTTTATTACTACATCACAACCCTGCACTTGGGGAGTGAACAAGTTTTTGGCGCCGTTGCCCAGGACTGACAGTTATGTATTTCTGAAATTAACTAGTCCTTGGATTAGTTTAAGATTAGGATTTTTCTAACTTTAGTTTTAGTTTCTCTGATTTTAGAAACTAACCTGTGTCCTGTTTTGTAGGAGCCTGACATAGACCATCTAATTTGGTAACATCTGTCTTATTTTTTTATTTTTATTTATTTATTTATTTATTATTATTTATTATTATTTTTTATTTATTTTTTCTATTTTTAGATTATGTTTTATTTATTTTTTATTTTTTTTAGAATTTATTCTAAGAGTTCTTTTAATTTTAGAAACTAACATTACTTTCTAACTTTAAAATTTTTAGTTTTAGAAACTAATTTTTTTGTTTTCTTTTGCAGGATCTTAATATAGGAATCTCTAGTCTGGTAACATCTTTCTAACTTCTCCTCTTACTTTCTGTATTGCTGTAGGATTTTTCTTTCTTCTACGATTAGACTAAGAGTTAGGGTTCTACCATGGAAGCGTGGATACGTGCATATGCTGAGATGGATAGGAGATATTGGGGAATGCCTAAGGGTTGTGGAATTCAATGTATACCTCAAGATTTCTCTCCATCAAGAACAGACATTGAGAACCGACTAGAACGTTATGTTCCATCGGTTAATAGGGCTATATACAATCGCAATTATGGGAATGAGGATTATTATCAACCATCATATTCTCCCATGTATGATCAATATGACTATAACCAGTGGAACCATCAAAACTGGGAAGATGAACCAACAACATGTTGTAATGATTATTCTCTTGGATACCCTACCTTTGAGAACCAACCAGAAACGATCCAAGAGAATTCATTTCAGCATAACATGGAGTGTCTTGCGGAAATCAGAAAAGCAATGGAAGCACTCAATTTACGCCTTGATAGGATAGAAGAAGCTTGCTCATCCCAACTACAATCCAATCCAGAAATACAATGCGAGGAAAGTGATCCTCACTTGCTTTTGAAGAAATCTAGAATTTTGAATGAGGAGTTGGATTCCATTAATGAGCATATAGTTCAATTCCCTGATGAGTCGATCTCGATGACTGTTCAAAAGAATGGTGGAGATACATGGGTGTCTTTCAAATATAATGATGATGATATACTTCACTCACAAGATACACTAGATTTCAATTATGAGGAAGAGGTTGGTTTATGGGAACCTCAACCCAATCTGGGAATAAAATGTGAGGAAGGTGATGCCATCCCAAATGTGTAATGCACTGAACTAGAATATGATGAGTATTGGGATGACGATCATGAATGTGCAGCCCCAGTTCCCCTGGAATTAATCTCAAGTTTGGTTCAGGTCAATGATCAAGAAGTGCACGAAGTGAGTTGTCATAATGAGCTACTCCACTCACCATATCTGATTTAAAAGTGGATGAGCTCATTACAACCAACCCTTCTATTTCCTGTGAGACATGTTTGGATCACTCCCCTGAATTACATGATGATATGATTCGGGAGATGGACGAGTTACTCAATACGACTCTGGAATTTGAAACCACCCAGTTGAGGCCACCATCTGAACTATTGAATTTTGATGATTCACCGCCTCTTCTGAATAGTATCAATGAACAGAGTTCGCCCATCAATACTTCATCTACTGACCCTCTATCTGCCTGTGCAGGGCTGAAGCAAGAGAGCGTACCTACGGTTACTTTTAAAGACGATGGATTCCTTGGGAAGATCATCACACATTTCAATGTGGAAAATGAGTCACTCTCAGCTGAATGTCCCAACTCTTTGGATGATTGCTTGACACACTTTGCAGATTCAAACGATCTCATGATAAGAGACATAGTAAATGCCTTGCAAGACGACATCTCGGTAGTCATTACTGACCGAGAGAACCCTTACTCTGAAGCCCCTCCCTCCCCAGATCCTCACTATTTACCATTAAGAGAGGGGGATCTAAAAATTGAACCGAAGTCTGATACTTCGAAATGTGTTGAGACTACACCACTTTCTGAAAATTTTTCTCAATTTGATCTACCTATAGTCTCTGATTCACCAGGGGATACTAACTTCGAAACTTTTTCTGACACAGGTGAATCATATATACTTTGGATATCTCAGGCGAATCAACGGCAAATTTTTAATAAGGTTCATAAGTTTCTCTGGAAAGTCAAGCTTCAGGGCATCCAAGCCTATTGCACAAAGGGCTTTTGGATGATCCTGTTGAGAAACCTACTGAGAAATTTATCACGTTATTGGCCGGAAGAGGAACCTTGCGGCATGATTGAGTAGTTTTTCCCTGCTTTCATAGGACTAGGGTAGTTTGCTTTATGCTGTTCTAAGTTAGCTGGTTTTATGCCATTATGTTAGTTTGCTTCCTGCATTATTTTAGGATAATTTGCTTTCATGTCTTCACCCTCGTGCTGATCGGCTTTCATAATACTATCTCTTGGAAAGTCTCTCTCGATTCGTTATCCAGGTGCTATCTTCCCATCACTTTTCCTTTACTTTCGTTGGCCCATGTGCAATACTTGCTCATATCTTTTACATTGAGGACAATGTAGATATTCGGTTGGGGGTGGGAGATTAGGTTGCCTAATCAGTGTTTTCTTGGTCTTGAGCAAAAATTGTGAAATTTTTTAATTTTTCTGACATTTCTTGTGAATTCGAAGTGATTTTGACGGCTATTTAGGGCAATTATAATTTCAAGATACGTGATGTTGGTAATTTATGACTCTTGGATTCAATATCTGTTAGATTTCACAGTTAAGTTTGAATTGATAATTCAGAATTAGAAGATGTAAACATCGATTGAGTCATGATTTCACATGACACATCTCGCTTTCACATTAAGATTTCAGTTTGATATTGAAGGGTTAATTTGGTAATCATTAAGCATAAAACGAACCAGCCTAGAAAATGTGCTCGTCATGATCAATTGAAGAAAAAGAAAATACCTAGCTAAAAAAAAAAAAAAAAAAACAGATACCTTTGGTAAGAGTTGGGTAAATAATTTTCACCATAGGTTTGCTCCCTATAGGTGAAGATTTGATTCCCTGTGGATGATATGTGAAAAAGGTTTGGGTGTATGGTCTTCACCATAGGTTTGCTCCCTATAGGTGAGGACTTGATTCCCCTTCTGGGCATTACTTTTAATGGAAAAATCAAAAGCTGGAAGAATGGAAAAAAATGATCTGTGAGGCAAGTTTTGGTTTAAGTTTTGGTCATCATGAAGTCTTTTATTGGTTACCAACGATATCCCGAAATAGAGAAGTGAATTTTAATGATGATAAGTCGAGATTACACTATACACCCAATCCATGGAACTCAATGTTTAGAATTTTTCTGATAAATGGATTAATACGTTGAACTTGACTGTGGAATTTATCGGGCACTTGAGTCCATGAGAAAGTAATGCTTAACATTAATGAATCTTAAAATTTTAGTATCTGCATCGTTTTTCATAAATCACTCAAGTTTATTGAAATCGTTCTGTACTCTCAACTTATTTTTCGCATACCTTGCTCGGGACTAGCAAGATGCTGGTTGGGGGCTGTGTTGAGGGTCAAATATTGCATATTAGACCTCATTAATTACATGGATTACTGAACATGATACTGCTTAACGGTCAGATTTAATTGTGTTTGTGATGCAAGGTACATTTACGAGCTTAGATTGAAATAGGATGCTAAAAGTATGGATTTACGCTCAAAAATTCATCAAAGCATGGGACGGAATCCAGGGGACCAAGATCGACGAAATTATATGCCAGAGATCTGAGAAAATCGGGAAACTAAAGCTCAAGTGGCCCAAAAATCGTCCAGAATGCAAGATCACAGGGTTCCCACCATCCGTTTAGCTCGAAACTTCACATATGGCCTGAAGACCATAAATTAACCGTACACGTCAAATTTCAGTCATTGGATCTCTCGGAAAGTGGCCCAACGGATAGATCAGCCCATAGATCTGTGAATTAGGGTTCGCCTGATATTTGGATATACCTCAATTTCATTGTCAACACCTTAAAGTAGATGGGAAAAAGGATGGACGGTACAGATCTCTCACGAACATTACAGTGGACCTCACATCACGGTGCGTGTACACCATGTACACATGACCGGATGTGCACCGGACAGTCAGCCCGGTCAAAGACGGGCTGACCCGTCTTCCTTCCTGCGCTGGAACAACGGACGGACGCTGTCCGTCTGTTTTTGCGTAGTAGGGCCCATCCATCCCACATTTCACTGATCGGATCCGTCAATTGTGTTTTGGGGGTAGGTGTGACCCTCACCTAGGTATCACTTTGGCCCCATACATGTGTATTCACGTGGATCGTCAAAAAATGCAAGATTAATGATGACTTGAGTTTATACAGTGGACCGCACCAAAACTCGACAAAAACCACTCCTTCTTGACTGGTTTTTTGCTAGGAATTCGATGGACGGGGTGGATTTCATCAAGAACATCACTGTGGGGCCCACCGATCATCACAGCGTCGATTTTTTTCGCACGCCCTGCGTCCGTGATATCCGGACGCTGCGGGCCGATCCATGATCAAAATCAGGATCGAATTGATCATCCAAACCGTCCATTTGATCAGGTAAGGGGTTATTACCCTCACCACGCTGGCAGATTTCAAAGAGGGGAAGATTTCTCCTCTCAAACTCATTCCAAACGCAAGTTGCTGCGTAAGTTTCTTGCGCACGTGGCTGCGTAGACTCCAGCCGACTTCTCTGTTGCGTAAAGGGCCTTCTCCACCGCTTCTCCAAGAACGATTCGAACTTCCCATCCACCGTTTTTCACAACTATAAAAGAGAGAGAAGAGAGAGACAGAGGAGGAATCTTGGCTTGGCTTGGACGTGGAGCAGAGAGACAGATAGAGTAGAGTTTGTTTTCTTTATTTTTATTTTTATTTTGTTTTGTTTTATTTTGTTTAAGGGATCCAGCCCATTCATGTTGGGCTGAACCTCTTAGCTAGGGCTAAGAGGTGAAGCTTGTAGCGTAATGGGAGAATTTATGCTTGTGCTTTTTTTTAAAAAAAATTGGATGGATTTTGATTTAATTTTATTATGGGAATATTTTTAGCTTTTAATGGTCTGTTGTGACTGAAATTACAATGGGTCTGCAATGGCTTTGAGTATTTTCTTTCCTTTTTCATATTTATGACGTCAGGAAGCCCTGTTGTTCACTATCGTCTTATGGGCATGGTTGGATGATGGTACCCTTCCTAACCTTCATGGCATGTTGATTGGTTGGTAATTAGTTTAATTCTGTTGTTTGTTTTGTCTCCTGGACATGGTTTAGTGTGGAATCCATTCTAATTCATATACCTCTCATCTCTTGAAAACTATATCAACGACAGTTCAGTTAATTTTCATGATTTTTTATATAGGCATAAGATCTCTCTGATATCTACAAGTGGATCCTCTAAATCCCTAGTTTCCTTTCCTCTGAATTTATTAAGTTTTAGATTAATCTCTCATCATTATTCTCATATTTACCCCTGATTTAGATTGCATCTTATCCTAGTTCTAGTTCTAGTTAGTTTCAGACTACGTACAGGTTTCAGTCCCTGTGGATTCGACCTCGGTCTTACCGAGTTTATTACTACATCACAACCCTGCACTTGGAGAGTGAACACCAAACTTCATCATTCACTATGGACCCCATATATTCATTATGGATCACCGATCTCACAAAAATGGCCATAGCTCTCTTGTTATATGTCCAATTTGGGTGATCTTATACTTGTTATAAAGATAATTTGATAAACTTTCAAAAATATTTATAATAATCTCACTTGGACACTATTTGATTGCCCAAAAGTTAACATAAAGTTCATCATTCACTGTGAATTGCAGATATTTAATGTAGGTCACTGATCCCAGGAAAATGATCATAACTCCCTCATTTTATGTTCATTTTAGGTGATCTTGTTCTCATTGGAAAGATAATTTGATGAAATTTCAAATGGATTTGGAATAATCTCATTTAGATATCATTCTATTATCCAAAATTGGGTCAAATTTCATTATTCATTGTAGACAATAATATTCACTATGGGTCATCGATCCCATAAAAACAGTCATAACTCCTTCATTGCATGTCTTATTTATGTGATCTTGTACTCATTGGAAAGATAGTTTGATGAGATTTCAAATAGATTTAGAATCATCTCATTTGGATATAATTTAATTGCTCAAAAGGGTACCTAAAGTTCATCAAGGACTGTGGATCATAGATATTCATTATGGGTAATTGATCCCATGAAAAAGACCATAACTCCCTTGTTACATGGTCGATTTGAGTGATTTTATACTAATTAGAAAGATAATTTAATGCAATTTTAAATGTCTTGAAAATCATCTCATTTGGACAATATTTTTTAACCCAAAAATGGATATAAAGTTCATCATTTATTGTTGACCATAGATAATCACTGTGGGTTACCAATCCTACGGAAACGGTTATAATTCACTCATTACATGTCTGATTTGGGTCATCTTATACTTGTTAAAAAGATAATTCAATAAAATTTTTAATGAATTTAGAATTATATCATTTAAAAAACATTTGATTGCTCAAAAGTAGACCCAAAATTTACCATTCATTATAGGCCATAGATATTCACTATGAGTCACAAAACCCACGAAAATGACCATAAATACATTGTTATATGTTCGATTTAGGTGATCTTATGCTTGTTGGAAAGATAATTTGATAAAATTTCAAATGGATTTAAAATCATTTCATTTGGAAACAATTTAATTGCTAAAAATTTATACAAAGTTCATCATTTACTATGGATACAGATAATCACTGTGGGTCACCGATCCCACAAAAATGAACATAACTCCCTCGTTACTTGTTCGATTTGGGTGATCTTGTACTCGTTAAAAGATAATTCGATGAAATTTCAAATAACTTTAAAACCATCTCTTTTAGATACTATTTAATTGCCTAAAAGTATACTCAAAGTTTATCATTTACTGTGGACTGTAGATATTCACTATGCATTGTGGATCCCACGAATATAGCTATAACTCCATCGTTGCATGTCTAATTTAGGTGATCTTATGCTAGTTAGAAAGATAATTTGATAAATTTTCAAGTGGAGTTAGAATCATCTCATTTGGACACCATTTGATTGTCTAAAATTGAGCACAATGTTCATCATTTACTGTGGACCATAAATATTCACTATGGGTCGCCGATCCCACGAAAATAACTATAACTCCCTCATTGTATGTCCGATTTAGGTGATCTTATGATCGTTGGAAAGATAATTTGATGAAATTTTAAATAAATTTAGAATAATATCATTTAGACACTATTTGATAACCCAAAAGTTGGCCCAAAGTTCATCATTTACTATGAACTATAAATATTCAATGTGGGTTACCATTCCCATGAAAACGGTCATAACTCCCTTGTTACATATCTGATTTGGGTGATCTTATGCTTGTTGAAAAGATAATTTGATAAAATTTTAAATGGATATGGAATAATCTCATTTGGACAACATTTGATTATCCAAAATTAGGCATAAAGTTCATCATTTACTATAGACCTTAGATATTCACTATGGGTCGTCTATCCCATGAAAATGGCCATAACTCCCTTGTTACATGTTCGATTTGGGTGATCTTATGCTTATTAAAAAGATAATTTGATGAACTTTCAAATAAAGTTAGAATCATCTCATTTGGACATTATTTTATTGCCTAAAAGTAGATATAAGGTTCATCATTTATTGTGGACCATAGATAATCACTATAGACCGTCAATATACACTGTAGACCAATGCTATTATTTGCGGTCCATAGTGAATATTAGTGGTACACTCTTAATATTAAAGGTCCATAGTAAATATCAACACTCCATGATCGATCCAAAATGTTGACAACCCCAAGTGTTGGGCTATGATATAGTTTTAATTTGGTAAGACCAAGATCGAATCCTCACGGACTTATATTTGTGTGTTCTCTAAAATACTTTAGAATTGAAATTAGAAGTGAAACTAACTATACAATTGGATTAGAAGAAGTAATGATTGAAAACTAAGTAATTTAAAGAGAAAGTCAATAAAAAAAATACTAGAGCGTCAATGATCCACTCCTAGCTATTCTTAATACCTAATTCACTTGATTCAATTTATAACTCAACTGGAATCGAAGTCATATCATATTCAACCGAATAATAGAGCAGTTAATTCATTATTCACAAAATAAAATAGATTTGAACTTCAATTGATTCAATTTCCTCATGAAGCACCAAGGTATTGATCGTAGGAAATTCAAAGCATATATCGTACCCTTAGTCTATGATAGATCAATGAATTTTACGAATCAATCCCTTGTAAAATAAATAAGCAATCAATCTTAGCCTTCCTAAGCATTCAAAGTATACAGAGTTGACAATGAATCAAAGTAAGCTAAAACTAAAGCTTTATTCAAGCCAAAATCAATGAATTGTTCAACATTCAAATCAGATAACTTGAATTAAAGTAAACTAGAACATTAAACATTATTATAAGCTTCATCTCTTAACCCTAGCTCAATCATTATCATAGTTGAACTAGTTTTTTTTTTTTAAAAAAAACGTAAAAAAGAACTTAGAATCAAAAGATTAGATTGGAAGAATGACTCTGTAAATGCTCCATTAATCATGGCTTTCTCCCAAACCCTATATTGTACCTAGAAGAGCCTAAATCACCCCCTTAAATAAGAAAAACTTGCAACGACTTTGTATTGACTATAGATTTTTATACTCTCATTACGCTTCGGTTGCACTGACTGTAGCCTTTGATCACACCAAATTTGTCTCTCGATTGTAACGAAATTTCCTAAAAATCAATTTGAAGTCTTTGTCTCCCTCAGGTCGAACCGAACCTTCCTTTGATCACACTGAACCTTCAAACCGAATTATGCTTGGTTGTAGTCAAATTAGGACTGAAAATTATAGTTTCTCGCTGGACTATTCTGTGCACTTTCGGTTAGACCTAACCAACCTTAGGTGGGACAGAAGAGTCTGTTATTTTTGTTAATGTATTATGTGATTTTTTTTCGTATTTTCTCTCTCCTTGGCACTTAGTTTTCTTAGATATTTGGCACTTGGATTCTTCAATATTGACATTCATAGATCCAATCCTTCACTTGGTCATTGTTTGAGCATTAAATCATTGCTTTAATCATCCTTTTCATCCTAGCTCTCCAAATCACCTCGCATAGTAAAACACATGTAATTAGATCATTTTAACACACCTAGATCATTTTAACACACCTATGCCTATAAAACTAATGCATAATAAGGAAAAAATATGTAATATTTCACATTCAACACACACCCTAACCATCATTTGCTAGTCCCAAGCAAAACATGCAAAAAAACTAATGTCAAAACCCAAACTTCAATCCTCTATTTTTTTTTTTTTTTAAAAAAAACAACATCTAGTGTAATCCAATGTATATGTAAACAGAATTCAGAGATTTAAGGATGAAATATCGTCGGTCTAAAATCCAGTATAATTGATAAACAATTAAACTAAGTTTTTTCATTAATCAATTACTATAACATATTCAAACATCAAGTTCCTAATGTGCTCAATGAATTCTAACTTATAATCATTAAAAGTCAGCCTTCCCTCCATAATATTAACTGTGATAATTACTTAGAAGCGATCGGATCGGCACAAGTCACTGATTCCGAGCCCATCTCCATTTTTACTTATTTTCCAGCTTTTAATTTTTCATCGATGGCTTTCACACTATCACATTTCCTTCTATCTCTCTCTCTCTCTCTCTCTCTCTCTCTCTCTCTCTCTTTCAATTTTTTCATTAAGCACATACAATAGGTAGCCTTTTTGTATTTCACTTTTTTAACTTGGTCCTTTATATATATATATATATATATATATATATATATATAAAGGTAGATAAGGATCTCCAAGCTTGGTTCCTAACATTTATGAGTAATCATCAAGTTAAGCATTAGGAGTTCAAGTTAGCCTTAAGGACTGAGTCAGATGTGAATTGTGAACTAGACTTAATTGATGTTTAAATCTTCCTATCAATCAATTCATTAAAAGAACTTGTTCTCAATCTACTAATCAACCAGACTCTAGACTTTTAAAATTACTTTGTATCTTATCATCCTATATGTACACACACTAAGGTACACAAAAAATCAATATTTAAAAAGAGTTTTTAAATATGAGAATTGAAATTTTTTAAACTTTGCTCAAAATCAAGTAAATGCTGATAATTCTATCGAATCTCACACCCAACCTAAAATCTACATTGTCCTCAACGTAAAGAAATATATAATGTATCATAACGTGAGACAACAAAAATAAAAGAAGAGTAAGTAGAGAGAGTACTTGAGAAAGATAAAAGGAATGACACGAATTCTCTATCATCTAAAGGCGTTTCTAGGTCGCTAGAAAAAAAAAGAAATAACACAAAACCCAAGTTACTTTAACCTAATCTAGGAAAGCAGTAAATAGAGAGAAGGACCTCCATTAAACTAGAAGGTTAGTTCTGATGGGCAACTCTAAATTAAAGTTCTTAGAAAATGGCTTAAGGCAATAACCGTTCACTTTAAAAATGCTACAATTTATTAGATTCCCTATCTCAACAGCCCCATGATGATAAATTATTTTGATTGTAAAGGGGCTGGTCTAATGAGATCTCAGTTTTTCAGGAGAAAGATGAAGTCTCAAATTATGCAAAATAATTTTTTGATGTGGTTCAAATTTTTTAAGGATGTTCTTGTCATGGAACACCTTCATCCTGTCCTTGTAAGCCTTATTCTGGATTTCTTTAAGTTTGTTTAATTGAAATTTTTACAACAAGCTAACTTTGTTGTAAGGCCCGTATCCTAGTCTGTACCGTTTCGTAGACTCTCGCGATCCTCCCTGTCGAATTCCGGCAACCCTCGACCTGTAATCGGTGTTTGCACGTGACCCTAAGTCACATCTAGTAGGTATATGTCGACTCGACTCGAAACTTGTACCATAGCGACCGCGCCGTCACCGCGTCTCACACGTTGATGCGATAACCAGGCCAGGAGTTGTGGGCCCATGTTTATTTTGAGAAAACGCCATGTATTGCAATTCCGAGAAAAGAATCTCTACAATCTATGAAATCAATCCTATCAATTAGTCAAGTACAACACCCATCCCTCTCTTACCAATAAGGCATGACAACCCATACCTCTTTCATCCAAAGTCAACCCTCACCCATCCCTTCCTTATACACACCCATCCCTCTCTCCTTACATCTCCTCTCTCTCTCATTTTCTCCACCATTTTTTCAAAGCAACCAAAGAGGAGCTCTAAGGAGAGAAAAGAGAGCCATGAGTGGCCCACTCCCTACCCCAAGATCTCCCATCTCCACCCTTCAATCTTCATCTTCCACCATCAAAGAGAAAAATTAGGAGCTTAGCATTCTAAGGAGCCAAGAAGGAGCAAAATCGGTGGGTGTTTTATAGGGTTATATTGTAATTTTTGTGATGAATCAAGTGAGGCCTACCGAATGATTGTATGGATCCCATTTGGGACCCATCATATTGTATGTATTGTATATGACCCACCTAGGAGAGCTCATAGTGGCAAAGCTCCCCCATCTCACATTCTCTCTCTATCTCTCTCTTCCATATTTTGCGGCCCACCTGATGAATGTATTTTATCCATGCCATCCACCGAGTGGGCCCACCCAGCAGTCTGTTTAGACGGACCTGATTGAAAGAAAACATAAATATTAACCTGCTTCTGGGTTGGTGGGCCACGCTGATGTGGACCCCAACATGATGTATTGTATCAATGCCATCCATCCAGTTTTTCAGATCATTTTGGGGCAGGCGGGCCACCCTCTGCTGGATAGCCTGCTGTCCAATAGCAGGCCCTACTGTTGAAGGCAAAACATGCATATTAGCCTATTTTAATAGGTGGTCCACGTTGGCGTGGAACCCACCTTAATTTATGTACCTTATATCTACACCGTCCATACAATTTTCCTGATCATTTCAAGTCCTTAGAGCTGGACAGATCCAGCAAATCAGGACTGTCCAGCGGCAGCAGAACCATCCAGAATGCTGACCATCTGGATGGCAGGGAATCATAATATCAGCTTGTTGTGAAGCTGGTGGGCCACACCCACCTATTGTATTTGTTTTAACCACTCATGTTGGAGCCACATATTGTATGGGTTATACCCACACCGTCCGTACATGGGACGTGGAGCCACTGACAAACAAGTGGATCCACACCATCCATCCAGGCTCCGAGGCCACGAGTTGGGAGATGTAGTAGATCCAAATCTCAAGTGGAGCTCACGATCCACACGTGGGACCACCTGAAATAGGTGTTTTATCCACCATCCACACGTGTGGACCTGATTTTATGATATATGGGTTTCATCCCCACCGTCCAGCCATTGGACAGTGGGAACCCACCTTGAATGGAATGTGTATTTCATCCACGCTGTCTGCCCATTGGCTGGACGTGGACCCACCCCACATGTGTTGTACGTGTGAGGGTGGAGCCCACCTTGAGCTATGCGTTGTTTTCACACCGTCCAACTTGTTGGACGGTGGGACCCCACTTGATGCATGTGGTTAACAACCACGCTATCTGTCCATGACGCACTGTGATGTACGCGTAATTCCACCATAATTTATGTTTTATATTTTATATCCACACCGTCCAGATATCTGGATGGTGGAACTCCACCGTGATGTATGTATTGTATGTATGTCATCCAGGGCAGCGGCCCACCCTGGTGTGTTTCATCCACGCTGTCCAATGGCAGCAGGACCACCATAATGTATGTGTTTCATACTCACATTGTACAGTAACCCAGCAGGCCCACCGTGATGTATTTTATCCCCACTGTCCAACAACTATGGGCCCCACCATGATGAATTGTATCTACACCGTCTGTTTGTCGGACGCCGGGCAGGGCCAGTGGCCAGCTCGGGTTAACTAATCAGACCAACAGAGCCCACTTGTTGTGTAATCGCAGGGCCACCATGTTATAAGTATTTCATCTATGTCGTCCACTTATGCGGCCCGCTTGATGTATGAATCTTATATCCACACTGTCCAATGTTGGGACGATGGGTCCCACCTTTGATGTATGTTTCGTATAAACACAGTCCAGGCCGTTGGCAGGCCCATTTTGATATATATATATATATATATATATATATATATATATATATATATATATATATATATATATATATATATATGAGGCCCACTATGTGTGTGCGAGGCCCACCTGTTGTGTGTGAAGCCCACTATAGTATGTGAGGCCCATATGATGAGGCCCGATGTGATGTATGTGAGGCCCATGGTGATGTATATTAGGCCCTTATGTGAGGTCATGGGCCCACTATACATTTGGCTCTATGTGGGCCACTCCTTAGGAGCAATGTTGGTTAAATGTCCACATTGATGGGTAATGATGGTTAAATGTGCACATTGTGACCTTCCCTTAGGCCTTGTTAGGCCCATTCTCATCGAGGCCGATTGTCGAGGCCGATTATCAGTACTGGTTATCAATACCGATTATGAGTATGTGACAGCATAGCATCATGATACATGCCCATACGCATCATCTGCAAGTTTGTTATGAGATGTGAATTGACCATTGCATATACCATAGGGCAGGTTGTTTATGGGACTCCCTGATAGGCGGGGTCGTCCCACATAAGCGCACGGTATGTGCAGGATTGATGCATAATTGGACTGTGTAACTCATACATCTTGTATTTTATGATGTGACTACTGTATGCCCTAGCAATATCGGGGCCATGACCTCCTTAGGCATATCGTGGATAGCCAGATGGGACACCGAAAATCTTTTCTACATGGGGTGCCATATATGTCCCTAGGTGAAAGTCCCTAAACCTCCGTGGCATGAGACACTCCAACGTCTAGACAGAGTGGATACATGAGCGTCAGAGTGCTGAATACCAATAGGTCGCATCTCACACTATGTCATGGTCAGTTGGAAGGGGGTGTGGCCTTACCTGGCCGAGGGTAGGGGGCATAGCTAAGCTGAGTTTGACCAGCTCAAAAATGGGTCTGCTATCGACGTGCTGGGTAGATATTGGCTGACTACTAGCCAGGCAGATAGTGAGATCTCTTCCACTTGCATGGTCGAGCGTCCAGTGGGCAGCGATCGCGTGTAGAGTTTACTAGACTCCGGTGATGATCCCAGAGATGTACGGTACTGATATGTGGACTTATTAAGCAGGAGTTGCATAGTCGGCATTTTACTTATTCATTCGTTCATTCACTATTCACTCGGGCTGGTGGTGCGCAACTAATTGTTATGTGTACCTTCATAATGACCATGATTTCGATTGGGGTGCCCGACCATGATTTCGATACTACGTACTGTCATCCCGACTTCACGCTTTAGCTTGGTCATTTCATTCGCACCACATATTGCATTGCATCCTCAGTATATGATATTTGGTTTACTATGTTTCCACATAGCTCTGATATTGTATACTTAATACTCATCTTGCGCACACACTTACACCATCCTTTAAGCTTTCTATAAGCTTATGCATGATAGATGCATGTAGGTGGCGTTAGGTTGCAGCAACGTTGAGCTTGGAGCGTGCAGCGGTCTTCTGGAGCTTGATTTTTTATATATGTATATTTCCCTTTCAGCATTGTATTTAACTGTTTATATTAGTGGATATGTGATAATGATGTTGCCTTCGTGATTTGGGTAAACTTGTGGTTATGCTTATTACAAGATAAATGTACGTTTAAAAATCCTCCTTGTAGGATCTTAGGATTGAAATCTGGCGTATGGGCGCTAGAATCCGAGAATGGGGCAATACGGAGGCTGCCGGTGCCGGATTCGGTGATTGGCAATTCTGTGAGCCTGGTTTCTGAGTTTGGGGCGTGACATTTGTCGAGATTAAAATTGAAAGTCTTTATAACCCAATACACTTTATGTTCTAATTCCATAGGCAAGTGATAAGCTTTCCAATAGACAAGTCTATAGGGTAATATACCAATAGGGAGTTTTATAGGCCGTACGGTAAGCCCACAGTGCATCAGTCAGTCAAAGTGACTAATCTTTGTGATTCGGATTAACCACTTTTTTAAAATCTATTTTATTTTTTATTTGATATTTCATCTTGGCCACTCATCTATGGGTGATAAGGGGTGCTCCATATTTCTTCATTAGTGTTTCGAATGGTCTATTGTAAAAGTAAGATCCTTTATCACTATGGCTCGAGGTGTTCTGAACCTAGAGAAGATGTTTTCTTTCAGAAACTTAATGACTGTGCGATGGTCATTATTCCAGCACAAAATTGCCTCAAACCATTTGGAAACATAGTCAACGGCGAGGGGAATATATAGATTTCCAAACAATGGGGGGAATGGTCCCATGAAATCAATGCCTTAACAATCAAATACTTCAATGATTAAAATGAGATTCAATGGCATTATATTCCAACAGGATATTCCACCCAATTTCTGAAATCTCTAACACTATTTACAAAATTTGTTTGTGTCCTTGAACATAGTGGTCCAATAAAAGCTACACTGTAGAATCTTTGTGGTGGTCTTTTTAGCCAAAAAGTGGCCACCACACGCATATGAGTGACAACAGGAGATGACATTGTGTTGTTCGTGATTGGAAAAATATCTCTTTATGATTTGATCTGGGTAATATTTGAAAAGATAAGGATCATCCTAAAAGAACTTGTGTACTGTGGTAAAGAATTTCTTTTTATCTTACGTAGTTCAATGAGTAAGAATCATACATGTGGCAAGATAATTGGTAATGTTAGCATACTAAAGTAATTGGGAGACTTTAAAAAGTTATTCATCAGGGAACATGTCATTAATGAGAATTATCTTCAAGGAGTCGAATAAAACAAATCGTGAGAGATGGTCAGCCACTACGTTTTCTACTCCTTTCTTTTTTCGAATTTCTAAATCAAACTCTCGAATTAAAATGATCTATCTCAGCAAATGGGGCTTAAGATCATTCTTGGAAAGAAGATACTTCAGTGTCGCATGGTTTATAAAGATGATTATTTTGGATCTAATCAAGTAGGACCTAGACTTGTCCAAGGCGAACACTACGGTTAGGAGTTCCTCTTTCATATTGGAGTAGTTCACCTGGGTGGGGTTTAAAGTTCTATTTGTGTAGTAGATAACATAAGGCTTCTTCTCTTATCTCTATCCTAACACCGCCCCAATTGCGTAATCGCTTGCGTCAGGCATGATTTTAAAGGTATAATCCAGTCGGGTGATTGCATGATGGGGGCGCTTCTCAACATGCCTTTGAACTTGGTGAAAGATTTTTGGTATTACTCACTCCACTCGAAAGGAATTTCCTTTTGAAGAATGAGAGGTGAGGTTAAAGTCCTTTATGAATCTTCGATAGAATCCAGCATGTCCTTAAGAAGGATCGCACATCGTGTATGCTCTTAGGCGGTGGTAGGTTAGAAATTAAGTCAATTTTGGCTTTATCCACCCCAATTCCATTGGACAATATGATTTGTCCAAGGACTATTCCCTTTTGAACCATAAAATGACATTTTTTCCAATTCAGCACAAGGTTCTTTTCTTCACATCTCTTCAGCACCAATTTTAAATGCTCAAGGCACTCGCTGAAGGAGTAACCAAAGATCGAGAAATAATTCATAAATACCCCTAAAAACTGCCCCACAATGTAAATATATATATATATATATATATATATAAATAAAAATCCTTAACATACATTGCTGACATGCGGCATGAGCATTACACAATCCAAATGACATCCTTTGGTAGGCGAAAGTGCCATAAGGACATGCAAATGTAGTCTTTTCCTGATTCTATCTGGTTGTAGCTCGAATACCCATCCAAGAAGCAATAGTAGGAATGACCCGCTAACCTTTGTAAAATCTGGTCAACAAAAGACAAAGGAAAGTGGTCCTTCCTCGTGACAATATTCAGCTTCTAGTAGTCAATACACATTCTCCAACTAGTAGTGGCCTTAGTTGGTACGAATTCATTATCCGCATTGGCTATGATGGTAATTATGGACTTATTGGGCACCACCTGAGTTGACCCACTGGGTATCAAATATAGGGTAGAAAATATCCATATCCAATAGCTTCAACACCTCAGCCTTAACCATGTCTTTCATGTTTAGATTTAGATGGTATTGTGGTTATCTTGATGTTTATGCATTATCTTTGAGGTGGATGCAATGAGTACATATTAGAGGGTCAATTCCCCTGAGGTCTACAATAGTCCATCCAAGATCTCTCTTATGCTCTTTGAGAGTAGAAATTGACTTACTCTCTTGTTCCGTATCCAAGTGGGAAAAAATCATCAATGTATGTCTCATCTTAACCTAAACAGGCATATTTAAGATCAGTCTGCAAAGGTTACAAGTCAAGCTTCGGTACCTTGACGCTAGACGGTAGAGGCTTTGAGTCAGTTAGGGGTAATAGTTCAAATTCAAGCCTCCATTAGTTGGTTTCAAGTACTGACATCACATCGAGCAAGGCATCCATATTCTGAATCATATCATCATCAAGGTTGGTGGAGTGGGCCAAGCACGCCTCTAGTGGGAGTGCAAAGTTAAAAGAGACATGTCTTCCACGAATGAGTCAAGCAAGTTAATTTCATGGACATCATCACCATCTACTTGTTTCTTGCACATATTGAACACATTCATCTCAAGTGTCAAATTCTCAAAGGACAACTTCATGATCTCGTTCCTACAGTTAATTATGGCATTTGATGTTGCTAAGAATGGGTGACCAAGGATGACATGAATTTGACTGCTAGAATCAACATCCAACTGCATGTCCAAAATAATAAATTCTACAGGATAGTAGAATTTATCGATTTAGACAAGCACGTCCTCTATTATCCCTCTTAGTATACATATTAAATGATCGGCTAGTTGAAGTGTGGTCTTGGTAGGTTTTAATTCACCTATACTAAGTTGTTTGTAAACCGAGTAGGGGATCAGATTCACACTCGCCCCCAAATGAGGTAAAACATGATCAATCCAATGGTTCCCAATCACACATGGATGATTGGTCTACCAGGGTCTTTGTATTTTTAGGGCAATCCTGTTTGATGATGGCACTTACTTTATTTATTAAAAATATCTTTTTTTAAGCATTGTGGAGTGAAGTCATGACTTGACCTTCTCCTTTTGTGAAAAAAAGGAAAAATTTTAGTCTTAGGGTATCATCCAACACATTGTTGAATTTTAAGGTAACTATAATCTCATCAAACTCCTTAAGATGTAGGTATGGACTTTCAGAATCTATTCTATGGAGTTTTGGAAGTAGTCGGATAAATCTTAGTTTAAAGTCCACGTTTCCTGCATTATGGGGAAAATTCATATAGGAATGGGTGCTTGTCCTAGCTTGTTGTAAATAATCACATAGGATTCTAGCTGGAGGACCACCATGCACATCATTCTCATCTTGTTGTTCTTCAGCACACTGATGAGGTTGATTCTCAGCCACGTTCTTGTCCAATTCAGAGGATCTTAGTTGTCGTCTAATACGATGATAAATAGGTAATCCTTCAACTAGTCCTCCACCTAAGAGATGAATAATGTTATTACAAGCTCACTTGGGCATAAACCACTCAAAACCTAATTCTTAAACCTACTTCTACAACAATTAAAAACTTCTATAGGGAAATAAAAAAGCTAAATAAACTAAAGAAAGAGGGTCGGAAGGATAGTATCTGATTGATGATTCTAGGTTAGATTTTGTAAAACAAACAAATAATGTTGTATATGAACTTCTAAGAAAATCCTAATATAAAAACGCAAGAAAAAAAAAAAAACTAATCTTAATCCTACACAAATTATAACCCTAAGATATTCTAGAAAAATACAACTAATTAAAGTTCCCAACAACGGTGCTAAAAACTTGATTGACCTAAAATGATGATAACCCCAAGTGCAGGGCTGTGATATAGTTTTAACTCGATGAGACCGAGATCAAATCCTTAAGGACTTATATTTTTGCGTTCTCTAAAACACTTTAAAACTAGAATTAGAACTAAAACTAACTATGAAATTTAATTAGAAGAAGTAATAATTTAAAACTAAGTAATTTAAAGAGAAAGTTAATAAAGCAAAACACTAAACTACCAGGGATCTACTTGTAGCCATTCTTAATGCCTAATTCACTTGATTCAATTATATAACTCTATTGGAATCAAAGTCCAATCATATCCAATTAGAGAATAGAGTGGTTAGTTTATGATTCACAAAATAAAATAGATTTAAACTTTAATTTATTTAGTTCCCTCATAAAGCACCAGGGTATTGATCACAAGGAATTCAAAGCATTTATCGTGCCCTTAATCTATTATAGATCAATCCATTGCAAAATAGATAAGCAATCAATCTTAACCTTCTAAAGCATCTAAAGTGTCCGGAGTCGACAATGGATTAAAGTAAACTAAAACCAAAACCTTTATTCAAACCAAAATTAATAAATTATTCAACATTCAAACCAGATAACTTGAATCAAAGTAAACTAGAATATTAAAAATCAATACAAGCTTAACTTCTTAGCCCTCGCTAAGAGATTTAGCCAACCATTGTCATAGTTGAATTAAACTCTAAAAAACCACGAAAAAGAATTTAGATCTGAAAGATTAGAGAGGAAGAACAGCTCTGTAGATGCTCTGCTACTCCTTGATCTCTCTCCCAAATCCTAAATTATACCTACAAGAGCTTAAATCACTCCCTTAAATAAGAAAAACTCACACCAACTTTTCACTGACTTTAGACTTTCACACTTTTGTTAGGCTTCGGTCACGCCAACTATAGCCTCGGTCGCACCAAGTATTACTTTGGTCGCACCAAATTTGTCTCTCGGCTACATCCGAATTTCCTGAAAATTCACATATAGTCTATCTCCCTCAAGTCAGACTAAACCTTCCTTCGATCGTACCAAACCTTTGAACCGAATTATGCTTAGCCGCAAATTAATTAGGACTGAAAATCATGGTTTCTTTCTAGACTATTCTTTGCACTTTCGATTGGATCGAACCAACCTCAGGTGAGACCAAACTATTTATTATTTCTGTTAATATAATGTGTGATTTTTTGTTATTTTCTGTCCTTAGCACTAGCTTTATTTAGATCTTTGACACTTGAATTCTTTAATATTGACCTATATAGATCCAATCCTTCACTTGGTCCTTCTTTGAGCATTAAATCCTTGCTTAATCATCCTGGATCTCCAAATCACCTCGCATAGAAAAACACATAATTAGATCAATTTACCACACATATGCTTATAAAACTAATGCATAATAAGGGAGAAATATGAAATATTTCATACTTAACAGTCAATTCTTAATATCAGTGGTCTACTGCGAATATCAGCAGTCCACTATTAACATCAATGGTCCACAATGAATATCAGTAGTCTAAAGTAAATATCCACCATCCGTAGTTAATATATGTAGTCCATGGTGGATATTAGTGGTCCAATGTTAATATCAGTGGTCTACAGTGAATATCAGCAGATCACTGGTAATATCAGAGGTCCATAATGAATTATAAATTTTGAGCTCACTTTTGGACAATAAAATAGTGTCAAATAAGATGATTTCAAATCAATTTTAAAGTTCATCAAATTATATTTTCAACAAGTAGAAGATCACCCAAGTTAGACATATAATGAAGGAGTTATGATCCACATTGAATATTTACAGTCCACGGTGAATGATGAACTTTGACCCTACTTTTATATAATAAAATGATATCCAAATAATATTTTCTAAATTTATTTAAAATTTCATCAAATTATCTTTCCAACAATCATAAGATCACCCAAATCGGACATGTAACGAGGGAGTTATGGTCGTTTTCGTGGGATCGGTGACCCATATTGAATATCTATGATCCACAGTCCTTAATGAACTTTAGGCCCAAATTTGAAAAATCAAATAATTTTTAAATGAGATGATTCTAAGAATATTTTAAATTTCATCAAATTATATTTCCGATGAGCATAAGATCACCCAAATTGGACATGTAACAAAGGAATTATAGCAGTTTTCGTGAGATCGACGACCCACATTGAATATCTACAATCCACAGTCCTTTTTATGAACTTTGGTATAACTTTTGGATAATCAAATAGTGTTCAAATGATATGATTCTAAATTAATTTTAAATTTCATTATCATTTTAGGGTTAAGATCCTCTAGGTTCTCATTCATAATATTTTTATAGGGTCTAACCGACTTTGGAAACAAGGAAATTGGCTAGTAGCGACTCCGGTCGAACATTACATCCTCCATATACAACAAAAATCACACTTGTGAGCATGATGTGCCCACGCGATCCAGTGTCCACACCTATATATGGAATGGATGTTGTTTTACTAATTGAGGTTGAGATTTTCTAGCTGCGTATACTATTGAAAAGTGAAGTCGAAGAAGGAGAATGGTTACAAGTGCGTTATGATCAGTTACAATTGGTGGATGAAAAACGTGTTCGAGCCTTATGGTGAAAACAATAGATATATAGAGGACCTGGTGAAAACCTGAAAGGACGCAAAAGGCAAGAAGGTGAAGCTGCAAAAGGGGTAGAGAACAAACACCAAGGATGTGGTGAAAACCAAAAAAGGCACCACATTAATAATAATAATAATAATAATAATAAATTACAATCAAAATCAGACATGGTGAAAACTCCAAAGAGCATTATGGACAAAAATGGTGATAAAGAGGGGAAAAAAAAAAAAAAACAGGGTACTCCACAATCATAGGCCGGATTCATATGTGGAAGACAAGACGTGAAAACCGAGACAATTCAAGATCTTTTAACTCAACCCGAACTTACGATAGAGTTTCAATTATGTACTTCTAAGGCCCGTTTGGCCGGTTGGATTGGAAGGGATTAGATGGTAGTGGAAGGGATTGGATCGTAAATCCCAGGAATGGCCGGGCGTGCCCAACAGTATAGGTGATCTGATCCAAATCCGATGGATCTTCAGACAATCCACTAACAACACCATCATTACCTTTGAATCCCGTCCAGTCCATCCTAATCCGTTCAAATTAGCCTGCGACATGTTTGGTCCGTGGGATTGAAAGGGATCCGAAGGTTTAATCTCAGGATTGGCCGGGCGTGCCAAACGGACTGGATGTATCAATCCAGGATATAGCAATCCCATGAATCTCAAGGCAATCCACTGACAACACATCATTACCTAGAAATCCACGCCATCCATCCTAATACCAGTCATTCCCTTCCAATCCACCCGGCCAATCGGGCCCCTAAGGGTTTTAATTTACTCGAAATCCATAAACGACAAGCAATGGAAAAGTTAAAATATCCCATCACTGCCGTCCAAAGCAACTAAAGTACAAATCACGTACATAGAAGACGAGACTGGCACCGACTTGAACAGCGAAGGTGCATCGAGGTAGTATAGTTTTGTGGGCCCCACCATGATGCATGTGTTATATCCACTCCGTCTATTCATCTTGCGAGATCATTTTAAGGAAAGAGACAAAAAATGAGGTATGTCAAAATGGAAATTAACCACACAATAAAAAAGCAGGTAGGATTAATTACTGCCATTAAAAACTTCATGTGGCCCACGAAAGTGTTGGATAAAGCTAATATTTGGAGTCATGCCCTAAAATGATATTGCAAAATGAATGGACGGTGTGAATATAACACATATTAGGCAAGTTATCATACGAGTATATATAAAAATTTGAAGCTTCAACTGTAGTATTATATTACATACAACTTTACTTGGGACTATTGTAGCCGCATAATCATTACTCATTTACATAACACTACCGTGGAATCCAGCCATCCAAACATGCCCAAAGGGAATCTAGTTTCTCTCAACGTACATCGAAATGTGGGGTGACATGTAAGGTACTGTCGTTCAGCTGCCAGAGTATGAGAGTGAAATACTCCGTAGGGAGATGATGACTCTTAACAGTCTGAGTTATTATATTTATAAGGTTTTTGGATTCCTCTCTGACTCATTAATTTTCATCAGAATTTAGAGATTTATTCTAACTCGGTGTCAATATAAATTAGTTGAATTTTATATCTGACTCATTATAACAATGGGAAAATGTTATAATGATGAGTTTACTGCCATTTACCAAGGAAAGAAGAGATAACGCTCCGATAGTGCAGTCCACCTTTCCTAATTTAATTGAGGGGTTATTTTAATACACTGGTAAATAAATACCCAAGAATCTAATGGTAAGAAAATCAAATGAGGGTATATTTTGGTTTATGATACGTCTAAACTGATACTCATAAGTTTGAGAGTTTAATTTTAATATTCTTCGTGCAATTTCTAAGTGCCTCCATCATACTTACGAAAGCTTTTCTCGAAGGGAAATGCTTTGATGCTCCAGCAAAGTGAGACTGCTGATACGCAGGCAGCTAGAATTACTGAGAATTTGCATCCACATCATTTGAGCAGTGTCCCGTATTGATCACCGTTTTCTACAGGGATAACTACTCCGTATCCGATAAGCTTCACTAACTCCTCAAAGAGGTTATTCAAATCCACCGGGAAAATAGAAAATTAGAAGTAATTCTAATATATTCAAAATTAGCTTGATTGATAGTAAAAAATAATTAAAAAAAAAAATTATAACTAATCATGACTTACTATAAATAGTAAACTTGCTAATAGACTGTCATGATTTCCACTGGACTCCTAGAGTTTTAGCCAAAAATAGTAAGGGTCACGTAATTTTTCTAAGCCCTTTCTGTATTAGGCACAACTCTTATGACTCAGTATATTAAAAGCCATGATTGAACTAAAACTTATTATAAATAGTAAACATATAAGTAAAAATAAATTTTAACTGTCATATGATGGAGTATTGCAAATTAAAACAATCCAAAATCATATATGTCATGCTGACTAACTCATTCCGGTTTATGGTATATGCACGTTTTAAGATTATGGTGGTCACCATCACTTCCACCTACTATCAATAAAATTGTCTGCGACCCACTCTACATTAGACAATGAAGATTACCATGATCGGTGATTTCAAGCGAGCTCCACCGTTCAAATAAATTTATGGCTGATGGACGGTCGGACTCATCATACGGCTAGCCAAATAAGTGAATCTGCCTGATCCTTCTGATGGGGCCCACCTTTTTGAGGATTCATACGTCCTACACACGTAAAAGATGGGCACGTGGGTAGGAAAAGCCTGTTAAATGTTGAGTTAGAATACATAGGGCTGTAGAATGATCAGTTCTCATCATCACTGTGTACTCTCACCCTTATTTATAGATACACCAACCAAATTTCTACTTTTGGTTGTACTGTGTCATTACCATAAATAGCGGTTTCAATGGGCCGGGTCGACCCACGGGTCAAGTGGTCCGATCCACTTCTAAGCCAGGTTCCGGTTAAGTCAGTCCTGTTGTGGGTGGGCTTGGGCCATGATTTTATCCCATTTGAGGCTGTTTGGCCAGGCAGATTAGATGGTATTAGATTGTAATGGAAGGGATTGGAAGGAGCAGTTCCGGGATTGGCCGGGTGTGCCAAACAGGCACGTTGAACTTCTACCTGAATTGGAGCAATCCTATGGGATTGCCAACAATCCACTGACATCACCATCATTACCTTATAATTCACCCAATCCCTCTTAATCTCATCTATTTTGCCTGGACATGTTTGGGTGGACGGATTGGAAGGGATTGGCTGGGCGAAATCCCCGGATTGGCCAGGCGGGCCAAACATACTCGGTGGTAGATTCCCTGCCACTGACGCAGTCATCATTACCTGCCATCCACCCTAATACAATCTAATCCCATGGGATCGCCCGACCAAACACACCTTTACTTAAATGAGTCGGGCTCGGGTTTAATCCAGACAGTGGGGCCCTTAATCCCAACAAAAATACGAATTCTATGTTTCCAGACATTAATCCCTGTGAAATTCACTCCATTGATCAGGTTTTTGAAACTCAGGTGGGCCGCACCACTAGGAAATATGAATAGTGGGAATGGGGACGTTATCTCGTGGTGCACCTTGATTGAGATCGGACCCAAGGGACACCGTTAGGTGGGCTCCACTGCGTGAATTAGTATTTGAGCTGTGACACAGCGATACTCTTCACAACAGGGGAGGAAAGGTGTTAGAGATCTGGGTGTACGGCACACATGTCTAGAATCCAAGCCGTCCATTCATTAGATAGTGCACGTTGTGAATATATATGCTATACACGTAGCTACTCGTCGGTGCTCTGTAGGCCCCACCATGATGTATGTGTTTTATCCATGCCGTCCATCCATTTTCCAGCTCATTTTAGGGCGTGAGCCCAAAAATGAGGTATGTACGTATCTTAGGTGGACCACACCACGAAAAAAACAGTGGTGATTGAATGCTCACCGTTAAAAACTTCCTAGGGCCACAACAGTTTTGGATCAAGCTGATATTTGTGTTTTCCCTTCATCCAGGTCCGTGTGACCTAATCAATAGGTTATTTGGCAAATAAAAATTACAGTGGGCCCCAGGAAGTTTTTAATGGTAGGTGTTCACTCACCACTAATTTCCTCCGGTGTGGTCCACTTGAGGTTTGGATCTCATGTGCTAAAATGAGCTCTAAAAATTGATGGACCGCGTGGCTAAAACACATACATCGTGGTGGGGCCACAGATCACCTACAAATAGGGACGTCGGTGCTGGTGAGTTTGCAACCCGTGTCCTACACCAAGGTAGTAAACTCGTTGAGTGAGCCCCATGTCCGAAATGAATTGGATTGGACTTATGTTTGTAACCACCAAGGAAAGCCGATAACGAATAAGGAGGTGACATGCTGCATCGCGCCAAGAATAAGAAGTGAATGAAAATAACTCAACGATATTAGGAGTACTAATTTTTTGCATATATTTGGAGTGTTTTATATATTAAAGTTATGGTCAATGGAGTGTTGTGATCAAGCTACAAGCGGAGAGATAAATGTGGTTGAGCTATTCAAGATACGGATGGTGACCGAGAAGAATAAAGTCTTAACCGACAAGAGAGGAACTGTCATGGAAAGAAATGTAATAAAAGAAGGATCTAGATAAAAGAATGATTTAGAAAGACTTTTTAACTATCGTAACTATTGCAATAATGAAAGAATGATTTCGAAGAACAACCTACAACATAACTATATAAATAGCAAAGGGATCCAATGGAGAAAACCCCAACCAATCAAACACAATCAATCAAACTAAATCCATCAATTTATCTTTTATCAAAGCCTATTTTAGGAGTAGCGATAATCCAAAAGCAGTAATTCTTAATCATAATCTTTAGTTGTAGTCTAAATCTATATTCATATGTTGGATTTATTCTTTATCCTATATCACATGGTTCTTTCAAGAGACACATTTTTGCAGTTTCTCCTAGTAACCAATTGCGAGTTTTTCTTTTTGTTTGATTGCACTGGTATTCTGAAAGTCATTTTTTATGGAAGACATAAAAGTAACTCATCTGCGGGGGGAAAACCTCACCCTTCGATTATCGCTTGATCATTAATTATCAAATTCTGCAAGTGTTTAAGTAAGTGACCGATCTGTTAGTGCACTGATTTATGCACCCTAATTTTCAATCACATGATTCTTGTTTCATGTAGTTGGTTGAGCCCTTGAAATCTGAAGAACGAAGACACAAGTGAAGGTGAAGCATTATAGAGCAAAGAACATGTAAAACATGGTCCCCTGGTAACCTTAACCCTTGACAAAAAATAACATAAACCTCTAGATGATCGTAAACCCAATAGGTAAAACCTTTATTGACCACCCTCTAAGCCATAAGAGTCTAAATTGACTATCCTTAGGTTGGCTTTAGAGGCCCTAGGTTGTTGGAAAACTGTACAAATCCATTAACCTTCGATCCCATTGATCTCACCTTCAGTTCGACTGAAAACGGCTAAAATAGGACTACAAACTGTGGCAAATTTTTGGGCAATTCGGTTGCAACCGAGTGTAACCTTTGGTCCCACCGAAGACCACTTCGATGCGATCGAAAGTGCCAAATTCTCTCCAACGACTATCTTATCTAATTCGATGCAATTGAACTTCAAATTTGGTGCAACCGAACATAACTCGATGTGACCGAACCTCCACTCGGTGCGACCGAAGATTAACCATTATAGATCCGTTGGATCATTTTTCTTATAAATGTAGCAACTAGATCTTTACAGAGACGATGTATTTTAGCACTTCAGAGACCTTAGTGCATCCCAAGCTCTACCAAACCTCATAGTCTCTATTCCAATGAGATCCATGCTCTCTTCTTAGTGATTCTTCACTTTAATAAGCATTCTAAGCTCCTATACAAGAAGAGTATAATCTCAAACCCTGACTAGAGTTTAAATACAATTTCTCTTGGGAAACCCAAGTGTCTATCAACCTCTAGAGTGTCCATTAAGTGGAATCTCCTATGCTTTACAACATCCCATTAGTTATCGGAGATTCTACCCATCCTCCCATCGCCTTGGTCATCGCATCGGAGCATCACATACAAGGTATTTGATCTTGGAGCTGAAACCTTAGCAAAGTATCAACATCATAATCAATGGAGTAAAGGGAATCTGATTGAAGCACAAGAGAGCATAGATCAAGAAACCTGAGAAGGTGTTACAAAAGGGGCTCAATCCGATAAGTAAGTTATCATATCTAAGAGTCCATATATACTCATTCCTTGTGTAAGATTGAGTGTAAGAGTTTGAATTTCCAAACTCAACTAGGTTATTGTGTAGGACATTAAATCTTATGTAAGACATAAATCAAAGTCCTTTTGTAGGCCACCAGACACAGGTGCGTACGTGTTAGTTTTTGAGGGAGCCTCCAATGGGAGTAAACGTAGGTCCTTAGATTAAGAATGTGATTGTTGGTTAGCATATAAAAAATCAAATAAAGTCTCTTGTGGGAGCCTCCGACGGTAGTATATGTCAGTAGGTTCTTGTATAGGACCAAAGTTAGTGGTGAGCCTATAGAAAACTACATAATGTCTCTTGCGGGAGTCGTTCCTTGTGTAAGATTATAAATGTTAGAGGTGAACCTGATTTAAAACATCCGATAGTGAAATCCAATATACTCATGGGTTGAGTGCATCTGCCAAGAGTGGAATAGGAAAACCGAACCACTATGCATGCTTGTGTTTGGGGTTGTATTTGAGCACTTATTTAATTATGCTTATGTGTTGAATGTTTGATTATATGTATGCATGATTAGATGAATGCTAGGTGTTGATAGTTATCACATCCCACACACACATGTACACTATCTTGTTTATAGACTAGTTGCTTAATTGTCACATCATTTGTAGTCTGTGAGATTGGATCATCTAATGGCTTGGAAGACTTAGAGTTAATTGCTTTAGTTTAATTTTCATATTAGTTTAGTTGGGCAATAATGTTTTAAAAGGCATAATTTTTAATTGGTTCGAATTACCCTACCATCTCCCTCTAGAACATAGTCATCATTCATTAGCTCCATCAAGCTTCGACACGTATAACCCGTGGGATAACCACGTGTAATTTCACGATCTTCTCATAATTTGGTCATATACGTTAATATTAGAAATGTCTGCTTATTTTAGTGCTTGGGGTCGAAGTTGATCGGTTTGGAATGAATCGCTATATTGATTATAGCACGCCTGCGCACACTACATATAACAAAAAGCAAACCGAAGTGTAAACATTTTTTGCATGCCCGGTTGGACAAGATAAAATATTTGGCCGTCATCAATATTCTTTTTATGCCGATTGTGCAAAAAGAACATTGTTGACACTAATATACTTGCCAGTGCAGTAATTTCTCGGAATCATGAGTCGAAGAGGTGGTCATAATATGTCAACAACCATTGTTACAACTAATGAACCCTCTTCTCACGAGGAGTTGCAGTTTAATAAGTTTATGAACAAGGAAATACATTGCCTAGTCCAGTGCCTATTCCACAAAATCTATAAAAACCATTGACATATCGGGTTGAACCCCTTCAGATTATGTCAACCAAGATGGTTGATATGCAAATGAGGATTTAACACATTGCAGAGTTGCCGCAAGTTCAAGCTGAACACTTTTGAATCTAGGCCGAGGCCTTTAATAGGTGGATGGTCGACCACACCAAGAACATGTATCGGTTGGTGGCTTTGTTCGCTGAAAGAGTACCTGTTGCACTTTAGCAGCAGGCCGCTGCAAGCTATGTTATGAATCAGGCACCTATACCACCAGTCCAACCAGTGCCACAGATGCTTCCTTTGCAGTAAAATACACCACATATTTATATCCTTGGTCCAAATTCGAATGTGCAAAATTCACCAATACCTATAGATTTCAAACGTCCTAAACATATTCCTATCTAGGATATGTGAAATTCATCACTACCAGTAGATTTCAGGCATCCTGAACGTGAAAATATGAATGTAATTCATGAAGTCGAGAATCAAGGTATGCCTATGGACAACCTTTGCTTAGAAATCACCTATATAATGAATAAGAATATCAGGGTGGTCTAAAAGTACCTTCAGTTGTTACACAACAATACTTGGAGTGTAACCAAATTGTTCAACTAATTAAGGAAGTAGCAGGCCAAGTTCTCGGCCGAACTACTACTCTAGTTTATTATAAGCCATATCCTGATTAGATCAATCGGCAATATCCATTGTCGAGGAACTGTCGACCTGACTTTACGTTGTTTACAAGTGATACGGGTTAATCGGTCGTAGAACACATAGGTCAATTTACCATACAGTGTGAAGAATTGGTCAATAATGAGTATTATAAATTATAATTATTTGAAAATTCACTCACTAGGGGCAGCTCCTACTTAGTATTCCAATTTGCTACCAAATTTCATACAAAATTGGCAAGAAATGGAAAAAAATTTTCATGCTCAATTCTTTTATAAGGACAAATAATTTTTCATAGCTGATTTTGCTTATTTTCGGCAGTTGTCAGGAGAATCGGTTAAAAATTATATTGTAAGTTTAAGAGAGTAAAAATTCGATGCAAGGTAGTCATAACCGAAGCAGAATTTGTGCAGGTAGCTCAAGATGGACTGGAATTCAAACTTTGAAAGAATTTATCGGGATATAATTTATAGATCTTTATGACTTGACTAGGAAGGTGTCTCGATATGAGGCCCTACTTCAAGAGCCAATGAGACAAAGAATTCGTCATCAGAAGCATATTATTATTACCATAATTATGATGCTATAATGGCTGAAGTTGTGTCTAAACAACCATTTACATGTTTAGCCCTAGTTACAGCAGAAGCAGTGACATTATCACACTCCAAACTCGGAAATCGGGCTCACAAAATTTCTGATTGCCGAACCAGTACCGACAGCCTCCATAGTACCCCATTTTCAACTCCCAACGCCCATGCGCCAAGTTCCGATCCTAGGATTCTAGAAGGAGGATTTTTCAATGTACATTTATCTCGAAGAAGCGTAACCACAAGTTTACCCAAATCACAAAGGCAACATCATCATCATATATCCACTAATATAAATAGTTGAATACAGTGCTGAAAGGGAATTATACATATATCGAGAATCAAAGTTCAAGAAGATCGCTACACACTCCAAGCTCAACGTTATTACAACTTAACGCCACCTGCATGCATCTATCGTACATAAGCTTATAGAAAGCTTAGAGGGTGGTGTAAGTGTGTGCGCAAGGTAAGTGCCAAGTATGCAATATCAAAGCAATGCGAAAACATGTTGGTAAGTCCATAATACCATCGGCCTTATCCAGGTTATGCGATGCAAAAGCATAATAAGTTACTATAATATACCGAGGAAACAATACAATATGCAAATCCTGACGAGTCCACGAATAACGTTAGCCATATTAAGGCCATATAAATGCAGAAACATAGCAACCCAAGATGTCATATGCCGTGGATGTAATGCAATATGCAGATCCTGACAAGTCCATAATACTATCAACCTTATTCAGGCTATGTAATACAGAAGCATAGTAAACCAAATGTTGTGTACTGAGGATGCAATGTAATATGTAGTGTGAATGAAATGACCAAGCTGAAGTGTGAAGTCAGGATGATAGTACGTAGTATAGAAGGTTATGGGGTCCATCATAACGGACTTCTATCCAAACTAGTCTTATACCTAAATTTGGATAGATAGACTCAATGTGGTAAACTCCTGATCTCAGGTCAGTCGCGCGCCCCAACCAAAATCCTGGCAATTGCGAAGGTACACATAATAATTAGTTACGCACCACCAGCCCGAGTGGATAGTGAATGAATAAATGAATGAGTATAATGCTGAGTATACAACTCCTTCTCAGTAAGTCCACATATCAGCACCGTACATACTTGGAATCATCACCGAGATCTATTACACTCTACGCCATCTTGCCGCCCCTATCCGAGTGCACAACTGGGTGAGTGGAAGAGAACTCACTATCCGCTTGCTAATATCGAGCACGGCTCGTCGATAGTGGACTCATTCCTTAAGCTAGTTAAACTCAACCAAGATATTGCTCCCTCACTCAAGCGAGTAAGGTCACACCCCCTTCCAACCGACTATGACATAGTGAGAGATGCGACTTACTGGTATACGGCCCTCATGCACTCATGTATATCCACTCAGTCTAGACATTGGTGCGTCTCTTGGCCACAGAGGTTTCAGAATTTTCACCCAGGGACATTTATGGCACCTGTATGCTAGAACTAAACATTTCCGGTGTCCCATCTGCCCATCCACGACATGCTTGTGGAGGCCATGACTCTGATGTCGCTAGGGCGAATGGTGGTTATATCATAAAATGCGAGATGCATGAGTCATACCATCCAGTCATGCAGCAATCATACATATATAGTGCGCTCATGTGGGCAACTCCTCCTATCAGGGAGTTCCATAATAATCCACCCTATGGGATATGCAATGGTCACCATATCTCATAACAAACATGCAGATGATGCGTATGGTCATGTAGCATGATACTATACTATCACATACTTATAATTGATATTGATAACCAACACCAATAATCAACATCGATAATTGGCCTCGATAATCGGCATCAATGATCAGCATCGGCCTCGATAATTAGCATCGATAATCGGCACCAATAATCGGCATTGATGAGAACGGGCCTAACAAGGCTTAAGGGAAGGTCACAATGTGAACATTTAACCATCATTGCCCATCAATGTGGACATTTAACCAACATTGCTCCCAAGGAGTGACCCACATAGAGCCTAACATATAATGGGGCCCATGGCCTCACACAAGGCCTCAGGTACAACATAATGGGCCTCACACAAGGCCCTCTTATACATCCCAATGGGCCTCATCACATGGGCCTCACATACATGACACTAGGCCTCATCATATGGGCCTCACATATCACAATAGGCCGCATCACATGGGCCTAATACATATCAATGGGCTGCATCGCATGGGCCTCGTCACATCACAATGGGCCTCATCCCATAGGCCTCAAGTACATCACATTGGGCCGCATCACATTGGCCTTACACAACGAAATGGGCCCCACCAGTAGGTGACTATCGCAGATACAAAATGCATACAGCAAGGTGGGCCACCTTGGACGGTCAGCCCACTGACGTCCATCCCCTGCTGGCGCTAAGCAGATGGACGGTTTGGGTGAAACATATATCGAAGGTGGGTCCCACTGGCACGTGGGCCACCCAGGGTCTGGGCCGACCCCAACTACCCTCTCAACCAGGTGGGCCTGGCGGGGAAAATCAGAGACATCTAGTGGCCCTACTGTACACTGGTGAACAGCAACTCTGGGCCAACTCTTGGGCCCTGACCTGAAATGATCTCTCTAGATGGACGATGTAGATATAACATACATCAAGGTGGGGTCCACATGAGGGGGCCACCCTGCACATCTATCTATCAAGTGGGCTTGGGCGGTCCATCAAATACACACAGTGGGCATGGTTGCCTGCTAGGTTTGTCCAGCAAATGGACGGTCTGAAATAACCTCACAGGTTGGACGGTTGTGGATACATTACACATCAAGATGGGACCCTACAATGGGCCCCACAGCGTTGGAGAACACGCTGGTAGAATGGCTATTCAATGGCATGCTCCATATGAGGTTGAATCTGTTGGGCCTGTCCGGCCTGGCCATTGGATTTGCTCACGTCCTAAAATAAT
Source organism: Magnolia changhungtana (assembly GCA_030180095.1). Lineage (NCBI taxonomy): Eukaryota > Viridiplantae > Streptophyta > Magnoliopsida > Magnoliales > Magnoliaceae > Magnolia > Magnolia changhungtana. The sequence goes on from JASAUF010000611.1 coordinate 1,050,746, forward strand.
CTCTTCGACTGGATGGTCTGAAGATGGATGGTGAGAATATACTACATACATCAAGGTGTGTCCCACGTCCTTAACGAACGGTGAAGGATATAACACATATCTCATGACCGAACCCACCGTCCTAGCTCATGGACGGTGGGGATACAGAATATGTACACCAAGGTGGGTCCCACCCCGTGCCACACATGTGGGGTGGGCCCCATGCCCCGAAATAGAGGGACGGCTGCATAAACACATATATAATGGTGCGTCCCACAACACCATCCAAATCTGGACGGTGTGGGTACAGAGTGCACGTATCAAGGTGGGCTACTGGCCCACCGTCACAAAAGATGGGCGGCTGAGATCATCTAGGACCCACAGAACTTTATGACGTCAATAGCAGCCCTGATCTGCGTGGGACCCACCATCTGGAAAGATGGATGACATAGATGAAACCCGTACATCAGAGGTGGGTCCACACGTGTGGCCCACCTCAGCTGTGAATAGAGCTGATATTTTTTTTCCTATCACGCAGTTCAGCAGCTGAGGCTGCTGGACGATCCACGACATGGACGGTGGATACAATACATCCATCAAGGTGGGGTCCACATACATGTGGCCCACCAGCTACATTCACCCAGGTGTGCCCATACGGCTTTGTACGGCATGGATCAAGTGGGCCACACCCATCACAAGAGAGAGAGAGAGAGAGAGAGAGAGAGATCGTGATGGAGGGGAGGGACCCCGCTACTATGGGCTTCCATTTCTTACAATGCATACATCAAATGGGTCCCACCACATGTGGGCCATCAAATAGAAATCAACGGTGGAAATCCTAAGATCACCCACCGATTTCACTTCTTCTAAGCTCCTTGGACTCCTTAGCTCATATGCTTTGATTTTGATGGAGGATGATGAAGATTGAAAGGCTAGGATGAAAGATGGGGGGTAGAAAGGTAGGTCACACTCTTAGCTCTCTAGGAGCTTGGACAATCACCTCTCCTTAGGTTGCTTGGAATAATGGTGGAGAAAATGAGAGAGAGAGGAGATGTAAGAAGAGAGGGATGGGTTGTTGTAAGGAAGGTTGACTTTGGAGATGGGAGAGAGAGGGGTGTCATGCTTTGTTGGTAAGAGAGGCATGGGTATTGTACTTGATTGATTGATGGGCTTAATTTGATAGATTGTTGAGATTCTTTTCTTGGAATTTGTAACGTGCGGCATTTCCTCGAAATATACGCGGGCCCACATCTCCTGGCCTGAGTATCACATCGATGAGCGAGACGCGGCGTTGGAACCACGGCGACAGCGCAGTCACAAGGGTACAAGTTTCGAGTCAAGTCAACTCAGTTATACGGGATGCGATTCAGGGTCGAGCGCAAACGCCGGTTATAGGTCGCGGTTTACCAGAATTCGAAAGGGAGGATTGCGAAAGTCTACAGAATGGTACAGTCTAGGATACTAGTCTTACAAACATCCTCTAATTAGAAAGTTCAATGAATATACATCTTTGATATTTCTCATATTGACGAGATCTTTGACATTATGTTAGCCGAGAAATTTGTCAAATTTCTAGTTAATCATAAGATTCCAACAGACAAAGAGCTAAAGAAAATTAATTACAACAAATGGCATGGGACTCGGTTGTATTCCACTAATAAGTGTGTTGTTTTCAGGAATGTTATTTAGGATAACATCGATAAAGGGTTGCTGAAGTTTTCTGAGAAATAAAAAGAAGCAATGTTGATCGATCTTGATCCGTTTCCATCTAATATGGAAATCAATATGGCCACCTTTAATCCTAAAAGGCTGGTTCAGCCACAACAAAATATTAATCTCGGATGCAGATGGATCAACCAAAGGAGTAAAATGGTAAGGGGAGTGTGAGGCCTAAGCCTGCGGTTGACTAGACTGAAGCATGCTTTTGTTGAGGGTCAAATATTGCATATTAGACCCCATTTATTACTTGGTTTTACAAACATGATAATGCTTAATGACCTATTTTAATTATGTTTTTGTTGCAAGATGAATTTAAGAGCTTGGACTGTAAAAGGGTGCTAAAGGCATGACTTTAATGCTCAAGAATCACCAAGGCAAGGGACGGATCCTAGGGGACCGAGATCAAAGAATTCACATGCCAAATATTTGAAAAAATTAAGTGATTGAATATAAAGAGGCCTGAAAATCACCTTGAATGCAAGATCACAGGGTTCCTACAATTCGTTTGGCTCAAAACTTTATATCTGGCCTGAGGACCTTAAATTAACCGTACACGTCGAAATTCATCCCTTGGATCCCTGTGGAAGTGGCCCAACGGACAGATCAACCCATAAATCATCAATCTGGGGCCCACTTGATCTCTGCATATGCTTCAAATTCGGGCTCAACCCCTCAAATTCAATGGGTCAACGAATGGACGGTGTAGATGCTTCAAAAACATCAAAATGGACCCCATATTCACGGGTGCATGTGCACAGAAGGTGCACAGCCGCAGTGCACCATATGCACGGTTGGGTCAAACGCGGTTTGACCCGACAATTCCAAATTGAGAGAGCTCTTTGCTCATAGCGTTTACACATACGTGCCTGAAATGATGTGTGGCCCACCACCATCATTCCGATGGGTGATCCAGACCGTCCACTGTGTCCGGATGGTGGGGCCGACCCTAGCTATGGTGTCTAAGTACTGTCATGCACGTGTACACACGAAAAATCAAGTTCAAACATAGGATGGATGGCGGAAACAAAGATTCAGTGGGCCGCATCAACGGGTGGCCAAAAATACCCCTTCCCAGCCAGTTTTTCACCACGCATCCAATGGACAGAGTGGATTTCTCTATCAACTTAATCATGGGCCCCACCAAGCATAAGCACAAGCTGATTTCTACAGGCCCTGCGTCTGTGAAATCTAGCAGCTGTGGGTCGTTCTGTGATCATGGACACAGTCGGATCCATGTTCCGGACCGTCCACATGTTGCAAAATATGGCCATGACCATAGTCATGAAGTCAGAATCGAGGTCAGGCTATTCTCTGTCCTGAAAAATCAAGCCAAGCGCAAGTGTCTTTCGCCTTTCGCTGCGCACATCGCTGCCTTCTGCGTAAACAGCCCACCGACTTCAACCTCTTGCTATGCACGCCTCCAATGGCCCTCCTTGTGGCTATAAAAGAGAGAGAGAGAGAGAGAGAGAGAGAGAGAGAGAGAGAGAGAGAGACGTGGAAAGCTATCAATGCTTGGACGTGTGGAGCACGAGAGAGAGAGAAGAGGACGTGCGGCTGGCCTTCTGCTGGGAAGTTTTCTTCCTTTCCATTACTTTCTTTATATCTTTCCTTTAAGAGATTGTAGTTCATCATGTCTAGGATGAGCTAAACCTCTTAGCTAGGGCTAAGAGGTGAAGCTTGTAGCGTGATGGGATTGTTTTTATGACTTTGATTCATGTTTAATGAACTATCTTTGATTATACTTTGATTATGAGGAAGATTTGTAGTTTTAAATGGTTTATTGTGACTTAAATTACAATGGATCTGTGTAACGCCGTAGATTTCAAGGGTCGAGCAAAGCCTAACTCCCGAGATCCAATGCATCACTTATACAAAATAGATAATGATGTTTAAATGTTGTTTATATTAGTGCATTAAACATGAGTGGGATTACACTAAAATAGCATATCATACTCCAAAGGTAATTTGATTAAGCAAGCGGAAGACTATAACATGCATATTTGAACAAGTAGGCGATTTACAACCTCCAGAGTATAAGTATGTAACTGGGTTGAATGTTTACATGTATTGTTTCTAAAATTTACAAAATAGCAAAACATAAAGTGTCCAACTATCCCATAGCCCTATAATCCCGGCGACGCAGCACGAGGTCTACATAGACGTGCTAAAGAGCTGAACATAGGAGAACTCTTCCTCCTCATCTACGAAGTCCAACTCCACTGCATATACGACCTCACCACCTGCATCTATAACAGATTCTGGTTGGTGTTTTAAAACACCATCCCAGAGTGGGAGTGAGTGATCAACTTAGTGGTACTATAAGGCAAAGGTTAACATGTTATCAATTCAGTCAAGTAGTAACGATAAAGCAGTACAAAAATCATATCCTAAGTACTCTTGTTAATGCAGGAATGGTATACTATAATGATGCATGCCCTCGCCTGCACTCCCTCAGCGACTTCATCAACTATTTGCGCATGACAAACTCCCTAAACATGCGCTTCCTTGCCAAAGCACATGTAATGCAGTACATAATTGTGTTAGCCAAGTTCTTAATTAGGCTTATTCATACAGCAGATTCGAAAAGCTAAGGTACCTCCCTTTATATCATTACCCCAAGCGAGGATCCATCTAGGATCATCAATCCTAGTTAATCACATACGATAGGCAAGTTGTAGGGCATCATCCCTAATGAAAACAGTAAGTAGGTAAATTCAAGTATTTATACTCGAGGTCACTACGGGAGGCTCATCACCTGAATGTAAGTCGACAACTCGAATACAGTGTCCCATACCACCGTATTCAGCTCACGAATTTGGGTTACTCACTGGTCACGATGGAGAGGCTTGTCACCCCAGTGTAGGCCGACAGCTAGACCATGGTGTCCCATACCACTATGCCCGACTCATGAGTCTTAGCGAATCTTGGTACCATGGTTGAAACAGGCTTTACATTGGTAAGTGGTACCTTAGATTCAAGTAGTAATGTCCATACATGGTAAACACACATTAGGCCAATCGATTTATTAGACAATTTCGATTGGTACGAGTGCACGCTAAATTTATCGACATGGAGTGCATAAGCACTCCATGTGGCCTAACCATTGTCGACAATCATCGTACGACCTAGATTCACCGAACGCATCAAATGTAGCGAGATTAATTCGGCCACCCAAATGGAAATTGATACCGATTGCCTGGACTAGGTTGTAGTCCCAATCTTACTTAGACATAGCATGTGGATACAAGCGATAATCATATAAGCATTTAACAAACAATCCAAATACAACACTCATTTGAGCATTTTATCAAACACATTAAACTTGTCGCCAAGCACTTGCATTTAATCCATTAATCGAGTAGCGACGATATGATTTCATGAAAGAAGCTATACATATGATTAAGGGAATTAAGAATCCTATCTTAATACACTCAATAAATACCAACCATCAACATTTTCTAATTCAGACATTTTATTAAACACTTAGACTACACCTTTCTACATACATAGACTAAATTAGTTACGACATATATTAAGGTAAATCCTTTCACAAAGAGATTGTCATACATACAACAAACATAAATTCTATATTAGTAGTCATGGCAACCACAAATCATAAATTGTAAGTTTATTCAAACATTTCAACAAACACATGGAATGCATTATATATTTACATAGTTCACACACATTTATAATTTATCGAATACGACGTAACTAAGATCATATGGCAGCAATCAAGTCAGATATAAATCATTACTGATATTGAAAGCCTTAAAAATCATAACCTAAATGTTTATAGTCCGCACCTTTGGTCGGTATACTCGTATCGAACTCAGTTCGAATCCTATGTTCTCAAATATGGCACAACGGGTACCTAAATCAGGAAATCCGTTAGCTAGGTTGACAAGCAACCATTCTATACCTTAACTATGGCGTTAGGGTTTGGATTTCTTACCCAAATCATCGTTGAAATGGTTCGTGTAGCAATGGTGGGGTGGCGATTCATTGCGTGGAGTAGTGGGAGTGAATCCCAACAACGATCTCCCAAACTCACTCTCTTCTCCTCACTTTTTTTCTCCTCTTTTCTCTCTTCTCTCTCCTAGGTTTAGACAAATTCGTATGGAATGAGAGTGAGGTGGTTTAAGGGCCTTATATAGGCTCAAAACTAATGTCAATGGCCCCAGGGCCATGATATACTTAAGTTATAGCTAAAGGATGCCTATTTCTGATGAATGAGACTCATCTGGAGGTTCGTTTCTCATCTACGGTACGGAGCAAGTTCCCTGACCATGGATCTAGGTCAGGATGCGATTTCAGTACGTTTGGATAGGCAGATCAGCTGTGACAGACCTGTATCAGATAAACGGTCATTATCACTCGATCAGGGCCACAAGTATACAGATATGAATAGGAAAATTTCCTTGATCTATGGGTGAAGTTCTGTGAGAAACTGACGATCTGAAATCTTCAATTTTTCCTGCAAGTGAACGACCCAATTTACTTAAGTTTTGGTTCATTTTCTAAAGATATTTGCGTTTCTCACACACTTCACTCAAGGCTCAAGTTGTGCATTTCTAGATACTATTTAGGCTCAATTCCCGCAATGGTTGTCAAACCAAGTAGGATGGACATAACCCTATAGTTTTGCGGTCATCGGACTTTCGACGTACGGTCTAAGTCCGATATGGAGTTTTAATGTGCTCCCGAGAGAAACTAGGTTTTGAGATTTCTCCTAAGTTTTTAAGTAGTGTTGAGTCAGTGATTTTAATAGTTTTAGGTTTTGTCATTCGTATAGATAGTGGTTCGAGCAAATTCCATTGGTTATTTAGTTTAGTACTTAATTAATTCTTGTCTAATTTCCACAGAATACGGTCTTTGGTAATTTCTACCTGAGGTGGTACTCGGGTCTTTGTACAGATTTTTTCGAGACATTACAATCTGCGATAGCTTCGAGTATGTTCTTTGCATTACAGGGATTATGAACGTGGGTACCCTATTGTTCACCATCGTCTCATAGACATGGTTGAATGATGGAATCTTCCCCTACATTCATAACTTTCTCAGATTGGATGTGGATTGGTTAAATTCTGTTGTTTACTTTATCTCATGGGCATGGTTTTGTGATGGAATCAATTCTAATTCTCATACCTCTCATCTCTTAAAAACTGGATCAAAAGAAGTTCAGATTTGGTTTTTAGTGATATATCTTCTAACTGGATGAAGATGGGACTGTAAATCCAGTTGTGTTCGTGAATCAAGCATGGATCTCCCTGATCTCTACAAGTGGATCCTTAGAAACCCTAGTTTTTTACCTTTGGATTTTACAAGTTTTAGTTAAAGTAGTTCACAATTATTCCCTACAATTCCCCTGATTTAGATTACATCTTCTTCTAGTTCTAGTTCGAGTTACTTTCAGATTATGTACAAGGATCAGTCCCTATGGATTTGACCTCGGTCTTACCGAGATTATTACTACATCGCAACCCTATACTTGGGGTGTGAACAGCTCGTGGGCAATAATGTCAAATTATCAATACCTTTATGAGAAATACGTTAGGCTGACTCGATCAAATGAGAGATTCTATCGACTAAAATATTAAGAAAACTGATTGGTTAATCAGAATTCAGAACTATGAGAAAAGAAATGCCTTTTACCGACAGAAAGGAAAACACATCAGCGATCACCCTGGGTCTGTTCATGGGCCAAGGATAGTTAAAACTCAGCCTAGTCGAGAAGGTGTTTGGGAAAGGCTGAGTCATCTGAAATTCTCAACGATACCAGAGGGGATGACTTGTAATCAAAAGCGATATTTGCAAATGTAACATGTAATAAAGAGAAGACAGTTAGTCGTTGTTTAAGATCAACCTCAGATGTACCTATTACCTAACTGGGGCTAGTGATGCCAAAGTCAGAAGGAGAAAAGCAGATATCGGCTAATATGACTGAACTTCTTGTGGGCCATGATTAATTAAAAAATAAGAATCATGATAAGGCAAGAATGGATATGGAAGAATCGACCGAACTGTATGTGAGGAATGACTAGGTCGAAAATTGCAATTACAATAAGACAATAATGAACATGGATGGATCGACTAAATATTTAAGTGATGATGAGTAGTGAGATGATCTTCTGATTAAAGAATTTTTGCTAAAGCAAGAGCATTAGAATCATCATCTTCTAAGCAGGATGGAAGAGCCACTAATGATGTTGCACATGAAATGGATAATCAACCGAATTCGGGAAATCACGATAATGGATGTTTTGTTGATATGGTCGACATAATAGTACCGACCAGTCATGAAATTGAAGATGGTATTGAAGTAAAGTATTTGAAACCATCTCTAAAGAAATTGGAGGATTCTCAAGCTCAGATTAAAGATCCACTGGTAGAGGCAAATTTGGGGACCGAGCAATATCGCAAGCCTATTTTCATTAGTGGATTATTGAAATCCCAGACACAGGCCGAACTCATTAACTTAAAGAGTTTTTCTATTACTTTTCTTCAGATTATCATGAGTTGCTTGGATTATATTGACATCTAGTTAAACACAAGTTACTCATGAAGGAGGGATATCGGCCACATAAACAACCACTTAAGTGGATGACAGACAAAGTAATGCAAAAGATTAATGAGGAAATCGAGAAATTTTTGAAAGCAGGTTTCATTAAACCCATTAAATATGTTGAGTGGATTTTGAACATAGTCCATGTTTTATATATATATATATATATATATATAAGAATGGTAAGCTCAGAGTTCAACTTATTAATTGGGTTATTGGACATCAAATGGTATCCTTTATAGATGGCTATTCAGGATATAATCAAATAAACATTGCAATTGAAGATGTACTAAAGACAATCTTCAGATGTCTTGGTCCTTTAGGTATGTTTTGTTGGGTTGTAATGTTGTTGGAGCTTTAAAATTCAGGAGCTACTTGTTAAAGAGCCATGAATGCCATTTTCATAATATGATTGGCCATTTCATGAAAAATACATCTATGATGTAGTGGTCAAATCGGCTGAGATAACATCTTGATCATTTATGAAAATCATTTGAGAGAATGATGATTCACAAATTAAAAATGAACCCTCTTAAATACATTTTTTGGTGTATTGGTTGAAATTTTTTTGGATTTTATAGTTCACGAGAGAGGAATCGAGATCGAGCAGCATAAGGCACGAGCAATAATAGAAGCTCGGCCGCCAAAAATCAAAACTGAGTTACAAAGTTTTCTTGGCAAGGTTAACTTTATGTGGCAATTTATTTCCACCTGTGCCGAAAAAATTAATGTGTTTTCTCCTTTCTTTAAGCTTAAACAAGGAGATGAGTTCATATGGGAAGCAGAACATTAGATGACTTTTGACAGCATTAAAGAGTATTTGTCCAAGCCGCCAGTGTTGATACCACTAAAATAATAAACTGCACAGTCTTTTCGAGAATAGGCAATTGATTTAATAGGAAAAATTTACCCTTTGTCAACTAAGGGACACATTTTTATTATTGTAGCGGCCGATTACTTCATCAAATGGATTGAAGCAAAGCTGATGTTGGGAACAGATCACTAGAAATTATTGAGTTCATTCAAATTCATATAATTCATCGATTTGGAATTCCTAAATCAATCACTACAGAACATTAAGCAGAATTTTCATACAAACAGGTCAGGGCAATTGGTGATCAGTATAAGATCAAATTGATGCATTCATCACCTTATTATTCTCAAACCAACGGCCAGGTTGAGGCTAATAACAAGGTCATCATGAATATTTTAAGGAAAATGATTGACGGGAATCCTAAACAATGGCATGTTAAGTTGTCAGAAGCTCTATGGGCTTATTGCAACTCATTTCAAATAAGCACATAAATGAGTCCATTTAGATTGGTATATAGGCATGATGTTGTGTTATCATTGGAAGTGACTGTACCATAATTGCAGATAGCATATCAGACTAACTTGACCTTGACCGAGTTCACAGAATCTATGCTAGTTGAACTCGAGGACTTAGATGAAGTTCACCTGAAGGCTTTGAATTATATTATGACAAACAAGATCAGAGTTTCTTGAGTATATACAAAAAAAGCTTTTGGTGAAGGAGATATAGTTTGAAAAGTGATATTGCCTCTCGGGACTAAAGATGTTGAATTTTGTAGTGGTCACCTACATGAGATAAATCATATACACTGGTAAAAGTTTTCTATGGAGGAGCTTATATGTTTCATGACATTGATAAAAATATAGAAAAAAACCCAATAAATGATCAATTTCTAAAAGCGTATCATCTCAGCCTATGGGAGATATGGAAAGATTGAACTAAATGATGGTTAAAATAACCACAAATGATAAATAAAGACCGAAATCGATCAAAAAATAGAAGTAAGCCGGAATATAAGTATTGTATTATAAGGCTGAGGCTAGCAAAATACAGAAAACATGCTGATTACATTTTTTTAAAAGAGAGAGAGAGAGAGAGAGAGAGAGAGAGAGAGAGAGGGAAAGTAAAGCCTCAACTAGATTGTGAATCAGGCGTAAATAGCCTTCATCTCATCAAATTCTTTTAGCACATTCTCTAATGAGTTTAACCGTTTGCCTTTGAACCTTTCAAAATTCTCCGCTTTCTAGAACTCAGTCAAGAAAGCACAAGACTTGGTCGCGACGACCGATGACATGGCTTGTGCTCAACCTCTCTCTTTTGTTCATTTCTCTCGCACGACTAAGCTTGATAGAGATCGACTTGTGAATTAATGAATGATCGGAACCATATTCAAGTAAAGCATAAGCGGTTTAACCCAATTACCAAATCTCGAGGTTGAGATTTTTATTTAAAGGGAGTAGATTGTAGTGTCCTAATTTCCATGTAGCTAATTACACGCACACTTAAATATATACATTTTCCTCATGAGGATTATAGTGAAATATCAAACATAATAGATTTGTGAAATAGAATAAATAAATAAATTTCGGGGACGAAATTTTATTTAAGAGGGGTAGATTATAGCGTCCCGATTTTAAGAAGCCAATTAAAGGCATGCCTAGACATATATATATATATATATATATATATATATATATATATATATATATATATATATATATATATATCTCGTGAAGAATACAGTAAAAACTTAAACGCAATGAATCGATATAAATGGTAGAAGTAACTAAATTTCGGGGGTGAAATTTTGTTTAAGGGGGGTAGATTGTAACACCCCGAACTTTTCAATACCTAAGTATTGAATGTTCTTGAGTGTTACTATAGAATTTAACCTATTATGTACATGTATATGGTACCAATCTACCTAACCTAACCTTACATCTATTCCCCCACGCGAATCTGACCGTTGAGAATAGTCTCCATTCATAGATCAAGCCATTTGACCATTGATTTTAAGACAAGACCATCCATCGTGTGACTCGACATATTTACCTTCCCTTAAATGAATTGACAAATAACTATTTATCCATAATGATTTATCCTTCCAACGCAAATGGAAGCAAATAATCCTAAAACCACCTTAAAACAAACTGTGAACCGTTAGTTATGTGAACGGTTAGACTTAGAAGAGACACGGCTCTCAAATTACCAAAAAAATTCATAGGTAAAACCTAAGAATAATGAAATAGGACCATGTGAACTTCAAACCAACCCCATTCCAGAACTCGAAGACCCACACACGTTAAATAACCAGACGAATGGAGTGGATTCAGTAAGGATAACCTGTAGGAACGTGAAAATAGGATGGCATGCACAAGAACCAAGTGTACTCATGACGTACCCAAACAAAGAGACTGGTCAAACCACGTTTGACCGGACTCTCTCTCTCGAAAAAAAAAGAAATTTCCCTCCCACACTCCACACGACGGCCTCCAAACTACTATCAAGTAACGGTCCACGGAAAGGAATGGGACCCACCATCACAACTTTGTGATCGAATCTGAGCCGTCCACTAGACTCAACTCTCTCCCACAACCAGAGAACTAAATGACTCTCGATGCAGAGAGGCTGTATGGGATGTGCCAATCCATCTGAACAAACGCCGCACAATTCAACGACCTAAAACAGAGCCCCTTCCATGGTTTCTACACCGGCAATCCCACTAATCTGGACCCTCCAAACCCTAGAGAGTGGGATTCCGATTCCACCCAAGTAGGGGTGTACATCGAGTTGAACTGAGTCGAGCTGGCCTCAGCTCAACTCAGCTCAAACACTAACTGACCTCAACTCGAACTTGACTCGGCTTGGTCCTTGAGTTAGCAGCTCGGGCCAGTTCGAGCCAAGATCGAGTCAAGTTCGCCATTACAGCATTTTAACAAACACCAAGACTGCACCTTCAAAATCTCACTGTATTTGAGACAACAACAATGGTTTTATAGGTATTTTATCAAACATCTTCTAAGCAATATAAAAATCAAGAAAAAAAGGGTGTTAGTTTCATATGCGTACCTTCCTTGCCACCAGCCACACCTCTTTGAGTCATTTCATCAAAGAATTGGTGATCAACATCAATATCAAAGTAACCGAGTCACCAAATTGGTTCGAACTGAGTTCGATTCGAGTTGGGTTCAATTCGAGTCGAGTCGAGCTAAGGCTAACTCGAACTCGGCTCGAACTCATTTTTGAGCTCAAAAAATCAGCTTGACTCGACTCAACTCCGCTTCGAATTGAGTTGAATCGAGCTTTTTTAGTTGAGTCGAGTGAGCTAACTGAGTTAGTTCGATTCGTGTACACCTCTACACCCAAGCCGTCTGAAGGGAACACCGGGAGGAGTTGAATATGACATTTCGCCGTTTTTCCCTCGCATGAACCGCAACTCTGAAAACTTTGAAACATTGCATTCACAAGATAATAACACGATCAAATCGAGAATCGATGGGCGTCGTCGAAAGACCACGGCAGACCGTCCAAAAAGAAATATTCAAATCAAGAGAAACTGTGGATTAATCTGCCGTTACAACCATGTCCACCTGCTCGATCAAGCGCAGGGCGATAGAAACAAGAACAGATGATCAAGAACAAGATCGGGGACGTTCTCTTGATGACCCTCCATCAGAGAAACATGTCCCAACTGATCGATCAGATCTGATGCAGCAAAAGAAGTGTAGTCCAGACCCACACGCAGACATCAGCGAAACACTACGCGTAAACATAGTTCAAAGAAGGGTTTTCGTCTGATCCGAAAATTACCTTTCACAAGGGTTGAAGGCTATAAAACCCCATGTTGAGAAAAGAAAAGAGACCATTAGACTTCATGCCAGGAAGAAAGGAGAGAGAAAGAAACCAGAAAGAAAGAAAAGAGAGAGATCGAGAGGAAAGTTGAGAGGATGGTGTGACCCACTGAGTCAAACCAGGTTGTGCCGAGTTCCAGTCCCCTGCTGGACGTATTCTGGAGTAGGAAAGAAGAAAGAAATAAAAGAAGAAAATAAGAGAAGAAAGAAGGGAAAAGAAGAAGAAAGAAAAGAGGGAGAGTCGAAACGAGGTGACTCAGCGAGTCGACCGACTGATTTGGGTAGATTTAATAGGTGAATTTTGCTTAATTTCGAGTTTTACTGACTAAGGTTAGGGTAAATCACTCACATCTGTTAATAACCCTATACTAGGTTCATGTCTAAAATCATCACTACTCTATGCCTAAACTTAGATCTTAGGCAAAATCCTAGCCCTTGATCTTACCTAATAGAGTCATCTAATGTGGCGATCTAATCCCATGAATTGTTTAAAATAATGTTAGAATTCAATCATATGGCGTATACACAGAGCTAACAACACTTGAGGGCGATCCGACATCAGAGGTGAGGGACTCCTTTAAGCTTACATTAATTTAAAGCCAAAGATTTGTATTTTCAGCATTATTGTAATTGATTGAATGAAGGAATGTAATTGATTGCAATTGTAATCAATTGAATGAAGGATTGTAATTGTAATTGATTAAATGAAGGATTGTAATTAATTGTAATTGAATGAATGAATGATTGTAATTGATTGTAATGGAATGAATGAATGATTATGCAGGTGGTAATTGAATGAACAAATAATTATATATATTTTTTAATGTATGAAATAGCTACAAATATTGACCGTAGCCGGTTATCTGACAGCTGTAGCCATTATTATATTTGGCATATTGCTATGGACTTTTAGCTACAAATAATATCCGTAGCTGTTTGTGGTTTTCGCTATAGATATAATTGATACGGATTATATCTGTAGCTATTAGAATCTATAGCTGCGGATTAAATCCGTAGCCATAGGTTCAAGACCTATTGTTATGGTACCTACGACTACGGTAGTGCTACAGACTAAAACCATAGCCAAAGGTCTACGGCTACAGATTTTATCCGTAGCCTTTGCCTAATTTTTTGGTAGTGCATCTGTTAATAACCCTATACTAGGTTCATGTCTAAAATCATCACCACTCTATGCCTAAACTTAGATCTTAAGCAAAATCCTAGCCCTTGATCGTACCTAATAGAATCATCTAATGTGGTGATCTAATCCCATGAATTGTTTAAAATAATATTAGAATTCAATCATATGGCGTATACACAGAGCTAATAACACTTGAGGGCGATCCGACATCAGAGGTGAGGGACTCCTTTAAGCTTACATTAATTTAAGTTGATATGATTTATCTTGCCTTTTACATGCTTTCACGTTACTGTGAATTCTCCCTGAAATTGTTTGATTTACTACCATCAATTATTTATTCCTTGGGAATTATGGTATGACTTTAATTATACGTGATCTTTATGAATTTATGTAAGGTGATGGATATAAGCCTTGCCCTTGCCTTTACCAATTTGTTGAGTTAGCCCTCACTACTCTTCTCTTTATTGAGTTGGCCATTGCCACTCTCCTTATTATTGAGTTGGCCACCACCACTCTACTCTTTGTTGAGTTAGCCATTGCTACTCTCCTCATTGTTGAGCTGGCCATTGTCACTCTCCTCTTTGTTAAGTTCCATTGTGACTCATCTCCTTATTGTGTTAGCCTTGTGTATTTACCTTTATGGCTTAGGCATGTGTCTTGGAATTCTAAAGCTCCCATGATTTAATAAATTTTCCTCTTTAGTGCAAGTACTATAGTGAGAATCCCACCTCTAGCGATCAAATAAATATCGTAGACGTAATGCGGTTTCAGTAGCAGCCCTGGGTCGACACGTAATTTCATGAATTTTGGATAGTGGTGCACAAATCGATGAAAGTAATTCGCAATGCGTGTTACATCACTTCTGGGATTGGATGTAATAAATAATTGCTCCATGAACAAATCGTGTCACGTAATTCATCCAAGTCATGTGTTGTTGTCGTCTTCGGATAACCGTATAAATCCATGTTAAACGTAGGGCACGGTGGTGAATTTTTATAGAATGGGATGTCGGGTGAGTCAGATAATTCTAAATTATTTTCCACATTGTGGCGATCGCTAAGTGTGATAAACCGCATATACTTTGCTAAGCATGCATCTCATGTGGGTTGCTTGCACATATTGATACCTCTCGTAGTTGTGGAGTATGGGACGTATCAAAACCCTTACATTATTTTTATGAATCTCTTGAATTATTGTTAATATTAAAGGATAACCATCACTATGAGTAGGGCTTTGACGCTCTCAAACCGTATAAATAATGCAGGTGATGTAAATATTGAAGACTTAAATGACCATCTCCCTATGAAAGATTATACTGGATGAATAAGAAGATAGCTTCATGATTTATATTTATATTTCCGCTGCGAACTCGATGATATAATAAGCTCCCACTGAGAGGGCATTTTAAGAAGAAAAAAAAAGGTACGATTTTAAAGCATCCAATTCATTCAATTATTAACACCCGGTTTTCTTGGGCATGAGTATAAACTCTGGTCGTGAAAAATTCGGGATGTTACATCTCGACCTGGGATTTCGAGTAAAGGACCTCGATTATAGAGAGGAAATGTGTTAGGCACCCTCTCTACCCGTTCGGGTGTACGGTCTCTACTTCGTGTAGTAAGATAATTTTAGGAGAGAAGATTATAAGATGCGAAGTATTAAAATGGGACTAGGCTGACTCATATTTATGATGTGGCAGGGTCCGGAATTCCTATAAGATACATAGCATATGGTAGAGAATGTCTTGAAGGGATTTAAGAAGAATGTGATTATGTTACAATTTATTTAAGACGAGTAGGCTACCATGATTTTCTAATACGACAGGATCCAGAGTTCTAGCAATACACAAAGCATACATTCAATGAAAACCTAAAGAAGCAAGGGGGGTTGAGAAGGGAAGTAATGATGCAATTGGCGAAGTATGAATTTCAGTAATGATGTAACAATCTTTGGCTTACACTTGGATGTGACTTGGATAATGTATGTGCACTATGGTTTGGAAGGGTTGACCTAAGTGGGTTTAGAAGGCTAAGAGAGGGTTAGCGGAGGCTAAAGGGGGCTGAAGAAGATGGGAGCTTGAGAACTCAAGCACTCCCTCTCACTCTCACTCGCCTTCTCTCTCTTTCACTCTCCTTCTCTTGGTGAGAGTTGCTTGGTGTGAAATGAAGAGAGGAGGAAGTATTTATAGCCCACTTGGATGGTTCTTTGATAATTCTAGGGATTATGGAGGGCAAAGGATGATGTGGCTACCGAAGATTGGTGGAAGAAATGAGATGCCACATGACACTTTCTTATTGGTTAAAGGACTTGGTAAAATGGTAAATAGTAAAAACTTTGGGGTAATAAGGGTTCCACTATAGTTGTCTCTCTAAGAGAGCAATAGTTATAGCTCGAGGTACATATTTCGAGAGGAGGTGGTAATCGGATTACCTCTATTTATTGTTCATCCCTACAATTTAGCCAGCTGGCTGATTTATGTCTAGAGAGCAACTTAAGGCTTGGGTTTAAGGTTTTGGCTTGGAAATGACTTTTGTTTGGCTTGGCTTAAGTATTAGCTTGTGTATGAGTCAACTTAGGTAATGGCTCGGCTTAGATAATGGCTTAGGTTTAGTTAGGGTTTGTCTTAAACTTAGAAATGGCTAGAGTTTTAGCTAGGGTTTAGGGTTTAGGTTTAAATCCTAAGGATCATCCATGCTTCATCAGGTTGTTAGCCTGGGTGGAGTGTCTACAACCATTTATTAAAAACCCATATTGAAGTGAGCATTTTTATGTCTCTTATACGCCTCTTCCATATACCAAGAATATTTTGAATGTGGAATGCCCGATCAAATTTTGGTTTTAAAATATTTTTCAAAGTTTGTGATAGCTTTGGCCGAAGAGGAAATACCTATAGCAGATCGACCAGATGTTGCAAGCATAGCATGGCGAGGATCTATAAGAGGTCTAAGTTCATAAATCTTCAAATTGGTTGAAGTAGTTGTCGGCACTAGGATTGAAGTAGTAGTTAAAACTATCTGAATTGGACCTGCCACCGTGGTCTTCTAACGCTTTAATTCAGGTTGAGCTGGCTCGACTGTTTTTATTGATGAGAATGAAGATTTGAGAGTTTTTATTGGTGTTGGATCTAAGACGTTCGATATTGCCAATGTCATTTTCCTTACTCGTGTCTTAATCTAGCTAGGAGACACAGCGACTGACGAGCAGTCGATTTCTTGGTGCTTTTTTTATTTGTTTTATTTTTCTCGGCCATAGGTTTTTCTACATTTGATGGAGAAGAAAGCCGATTGATAATCAGTTCATAATACTTGTTTTTCAGGATCCCATGGTAGTTTTTCCACCAGTAGTGGAATGATTCCAGTTGTCGTGGATAGTTGGTGAAGAGAGGGAGTGTGAAAGAAAAGCTTATGGAATCAAACCCTCTGTAGAGAGTTTGAAAGGTGATGATCAAGTTTACAACTGGTCAATGAGTTAGAGGTTAGTTGCAAGTTCTATGAATGAAAGGAAAATGGATACCATGAGTAAAAACTAATTGACGAGCAAGAAGATTGGGGCAGTATTGTTCAAAGTCAGCATTGACATTAACACTTATATCTATAGTGCTGCCATATGGTAGGTCTCTACATATCAGATATATTTTCCAAGCTGCATCTGTCACGCCCCAAACTCGGAAATCGGACTCACAAAATTCTCAATCGCCAAATCCGGTGCCGACAGCCTCCGTAGTATCCCATTCTCAGCTCTCAGCGCAACATGCGCCAGATTCCGATCCTGGGATCCTACAAGGAGGATTTTCAGAGTGATTTTTTTTTTGTAATGAAGCATAGCCACAAGTATACCCAATTCACAAAGGCAACATCGTCATCACATATCCACTAATATAATCAATTGAATATAATGCTGAAAGGGAAATACATATATCAAAGCTCTAGAAGACAGCTGCACACTCCAAGCTCAACGCTGCTGCAACCTAACGCCACCTGCACGCATCTATCGTGCATAAGCTTATAAAAGGCTTAGAGGGTGGTGAAAGTGTGTGTAAGGTAAGTGCTAAGTATACAATAAAGCCCATAAGTCATACATCATCGGGATAAGTAGAAATATTGACAAGATCAGGAATCATACGATATCAGAGTAAGCAGAAATATACTGGTAGATCTATGAATAATATAATAACAGAATACGCAATGCAGATCGGCTATGCAAATGTAAAAGCTAAATATCAGATGTCGATGATGCAATACAATATGCAAATCAGTATAAAAACATAGTAACCCAAAATGCTAAGTATTGCGGATACAATGTAATATGCAGTGCGAATGCAATTACCATGCTGGAATGTGAAGTCGGGATGATAGTACGTAGTATCGCAGGCTATGGGATCTACCACAGGGGACTTCTATCTAAACCAGTCCCATACCTAAATTTGAATAGTCAGACTCAATGTGGTAAACTCCCGATCTCAAGTTAGTCGTGCGCCCAACCAAAATCCTGGTCATGCGATGGTACATGTAACAAATAGTTATGCACCACCAGCCCGAGTAGATAGTGAATGAATAAATGAATGGATATGCAATTCCTGCTCAATAAGTCCACATATCAGTACAGTTGCTCTCTGAGAAAATCACCGGGGTCTATTACACTCCACACCGACTGCCTCCTCCCTAGGTGCACAGCTCAGTGAGTGGAAGAGACCTCAGTATCCGCGTAGCCAGCAGTCTGCCAATACCTACTCGGCTCATCGATAGCGGACCTATTTACGAGCTGGTCATACTCAGCCTAGCTTATAGTCTCCTCACTCAGGCGGATAAGGCCACACCCCCTTCCAACCAACCACGACACAGTGGGAGACACGGCCTCATGGTATAGGCACCGACGCTCATATTCCACTCAGTTTAGACGTTGGAGCATCTCCTGGTACTAAGGAGGTTCTGGAATTTTCACCCAAGGACATCCTACGTGCCCACAGTGCTAGAACCAAGCATTTTCGGTGTCCTATCTGGCCATCCACGATGTGTCTGTGGAGGCCACGGCCCTGATGTCGCTAGGGCGTACAATGATCAAGTCACATATATGTGAGATGCATGGTCACGCTATCCAGTCATGCACCAATCCTGCGCGTACGGCGCGATAATGTGGGCACTCCGTCTCATAAGGAATCTCGTAAATAGTCTGCCTAATAGCGTATGCTATGATCAAACATTCCTCATATTAAGCATACATATGATGCGTATGGGCATGAATCATGGAGCTATACTAAGCATGTTATATGGTGATGAACTATCTTTCCAACGAGGATGGGCCTAAACGGCCAACACATAACAAGTATGGGCCTATCAATGGGCCCTAGGGAGAGTTATAGTGCGGACATTTAACCAACATTAATCTTACAATGTGGACGTCAAACCAACATTGCTCCCAAGGCATGGCCTGCCATAAAACATCATTGTATATACCATGGTAAAATTACACATTGCAATGGTCCTATATACATCTCATTGGGCCTCTACCCATGGGCCTTAGATATATCAAATAGGCCACATCAATGGGCCTTATGTATATTGCAATGAGCCATATCCCATGGGCCTTTGATTATATCATAACGGGCCTCAACCCACAGGCCCTAATATATCACAATGAGCCTCAACCCATGGGCCCCAAATTCATCACAATGGGCCTCAACCCACGGGCCCTAATACATCACAATGGGCCTCAACCCATTGGCCCCAAATACACTACATTAGGCTTCATCAAATGGGTCGTATCAACGGGCCGAATCAAATGGGCCGAAACAAATGGGCTTCATGTATATCAATCGGGCCCACCCTTATGTATTTTTGAGATCCAACCTATTCATAAGTTAACATAGAGGTAGATGAAGTAAGAGCAAAAACATCAACTTGATCGGAACTACCGTGGCCCTTGAGAAGTTTTGAACAGGCGATATCACTATCCCTACTATTTCCAATGGTGGGGTATGCTGGAACCATAGATTCAACTCCTCATTTTACTCATGTCGTAAAATAACATTTCAAAATGGTTGGACGGTTTGGATACAACATATGCATCATGGTGGGTCCCATAGGGATGGACAGCATGGATAAATCACATGCCTCATGGTGGGGTCCCCTAACAGTCCAGCAGTCCAGCTAAAGTGGCTGGACAACATGGATAAAACACATAGGCAAGGTGGGGTTCCACCGTCCAGGGGTGGACGGTGTAAATAAAACACATACATCAATGTAGGCTCCACCGTCTATAGCCGTGGACGGTGTGAATAAAACACATAATTCATGGTGGGTTCCACGTGGGCCCACCACAATGTTTATTTACAATCCAACCCATTAATAGGGTCACACGGGCCTGGATAAAAAGGAGAAACAAATTTCATATTAATCCAAGACTTCTATAGTACCCAAATAGGGTTTCAGTGGTTGACACTCAATCCCGCTGTTTCCTATGATGTGGGCCACCTGAGCCACGTATATGGCTGATTTTTAGTGGGGGCCACTGCCTCGAGGGGGCCCACAAAATGGACGGTGTGGCTGTTCATCACACATCATGGTGGGGCCCACGTATAGGACCCATCTGGCTGCCGTCCACGTGCAGCAGGCGCTGCCTGGGCGCCTCTAGCAGTAGCAGCAGCGACCTGCTGCATATTAATTTTTTTTTAGACCTGTTTTTCTGAGGTTTTTCACAGGTGGGGCCCATATCAATAAAATTCACCCCACCCATTGGTTTTACTATTCATTACAGACCAAACGAGCCCAATATTAGGTGTGTTTTGGGGTACAGAAACGGTAAGGTGGTTTTCAATGGTAAAGAAACTGTTTTCTATACTATGGCCCACCAGAAAATTGGATTGGCCCCATTTTTCGGCTCAACGCCTAAAATGATCCGCTGAATGGGATGGACGACATGGATTGAATACATATATCAAGGTGGGGCCTGCATGAGCAGCCCACCTAAAGCCCTTTTTTTTTTTTTTTTTTTCCTTTTGCTGATGTCGTTAGTACGCCCACTGTCAACTCACAATTCACTTGTTGCTACGGTTACATATAACACATGTTTAAGGTGGGCCCCACCCACATACATGCTATCAGGGTGGGCCACCAAATTGTTGGATGGTGTATATGAGACCCACATTAAGGTGAGGTCCCTTTGATGACGGTTTGGACATCTCACAACTCATTAAGTGGGCCACACAATCATATCATCACACAAAAAACAAATGAAAAAGAGAGGGAGAGAGAGAGAGAGAGACACACGTGTGATGGAGGGACCTCGACATTATGGGCCCTCCCATGCATGATTTAAAACATACATCAGTGGGTCCCATCGCACGTGGGCCCACCGATCAAGATCAACGGTGGAGGTCCTTCCTCTACCAAAATGCGAGGTCTAGATGACCCTATTTGTACAAGGAAAATAAACATCATGATGGGGTCCATGGAGAATGGCCCCATCATGGAATGATAATGAGAATTAAGGTGGGCCATCAGCCATATCAAGGGTCCAAAGTGAGATCCATACCATCAATCGGTAGGCTCCACTTGGCCCATCATAAAAACATGAAAATCTAACCTATACAAGCACCCATCGTTTGATCTTCTTGGTCCGATGGAAAGCCGATCTCCTTGTGCTTCACTTTAACGGAAAATGATAAGGTTTGAATGGTTAGGATGAGGGATTTGGGATGGGAAAGTGGGCCACACACATGCACTTTCTCTTCTTGAAAATGTTGGACGTCCACTCCTCTCTTTGCTTGGAATTGTGTTGAGAAATGAGAGAGAGAGAGAGAGAGAGAGAGAGAGAGAGAGAGGGTTATAAGGAGTGATGGATGTAAGGTGTGTGATGGGTGAGGTGATAGTGTACTTGACATGTATGGGTGTGTAAAAGAGAGGGTGAGAAAGAGTGGACTTGGTGGTTGCTTGACTTGGGGAGAAAGAAAGTATTGATTGATTGATTGATTGATTGATTTGAGTGATTGATTGATGGGACATGTTGTAGAGATTCTCTTGGGATTGCAAACGGGCGGTGTTTTCTTCGAAATAAACGTCGACCCACATCTTCCGGCCAGGTATCGGATCGGTGCGCGAGTTGCGGCGTTGGAACTGCAGCGACGGTGCGGTCACAATGGTACAAGTCTTGGATTAAGCCGACTCAAATCTACAAGATATGACTTAGGGTCGTGCGTAAACATCGATTATAGGTCGCGGATTGTCGGACTTCGACGGGAAGGATAGTGGGAGTTGACAGAATAGTACGGACTAGGATACGGGCCTTACAGCATCTCTGAGGCTTGCCTCTCGATGTCGGTCAACTCGTAGTCTTCAGTGAACCATGTCGGGTTGAACTTTTTATCTTTTAGGAGTCAAAAAGAATGATTGGACTTATCGAGAGTAAAAGAAAGAAAGAAGTTCATACACTCAAAAAAAGAATAATTAATCTTGGGGCAGAGGATTGTAGTGATTGAAGGAAGTAAAACTACCTTTGATGGAATTGATTTAACAAACTTTGCTCTAAAATACTCATAAAACCACATCTGGACAAGCCAAATAGGCGCACCAGAGTGGTAAAATCCTTTTGTAGTTGCGTCATATATGCTACGATAAAGGTGGTCGTGCATAAAAGGGGCAAGGGAAAGTCGACGTCCTTGAGTAAGCGCCTCACCCAGATGGATATATTCCTTAGTGATTTGCAACGTACTCACGCATAACAGAAATCGACAAATCCACATTAGAAGAAAAGCCGTGTGTTCTTGTTCATTAATCTCATCCCAAGATTTGCACTATAGAGCTATGAAGGTGGATATATGCCTTGCTAGTCTTGTCCAGTAGGGTGAAGGGATGTGGATGTTTCAGAGCAAAGCCCAGATAGATAGGCTCTCCCAAAGGGTCGAAAGTGGGTGAATGCACGTATATCCATGATCGTTAGACCCGTGGGCCATATTCAAAATGAAATCTATTAGTCAACCAACTCCAAAAAGCAGATGTTGCTACAAGGAGGAAGGAATTGGTTGGATATTCATGTAGGGAGAGTTTGATGCATTTATAGATTCTTACTCTCTTCCATGTGTCACCATGATGTGCTTTAACATGAGTGAACCATTCATTGGTTTTGGCCATGCTCGTGGAGACTTAAATACATTGGAAGGGTCTGGGAGATTGTTAGTTGGACAAGTAAAACTTCATCAAGGCACTTCGAAAAACTGGGTTCGATTTCATGAAGTTGTTCGTAGGTGACTACAGGGTGAAAGGTTGGACTAAGTGTCAACAATGCAATGTCTGGTTTGATCGGAGTGTTGAATAGAAGATCATTAATAACTCCTGATGACATGACATCCAGGTCTCCGATGAATGATTCCAAATGGAAAGCTGGAATGAAAGAAGAAGAAGACGCAGCCATGACCAAGTGAAAGCAAGAAACTGGGAAAAATGGTTTGTGCAAGAGAGAAATAATGAAGAGTGAAAGAAGAGGAGCACTAACTTAGAGTCATCTATGTATTGGTTGTGATATATGCATATTAATTAAATGATAATCATGACTCCTCGTACGATATAATTTTATGCGATGTGTCATATGGACAACCTAGAAGAGCGAGATATATGATATTTCTCAATACGACCTTGGTCTGGCAGAATCACTAAGGAAATAACATGTGGATCAACGGATGATTACATTTATTGGATTTGGCAACAGAACAACGTCGCTTTCACCTTTTTCCCAAACGTAAAGCGGCATGGGGGGCAATATTATTGCTAGCCATTTTAGGAAAGCCAATAGCAGGGCGACATGTGGCATCACATAGGGAATATAAAGTGGATGAAAAGATCTTCAAGATACTTGGAGTGCTTTTTGTAGGATTATAGCTATCATAAATCGAATTTTATACGTTAGAGGATGGTCAACAAAATGTTGTAGTCAAGTTATGAGCGAAGAGAGAAATGTGGTCAAGCTGTTCAAGATACAAAAGGTGACTGAGAGGAACAAAGTCTTAGCAAACAGGAGAGGAACCGTCGTGAAAAGAAATGTAATAAAAGAAGGATCTAGATAAGAGAAGGATCTAAAAAGACTTTTTGACTACCGTAATTGTTGCAGTAATGGAAGAAGGATATGAAAGAACAAGCCGCAACAAAACTCTATAAATAGCAGAAGAATCCAACTGAGAAAACCCAAACCAATCTAACACAACAACCAATCAAACCAAATCTATCAATTTATCTTTTATCTCAGCTTATCTTAGGAGTAGCGATGATCTAGTAGTGGTAATTCTTAGTTATAATCTTTAGTTGTAATCCAAATCTACGATCATATGTTGGATTTATTTTTTATCCTATATCACGCAGTTATTTTAAGAGACACATTCTTGCAGCTGCTTCTAGTGATTGGTTACAAGTTTTTCCTTTTATTTGATTGCATTGGTATTCTTCTGAAAGTCCTTTCTTGTGGAAGACATAAAGTAACTCATCTTCAGAGGAAGAACCCCGCCCTTCGATTATTGCCTAATCAAATTCTGCGAGTGGCTGAGTAAGTGACCAATCTTCCCAAAATCTAGTCATATTTCCAATATCTACTTATTTCGGTGCTTGGGGTCGAAGTTAATCAGTTTGAATCGAGTCACTATATCGATTTTAGCACGCCTTGGAACACTATACGTGATAAAAAGCAAACCGAAGTGTTAACAGAGTGCAAGTTAGCTAATCCACATGGTAACACATATGCCAGAGTGGCACACAGATGAAATATCAAAGCCACCCATCATATGGACCTCACCGAGAAACCTTATTGGTTGAAGATACAGGTGATCCACTCTGTAGATTTACTTTGATATTAGAAATAAGTAAACGGCTTAGAAAACTCTAGCCAATTTTTTTCACAACCGTACATTTGTTCTGTGAATTAGCCCCACCTGATCAGTGGACCCACTTGATTCGTGGGATACAAATCTACATAGTGGTGCCCTTTTGATGGGTGGTATCGCACCTCTATGCCACAGTGGCATGTCTAATAGGAAAGCTCTTGACCTGCCTTATTAGTGGATCCACATTATTTTAGTACATGGACGGTTACAATGGACCCCACTTAATATATGGCCAATATCTCTAACATGTATACCATAGGGGCCCCAGAATTCTAACAGGTATTCTAAATCGACCACCTCAATAAAATTATGATTATCATGACCATCACCCTCCATAGATGAATTTAAATTTTCAATGGCTTATATTCAACTTTAAAGATCAACGGTCAGGATCATTACTGAAGTATGATTTAAGGATGGAAGTGTTGGCTCTTGGTTTGTTTTTATCACGTGTGGTGTGTACAGGTATACTAGAAGTAATTGTGCGACCCGATTCAAACTGAAAAACTTGACCCCAAGCACTGAGATAGGTAGATGTGTTGAGCGCAATTATATATGACCGAGACTTAAGAAGATCAGTTGCCTATTCAGTCACTCACAAAATAGTTATTAAGAAAATCAAGTGATTATGGAAGGTGGGATTATTCTTTCAAAGATAGGTTGCACTTTGCCTTCCATATAAAAGAACTTTTTAAAGCACAAACAGTTAAACAAAAATAAAATACTTACGGTCAATTATAATGAACGAGTATAAAATGCCTTTTTAGAAATAGTCCAGCACAGAGGCATATACTTGAATTACAACTAAATATTACCAATACCTTTAAGATAGAGCTTAACTATGATAAAGAAAGATAAATTTGATAAAATAAATTTATTGATTTATTGAATTGGTACGAGACGATATGTTTCATTGAACTTCTTTTTATTTATAAATATATATTATAGCTTATTATCAAGGGTTTCTCTTCTTTATTTTAATGATTATGCCAGTTAAATTATTGTCACTTGATTTTTCAAATCTTTCTGCCTCTACATATCTTTGTAACCATTCATTCCTGCTTTATTCGTGCAAATTGCTTCAAATATCTGTCTTTTGCGCTCTACTTGTCACATTACATATTTTCGTGCAATGACACGTGTACTTTTCTAAAATGATAGTCTAACAACCCTAAAACAAGAGGTACATGAAGAAGCTCTTCCAAATAATTGGAACATCTCAGCATGTGGGCCCGATGAGTGACGGGAACCGGTAAATCCTTGGTCATGACAGAGCCAATACGAACTCAAGCAATATCGGATCCTCGAGGCCTCTTGGGCCTTCGCCACGCCGTAAACTTAGAAATTGCATCCGCGGCTTCGAATAATACACTATGGGTCCCAGTTTATATGTATCTCCAACTAAAACTTATGTCATTAGATTACCTAACTTTTGGATTGGAGGACATCCATTGGACGCTTAAAATAAAAAATATATCCCATGGCTCTCTTTTAACCAACACGTGTCTACAAATTAGAGGTTATAGCTTTTCAAAAATACTGACTTTGAAACTGTGCGTTAGAGACAATGGGTTCCAGAGTTTAGTTTGGGTTATTGCAAGCCACGTGTATAATTTTTAATGACTGTGTATTAAGCGTCCTACTCTAGCAGAGCACCAAGCCAGCGAACCCAAAGCATGCCGTAAGGCAATAGGCGAATCACGTACGTCAGAACGTAGGTTATACTGTAGGATGGAGTTTTGTGGGGCCTAGCTTGAGTGGCCATCTAAGATCCAACCCGTTCATTAGATGAAACCCTCTACGTTAGGCCTAGATTCCAAAATCTAGCTTTCTTCCAAACTCAGGTGGGCCACAAAAATCAGAATAATTGAATACTTCGGAGTGTGACACTCGCTGTAGAATCTTCCGTACGTAGTGCCGGTTTGGTGGTCGTTTTTGCTCGACCCAATTACAATAAGGATTGTTTGATTTTTGCAATTTGAGGGTAAATATTAATAAATAATTGTAAACAGTTCATAATAATTATTAACCTCCATTTGGAAACCGGAGTATATTTCCACCTAAAAACTCTTTTAGAAGAGACTGATTTAAATTCATACAGTCCACTGGTGTGCATGTGACATATCCACCAAAGACGACAATAAAGTAGATCCAAAGCCCCAGTGGCATGAGCCGTAAGAAATTGTTGTCATATAATTTTTTTAATAATAAGTATTCAACCCACTTTTTTTTTTCTTTGATTTGGTCCACTTAGCATTAGATCTACCTCAATTCTGGATTAATGTCCTAAAATCATCACGCAAATCAATCCACAAAATGGATGGACGGCACGGATAAGTCACATATATCATAATGAGCCCCACATATATTCAGGTCAGACCCATTCCTAACCATAAGTAGAAAATAGACATTATTTATCAGTGGCTTTTAGGGGTGAAAGTTGGGTGGGTTCAACCCGGCTGACCCGTGATCAACCCGACATTGGGTTCAGCTCGGGCAAGATGTATCCGATTAGGTCTTGGACTTGGGCTATACAAACACTAACTTGATGAAACTTAGGTAGGGCTCGGGTTGCCTGACCCAACTCGAACCCAATCGATATAACAGTTTCTTACAAATTATAATTAAGTGTGGATAGTTTGTGTTGAAGGCACAAGAAATTCTAAGTGCCATCCAGTCTTGTTGGTCCACATCATTTTCGATGCCTCCAATTAACAAGATAAGTTGGATTTCTCTCCTGAATAGGTTGCATGCTACATAACGCGACATTTAAATGAGTAGTTCTCCCGTATTTTAAGTTGTTTGTTTAGAAAAAATAAAGTTTCTTATGATAAATAACTAATAAAACCATATATACAAAAAAATTAGATGTGCATTAAAATATAATAGACTAATGTAATATTGAAAATATGATCACGTATCACACAACCGAGCCTGCTTGGGGTTGGACTTAAGTTAAGAATTCCTGACCCAAGGTTGGGTTGGTTGGGCTTAGCGTTGAGCACCAACTTGACGCAACCCACCGACTTTCAGCCCCAGTGGCTATTGCCTACAGGGAATAACGATCCAGTGGAATAAGTGCATGGGAACCTTCCGATGTGCATCGTTGCATTTGGGCTCATTGGCATCCAAGTCGCCTATCTGGACAGTCCATTAGGTCCAGTCCACTCTTCAAAAATAAAAACCATTCTCATCGGATGATCCCGACTGATCACTCATCAGCATCCAAAAATGAATGGATGACATCGTTTATCGAAGAGAAGCACAGTCATGGAAGTTTAAATAGGCGATGTTAATGACAGAAATACCAAACGCAACTAGTTCATTTGTCCACACGCAACTCTACACGCGGACACGTGCGACGTACATCTGAGCCTTACGTAATCTTGTCCACTCTATTGAGAAGATTGAAAGCAAAAATGAGCCGTAGGTCCACTATCCATGTACGTCGGAGGAAGGGACATTAGAAAAATTCTCTAGACCGTCCATTTGTTTTAACCAAGTGTACCAACCCCATGATCCTACTAGCCTGGTTTCTTCCCAAGATCGTCCCAACATGGTATCCACCTAATGCACGGTTGGGATTGAGGTTACACATGCCGGAGTGGCACGTGTGGGGGCTACCAAACCAAGTAAATCAATCAGGTGGGTGAAGACATCGTAACTGACATTCCCATTTTTTCTAAGACCTTCAAATGCTTTCAAGATCTCTTATCGAGAAATTACCGAGAAGATGAAAGGAACGTCTGAAATATCCAACGGACTGTTCTGAGTTCCCTCCCAAAATCCCGCGGTAAATTGAAAAACCCGCCGGTATTTTGGCGAGGCCCCGATAACGCGATGAACGTGCTCCGCCGTCGTTGCAGGGGCGGGAAAAAAAAGCAATAAAAAACCATTTCTCAGAAAAAAATAGACAAATGATACGGTAGAGCCGTCTCTATCGTAGTCCAGTAGATCACGTCCTTCCGTCATTGGCGTCACAGCATGAAGAGTGGATCAGGACGGTATAAATAGTAATGTCCAAGATGGATGGATGGATGAGATTAAATATCCATCTAGTAGAAACTAATTGGACGGCAGATCTCAAAATTTTAATTGTTGGGATTTGGACGATATACGCCCTATAAAGTAATGGATGTGATTGTCTTGCTAGCGCGGTTCTAGCAATATGGGCCACCTAATGCAATGCATCCTACATGGACGGTTCCGATCAAACCGCCCCCTGTATGG
This sequence comes from Magnolia changhungtana, assembly GCA_030180095.1. Lineage (NCBI taxonomy): Eukaryota > Viridiplantae > Streptophyta > Magnoliopsida > Magnoliales > Magnoliaceae > Magnolia > Magnolia changhungtana. Next base: position 1,079,906 of record JASAUF010000611.1, read on the forward strand.
TGGAAGGTCGCTGTATCATCTTATGACGGAGACGGCGCGATCGTATCATGCATAGAAACATCGGTACTCTGCAAGAGGACTAGTGTCCATACGCATGTGAAACGATACCGCATATGTCGAACACTTTCACCTCAATCTGAACCGTTCAAGCCATGGAGGCCCACTCCTTCAACTCATCATAACATGATATCGATCGAGCGATTTTAAAATCATATCAGTGGGAAGCTCTCTTTTCAATCCCATCCCTACGATATTAAAAACTTGAGCCGCCGATCTGTGAAAGAGAGACATCTGGATCGTACACCCTAAGCAGTGTGTTTTGAGTTCCGACGAACAAACAACTGGCGCCAGTTAGTTCAATGGCTGGGATTGAAATACGTGCATGGCGACTTGCACAGCAGCTGCGTGGGATGCGATTACCGGTCCGCCTGCTTTGGGCATACGTGTGTGGGACCCACCGTTTGGACGGTTTTATAAAACTCCCTCGCGACATAGCAACATAACACACGAATCCCTCCCCGCCCCCTACCTCCCCACCCTTTCTCTATCTCACACTCTCTCTCTCATGTCGTCTTCATCATCTCGCTCTGCTTCTTCGGAAGAAGAAGAAGAGGAAGGAGGTGGCGGTGGTGGGGTCAGAGATCCGACGGCTGTCATTGGCCGGATCGGGGAACCGTCATCTTCACGGATGAGATCCAGCAACGGCGTCTGGCCGGAGCCGTTCGTCGAAGCTCTGGCGACTCAGGTCGCGATCGACGCCACCGCCACGAACGGGAGACTCGCCGCCGGCCCGGCGCTCGTCTCCGTCTTCCAGGTCAGATCTCTCTCTTGAAATTCTCCATAGCTTTTTTGCTTCTCTTTCAGCTGCTGCTGCTGATGTGGTACTCTTTCGATACTCTCTCTCTGAGTGTGGTTGTTGTTGTGGTCGATGTGGTTGTGCCAGTACTTGTTTTTTGGCACTGTTTTCGGATTTCGAGAAATCGCGTCTTGCTTATTTCTACTGCTAATGAATTCGCAGTCGAAATTCACTTCTTTCTTTTACTTCTCCTCCTTTCTCGACCGGCGGCGGCGGGAACTCCAGCGCAGTTCGATACCGGGATCGCGCTACCGGATTGCGATCCCGGTATCGTGAATGCGAGTCGGGAATCCCGCTCACCGCCCCATGGACGGTGCTGGGCCCCTTTTTAAAATTTTTTATTTTGCTTTCCATTATTTTTCCCCAAATTGTTCAAGAAACGAGAAAGTATTGTATCTTTGCAAGATCGATTTGTTTTTCTATGAAATTGCACAGAAATGTTCCATTTCAGCTCCTAAAAAAAGGAATTTGGATAATTTCTTTTGATTTCTACTCTTTTTTTTTTTTTTTTTTTTTTTTTTTACTTAGTTATTGATTTTCCGTACGTCTTTGGAAGTGTGAAAAGAGGTTTTTCATCGTTTCTCGATTTCGAGTACTTGTTTCTGTCTCTTTTTTTGGCGCGAACTCCAGATTCCTTTTTGGCTACTTTCAAATATCGGATTGAAATTTCTTGGATTCCTCTTTTGGCGCGTTTCTTGGAATCCAGAGCTTATTTCAAAAAAAAAAAAAAAAGAAAAGAAAGGAAAGAAAACGAGATTTGATTGAGAGTTCTGTAAATTTTTTTTTTTTCTTGTACTTTCATTTCTTCGATTTTTTTGATTTTTTATTCAGAATTTTCTTGTTTTTTTTTTTTTTGGGATCTATTTTTCTGGAATATGTTATTAGATTTGTGGCTGAAAAACCTCAGAAAAAAAAATTTCCATTTATGGGATGTTTTTGGTTGCTGTCCCTTTTGCTTTTTTCTTATTTGTCTGTTGTTCATTCTACTCCCTTCCACGGGCTTCATGTGGTGGGCCCCACCTGATTTGGCCCCTCACCAAATCATCAGGCCGTTCACATGTCAGATACTCTACCCTTTCTGTCAGTTTGATGTCCTCCCTATTGATAGTCATATCAGACGATCGCAACCCTTAGATCTTTTTTTTTCTGGCTTTTTCTTCTTTCTACTTTTCCGTAAGTGGGCCCCGCCACCGGTGGGGAAATCCGTGGATGCTCTATCACTTCTATCAGACGATCGCAACCATTAGATCTTTGCTCCAGTTTTTGTTTTTAAATCATCGGCTGTCTCTTCATTCCATTGGTCCGTCTGATGCGGGCACGAGTAGCGCCCGTGGGGGCATCAATGTTGAATGCCACGTGGACGGCGGACAAGAGCCCACCATAGCTTCTGGTGTAGCCATGTCCAGGTACATCGCCGGTTTTCCTTAAATGGTGGTACAGGGGCTTTTCCATCATATCATGACATTCTTCCGTCCTAGCTCCAGCGTGTAAGGATGCGCCGGATCAGAACCGTACACGTAGTGGGCCCCACCGTGGATGGCTCATGGTTAAGATCTCACCTGAAAAGGATGTGTTCCACGAGTGATCCATTGCAGTTCGGAACGAGTCCATCTGTTGGGCCCATTCCTGTGTGTTTTGTTTTTCTTTTCAAGCGACAAGCCATCCAAGTCAGATTCCATTAGATGGACGGTCCTGATCCACAGTCCGCGCCTCCACATGGACGGTGGATGTGGGTCCGGATTTGGATAGGGACAGCTCTGTCAGATCATTCCCTCTCTTAAACCGTTGTTTCTTTCCCTGTCTCCGGGCCTTTTTAAGCTCTCCCCTATTTTTTCTCCCTTGAGGTGATATATGAATATGATACTCAGCCTACGCATGACGCTTGATACACAGGCATTTAGAAATCGTACACGTATCATATATTAATAAAATAAGACGGACTAGATTGTCTAGCCCGCCGTCTCGGACTTACAAACCCAAGTTCATATTGATTGAACAATCCGCAACTCTGATTCCTGGACATTCGTTTGTGGAGAATAGGACCGTTGGATATTTTTCATTTCTAGGCATCCAATAAATGTCACCAAATTTGGATTAAATGAGCTTAATTTTGGATTCATGATACATCTACCTGGATACCATAATCTGGACGGTTTTGATTTGACTACTGGTATGCCACTTTTGCAATTTCTAAGTAATTTCTATATGCCTGTCTGTGTACCATCCATCACTCTGCCAGAGTATCTCTTTCCTCTTTCTCTCCATTCGTTGCTTTCTTGCGTCCTGACAACAGGCGTGATGTTTTCTACTCTTTTCTAACGTCCCTTTCTGTCCTCAGCTCTTCAATTTTCCTTGGTCCTTTTGACTTGGCCTTTTTAAATCTCCCGAAAATTTCCTTTCCAGATATCTATCTATGTGCTATCTTACGCACTCTCCCAATCCCACGACGAAAAAAGAAAACAGAAAAAACAAAAGATTTAAGAACAAAATACAAATAAAATGCCCAACAAAGACGGCTATCTTAATCACATGTCTCTTTCTCATTTCCTCATTTGCTACAATGCGCACACTTGTGAATTGCACTTGGGTGCCTATTCTTTTACCTTTTGATGATGATGAGATGATATTACAAGTTATCGTTTTTTTTTTTTTTCGTTTATTTCCCCTTTTACCCTTTTGGGGTGGTGATATGACTTTTCCAAGCCATCTCTCTCCATCCCTTTTACCTGTTTGGACGAGCGGATGGATGGATGGATGGGATTGGACTGATGATTTTCAGAATGGTATCTGTCCTTTTTCTATTGTTTGGTTGGTGAAATGATGTTAGAAGCTATCTCTTTCCATGTTTAACGGCTTTTAATGGATGGTGAGATGAATGTTAGTACGTAGCAAACGTGAAAGGTCTTGTGTTTTGCTATTTTTACTTGCCACTATAAATATATATAAATGCATTTATGTGTTGATTGGTTCTATGATTATTACAATGAATGCTCAATTGCAACAAGTTGGATGGCTGAGATATGTTCCCTTTGTGATTAGTAACATCTAACCCATCCAAGATGTTGGATCCACCTTGGACGCTGCCTGGTGCGAAAATCAGTGGCCTGATCATCGGGCGGACCGAGACTCTACTTGGATAAGATTCTTGGCTATCCATTGTTTTCAACGGTATGGCCCATCCAGTGGTTAGTTAGCTAACTTATCTTACAACACATGCTGGGCGCCACCATGAATATGACCTGGCACAAAAAGTCAGGCCATCTGCTCATCATGATGGGCCAAGCTGTAGGTCAAGCTGTAGAAAACAAGGGACCACGAATGCTATCTGAAGTACAAAATCTATTTTCTCTCGGAGCAACGTTCATGTGGGGCCCCTCTTTTGGACGGTTTCGTGCTGCACACACATGACGTGTTGATACTGATGAGCAAGTTGGACATTTACATTGCCATCTGACTAGTTGGATTCTAAGCACTCAATGGACTAACAATAACTAGGTCTGATTTCTTTGTTGTTATTATCGTGGTTCTTTTTGGTTTTATAATGATTTTCAGGTGATATTTCGAACCCTCTTTTCTGCACATTTTTCGTCTCTTGGTTTGATGGGATAACATCAGGAGATGTCCTTTCTTTTTTTTTTTTTTTTTTTTTGCCCCTAGAAATTGATGATTTTGATGATATTACAAGCAAACGCGTGTACTCTTATCCAAGACATTCTGACCAACCGTACATGTACTTGATACGTACATGTAGTGATGATCAATCTCCACTGAGCTCCTTTCTTTGCATGGTCTTGATCAAGGTATGTGCATGCCACATGTACACGGTTTGCATACACATTAGGGGTGCAACTCAGACGGGTCGGGTTGAGGGTCAACCTGAGCTTGACCCCACCTTGAGAGGACCCAACCCGCAATCCAACCTGACCTGAATTCCAACACGAGTTGCCCAACCTGAATTCCTTTATAGTCAGAACCCTAAACTGACTTGATCTGATCCAAATATATATGATTATTCCCAACCCTACCTAACCCAACCTAGATTTGCCCACCTTAAGTCCAACCCAATTTCAAATCGTTAAGACTTTTCTAACCCTAACCTGACCTGGGGACCTTGTCAAACCCTCCAACCTGACCCAAAATCAGGTTCGGTCAGTCGAGTTTGAATTTAACCTAAGTTGCAGCTACGATTCCGCATAAAATATTATCAGTCTATCATGTAGCTCCTCAAATAACATTTGGGTGTGCTATTTTTTGCTACTTTTTATCCCTGGGGAAATGGTGAGATAACAATACTGGCCATCTTTCTCTATCTTGCACCATTTAGGATGATGACAAGATTCATCACATTCCATTGTTTCCATATCTTGTAACCCATTTAGAACGTGGTGGGATGATATTGCATCTCCCTCTTTCTTCTTCTTCCACCTTTAGATGGGGAAACAAGCCACCTTTTTCTCCATGTTTGCCTTTTTTGATGGTCGGATGATATTCCAAGCACAGAGAAGCTTCCAGTCGTCTATTTTTAATGTAAAATAATGCAAGCTCACACATGGCTAGCTAGCTATGAAAAGCATTGCCAGTATCACATGGGCTAAGATCCTATATATTCCATTCATCATACTCCTTTAAAGTATCCCAGTACCCCGGTGGTTCCATTACATGGTCTTCTAGGGCTGTGGCCCATCAGTTTCTTTGTTAGGTTCAACGCACCAAAAGTAAAGGGGCAACAATATCAGCACTCCATGAAAATGCATTTTCAAAAAAGGCTTGTTTGGACAACACCATCCGAAGGGGTTTTTGAGGCTAAACGCCTTCTTGATCCAAACAGTAGTTGATGTTATGCATTTGGATGCACTTAGCAAATGCTTGTCTCATCTCCCGCTCAACAAAATAGGCACTAAAACACCCGACTTATGTGTAGAGTTGACCAGAAAAGCAGGCTTGACAATGCCCCGTCTGGAAACCTCCTTTTGAGGAAGTGCTTACAAATGGGCTCTAAAGCTTGTAGGGAAAGGCCAAGTGTTATCGATTCTTGGACCATATCGTCCTTTCAAGATAGGATTCATGATAAGGATATGTGACCCCTTGCTTGTGAAAAAGAAAACAATTTCCATAGATGTGATGCTTTCCGCCGAATGCAATAATAGAGTAACTTGTAGAAAACAGATTTCCTCTCTAAGGCTTTCTTTAAAATAGCTCCTCAAATAACATTTGGGTTTGCTGTTTTTCCCTCTTTTCCTACTCAAAATAGCTCCTCAAATAGCATTTGGGAATGCTATTTTTCTTTCTTCTCTAAAATAGCTCCTCAAATAACAATTGGGTATACTATTTTTCTTTCTTTTCCTCCTTTGGGAGACAGTGAGATCAGGGTGATGATAAGATTCATCAGAGTCCCACTTTTCTGAATCTCACTGCCTATTTTTGATGATGATGAGATGATATTATAGGATCTTTCATTATCTTCCTACTTTAGAGGAAGAAACAAGCTATTTTTCCCTTGTGTTTACCTTTTTTCTGAATGATCCTAGCTCAGGGAGAAACTTCCAGTCTCCTACTTCTAATTTGTATTGTCCGGATGTGAGAGATGCAAATGCCCACGCACATAGCTAGCTACCCTGCAAAAAGCATTGCCATATCATATGGGCTACATCCAATGTGGCCCAGTCATCATGATCCTATAAAGCACATCCCAATATAGTGGTTCTCATGACATGATCTGTTAGGGTTGTGACACATCAGTCTCTTCTTTAGGTTCACTGCACCAAAAATAAAAGGGCAACAGTATAAGCTCAGGATGAAAATACAAAAAAATAAAGCTTGCAAGGAAAAGCTAAGTACTTAACAAATCCTGGATCACGTCATTGTGGACCAGACCCTTATTAGCAAAATTCCATTATTAGAAAAAAAAAAAAAAAAAACAAACTATATAATTGATCAAACGTTTAAAACATTATATTTCTGAAGACATTAAAAAAATAAGTTTTTTTTTTTTTTTTTTTTTTCTCAAGAAAACTGAATTAAACCCTTTTTTTCATTAAAACATGTTTGATTCAAAATAGAAAAACTTCTAGAGCAATTTTTAAAATAGAGGATTACTTGCAAAGGAAGGATACATTATAGCTCATGCATGCAGACATTTTACTTATTCAGTTAAAGTTTTCAATTTTAACCATATTTATATATAATATCTACACACATATCTAGACAGCTGTTTTTTCCACTATTTTTTCGAGTCCAAATGGCATTAAAACCCAAACTTTTCACTCTGAATTTTTAGCGTTTTTGCTTTTTTACTGAACTTTTGACCAAAACATGAATATCTTCCATTCCGGATTCTCGCTGCCTGCCGTTTTGAATCAGACATAGTTGTAGACAGTATAATGGTGTCAGGATAGGATTCATGGAAGGGATATAGCAAAAGTGTAATGATAGGATCCATAGAATCCAGATTCGTGAGAAAGTCCAGGGTTCATTTGGCAAGGCCTGATCTTGCATGTGATACGGCTGCAAAGGCGGGGCAGGTCACATTTACCCAGTTGTGGGGACTGCTGAGGAGTTTTCTAACTGTCCATCATCGTGGTGCACACGGATATATATAATGTGGGGCCTGCTTGATGGACAGCCCAGATATAGCCATGCAGTTCACTGGTGGTGCTGCTGCTGAGCAGCCTTCACAGGTTTGTATATTGTTATAACTAAGAGACTAAGCCACATTTGAATACAATAACATCAAAACAACCTAATGCTTTAGACATGTTTTCAATAACGTACATGAAATATGAAACCCAACTTGCAGGAATTGAAATCATGGTCACCCATCTCCGTACCGCCTCAATAGCAGCATCTGCAATGCGATCTGCTCCGCGACCAGGTCCACAATTGGCAGTGGATCACCAGGGAAAACAAAACATACAAAACCAAAGATGGTGCAGTGTTATCATCTGATAAAAATGTTGATCTCAAACCAAAATTCATAAAACAAGATCCTTAGTGATTTCCACCCTGTTTTGTAGGTAGTCGACCTTGCAATTGGCTTTGCAATTAGAACTGGTTCTCTCCCAAATCGCCGAACAGTGTTTTTGGCACATTTGATTGCCCTACCAAGAAACAGGAAAAGAAAAGAAAAAACATACAAAACTAAGATAATTTAAAGCATCATGCGGGTCTGATCAAATGACAATTTGGGTAGACACCCATAAAAACAAAAAGCAGTTATCAGGTTTGGTACATTGTACGTTCCTATTGAAATAATAGAGAAATTATGTTGAGGGGTAAGCGTATCGATACCTTTCCATGCACCTTGTTGCATTTGGTCGTCGGTGTTGAAATCACCATCCATTAGATCCAGTCCACTCTTCATAGGCTCCTTTGAAAAGGAGCCTATGAAGATAATTGATCAAATGCTTCAAAACTGTAAAGTCAATAGAATGCAAAAAATGGATGGACAAGATTTCTTTAAGAAGATATGTGCAGTCACCAATGTTTAGGGCCATTGGATTGGTGTGAATTTTGCAAGGTAGTAGATGAATTGTAGACTGAAGCTAATGGATGGTCTAGATAGGCGATGCAGATGTCATTGACTCGAAATGCAACTAGGTACGTTGGAAAGTTTACATACACTGACCCACCGATCCCAGTAGATCATTTTTCAAAATAATACCTCTCTTTTTAACGTGTATTTTTGCATCGATCTTTTCGTTATGGTATCAGCCCATTGTTTTATAGTACTCGTTGCATTTGGAAATGCTAGTTAATTAAGGTGCAACCCACGTGCCTGTTCACGTGTCTAAACCTGCCCTCATTTCCTCATATTTGTAAAATGGGCAGACTGTGTTTCCAGCTTCTTTACTAAATTACCAAACACTCCCTCATTATTACTTCCCTGAGTTCTCACCTCTTCACGCCAGCTCTACCTCTAATTTTGCTAATTAGTCCTATCTTACCCCCATTGCTTGAGAAGGAATGTTAATATTTTTATTTATTCCTATAATAGTATTCTACAAGTCCCAATCTTCTATTAGTCATTGTGGACTTTGTACAAGTATTGTGTGGGGCCCACATGGGTGTGTGAATAGGAGGATCCAACCTTTCCATCAAGGTTGCTCCTCTATGAAATTTGAATGCCCTAAAAATAAGGCTGATCCAACCAACATGAACAATCATATGAGACACAAATTCGAGGTTTTTGGATGGTTGTCCATTGTTTTCAATAGTGGGCCATTGTGTGTGTATTCTAGTTTGCACCCTTGTATAACCTCTTATGATGAATCGAAATCATCTACAACACCAGCTTGAATTGTGTGGGCCCACCATGCTTTATTTGTAAATCCACTCTATCCATTAGGTGAGAACTATTGTTTTATTTGTACACAAAAAATCAGCTTAATAAAAGCTCTGGTGGGTGAAGTAGAAGTTGATTGTAGATGAAATCCACATATATTAACTTAAGAGAAACATACAAATACACACACACACACACAAAAACATTATTACATATATTTCCACACTTCCCTTCAAGTTGGAGCATGTGTATTGGTCATGCCCAGCTTTGACCACATACATAGAATATAATGATGATCAACATGGACCATTGCTCCTCTTCAAACACAACATGGCAAGATAGAAGATCTTGAGTGATGGTTATCTGTATTGAACTTTCTTCATTTGTGGAATCTTCTCTTCAAATGGGAAGCCATAACCAAACTCGACAACCATTGAGTCATTAAACCATTATTCACATGTTAATCCCTCTCACAAACACGTGCAACCTTGCACAACAAATGAGTGATATTTACACTCACAACACTTGAAAGGATACATACGCAATGACATATGAAGATACATGTGCAACATTATGTGTGTGAATTACACCCACAACCAACAACATCTGTCTAATGAAGGAAGAAATGATGAACGAAAAAGGAAAGCTGAACTAGTAGAAATCTTCCATGTCAAGTTGGGTCAACATCATGTCAAACAGTTTGTGGGTAGTACCTCTGACAAACACCACTAGTAGAAATGATTATACATCTCATTTCAAAGCCTCACAACAGTAGAACACGAATGCATAAAGAGATTCCAACAAAAAATTCAAAAACAAGAGCCGACGACACTAATTTTTCACAAAATAAAAAATCGTAGCACACCCCAATCTCAATGAAACTTCACGATTATTGTTTCTGGTGATTGTACATGATCAGCCGCACCTGCTTCATGTAGAAAATGTGCCTCAAAAACCTTCAGAAAAACAACATAGTAAGAAAGCTAAAACACGGGCTTTTCAACTTTTCTCTATTTTCACTGAAACACTACAAAAAACTTATACAAAAATTACAAAAAAAACAACAATATTCTTCTAAAATCATTGTCTTTCATATTTTATAATTCAGTGGGCCACACTATCGTAGGCTACGATGGGTCCACAAATCTCCTTTCCACCGAGTAGGAGAGAGAGAGAGAGAGAGAGAGAGAGAGAGAGAGAATAGGGCAACTTATGTTGTGTATGTTCTCTTGATCCACACACAAACACTATTTACATGAATTTCCACGGCCCACACTTATGGGAACCAATGTAGAAGTCTCCTAGAACCTCTGAGGCCACTCGGTGTAGCTTGTTTGATATTTGGATCACACTAATTTTTTATCCTTGTCAGTTACACCCAATTAATAATTTTGATGAAAGATACACACCATAGTGTTCCCATACAAAAACCTATGGTTAGCATCCCACCCGCATTGTTCCATGTGTTGTGGCCGCCTGAGTTGTGGATCTCTCCTTCATTTTTTTTTTGTCCTAGGTTCAATGAGGGTAGAACCCTAATGGACCGAGTGGATTTTACATATACAATAGGTTGGGCTTAGAAAGACTGGGTGTTGTGCGTTACATGAAACAAGTGTTGTAGAGGATTCGGGTCCTCTTACAAAGGGAGATGATAATACAAGCAAGATTGATTGGAATGGGTTTTGATTAAAGGTGTTCCGTATCGATAACGGTGGCCATAACGGTCACCACCGTTGCCGATACGGTGGCATAACGATTGTAACGACCCCTGTAATGGTTGAAAAAAAAATTGCCCAAAAAGTTCTGAAAAAATATTTAGAAAATCTAGAATAATATAAATATTCTAAATATATATTGATTTTTTAAAAAAAACATGTTTACGATAGCGTAATGGTCCACTCTTTAGTGAAAATGTTGTATCTGATTGTCATGTGAATTTGTGAACATGGTTATACGTCTCTAATATTTACACATCACAATCGTGCATTAGAACTAGAAATCGGAAAAAACATAAATACCACTTTTTTTTTTTTTTTTTTTTTTTTTTAAAGGCTATTGAAGTTTATATTCGCCCAAATCTCTTCAATCTACAGTTTTAATCCCAAAAAAATATAATAGAAGTAGTCGAAGTATATTATAGAATAGTTTAAGAAAGTTTTCGAAACAAGAAAAGTGGAATAATGAAGAGAAAAATGAATTTAAATGGAAGAAAAAATATGGCCATTTTTCCATTACAGGGTAATGGTGTATGCCCTGTAATAGCCTATACGGCTCACGTAACAGCTGATATAGTCTCAGAAAATCAGTTGCACATTTTCGTCCCCATATCGCATAATGGTCATGGCCGTTACCTATACATATCGGCCGTTACAGCCGTAATGTAATGTGATGTAGAGTGGGTCGCGGACACTTTCATGTCCAAGATGGATTAGAGAAGAGGCCCAATCGGAGGCAGAAGTCATCAAGACTGTCAGAACCTTAAAACAGACATATCTCGCAAACCGGAATGAGTTACTTGACGTACCATATATGAATTCTGGGGTAGGACGAGGTACTTTAGTTAACCAACCCGGCTATGGCGAGTTGCCCATGCCGAATTTGTAGGATTCCATTGCATCGATGGTCAAATTCCATGTTTATTTTCGTTTTACCATTTTTAGCAAGTTTTAGTTTGATTATAACTATTCATCCATTGGGCTTTAGGAGTAGTGTCCATAATGAAAAGTGTTTATAAAAATTAAGAGAATAACGTGATTAAGCCACATAAGACACTTTTTTTTATAGCAAGTTATGAATTTTAAGGAGTTTTAGTTATAGTTTAATTACTAAACTTATTCAAGTCTTGGTATTCCTATTTAAAGGGTTGTAGATCATTTATTTCATCTATCAATATTCAACAAGTTTCTTTCGTATATTTTAAAATTATTTCTAATTCCTTTACTCATGGATTTGAGAAGTCTCTACGAAGAGTCCAAAAAAGCTTCATGAATTTGGAGTAGTTATCCTTGAGGAGGTTGATCATATTAGATATCATTGAGGAAGACGGTGATCGACCTCATCACGTTCATCCCTGCCGAACACCTTGGTTTTGATAGCGTGGGGTGGCCCATGTACCATATAGCTTTCGTACCGGGTGGGTATTTCACATCAAATTACATTTTAGATTCTGATATAAGCTGTCCATATTATTGATTCCACGCTACATGGGCTATACTCACCGTCTACTTGGGTTGATTTGAGTCCACTATCAGTCTGATCTTGGATCAATTGAGATCGGTCCAATATTAAGTGTTACCTGATGCATCAACGATATTCATCGTCCTGTCCGCTTGGATTGATTGAAATCTGTCCACTCGCTGTCTGATTGATTGAGATCAGTGCACCGTCCGTCTGATCTGCACATGCGGATCGAATAAGGTCAGTCTAATATCAGTGTTAACATGACGTATAAACCATATTCACCGTCTGATCTATCCAGTCGAGATCGGTCCAATCTTCGATGTTGATCAGTAAATAGCTCAAAATAATGATCTCTTGATCAATCCCAAGTGTCTGATCCATGCATAAGATGAAATGGACATCAGATGGGTCATTGTTCTAAAACTCTGTGGGGCCACCTACGTTAAGAATCATCCCGTCCTTCCAATTGTATCAGTTGCGTCCATTTCCCTCCACCTTCTCATCAATTGAGATTATACCAGTTGATGGACATCATCCAACAATCCCTACTGTATAATGTGTCCAGGTCAAATAATCGGGACATTGCAATGACAATCTCAACCGTTGGTCAATCAACCATCAGATCAGGTCAGGGGCCAAGCAAAATGGGCGGAGTCACCCAAACCGAGTGATTGGACAACCCCCCGTAGATGGGCATGTCGATTTCAAATCGGATGATAGAGATGTTTACAGAGTCCTTTTAAGTGTATACACTCCTCTTAAAACAAATGCAGAGAGGGACACTTCGCTAGGACCAACGCTTCTTTATTCTCTCATTGGAAATGAAAGGGGGAGACAGAGACCCTACTAAAGCAAAGCTTCCATGGCAGCTTTCCTACTCTCTCTCTCTCTCTCTCTCTCTCTCTCTCAATGATCTTTTTTCAAACCTCTCTTGAGCGGATTAGATGCAGCCCCGGGGTGATCAGTCAACAGAACAGATGACCGCAAATCTGGTGTCAAACCATGTCCAATGGGAGGCACCCACCACGATTCCCTCTCCCCCTCTCTCTCTCTTGGAATGAGGGTCACCATCATGAAGAGAACCTTGCCAATAAAGTCTTGTCCATCGATCAGATGGATCACACATATTGCATGTGTAGGATAATCTTGTTTCAAACTGTTCGGAGAGAGGCGCTCAGTACTCTCTCTTCCCCCAATGGAATGATGGCCACCATCATGAAGATAGCCATGCCAATAGGTCTTGTCCGAAGATACATGTTGCATATGGAGTAGGCAAATCTTGTTAAGACTGTAGATAGAGGCGCCCACATGGATTCCCTCCTCTCTCTCTCTCTCTCTCTCTCTCTCTATTGCGTAATGATAGCCACCACAGTCAAAATAGCCATGCCAATAAAGTCTTATCCACTGATTAGACGTGCCACACATGTTGCACGTTGAGTAAGCAAAACTTGTTAAACCGTCCAACGACTCTCTCTCATAGAATGATGGTCACAATCATGAAGATAACCGTTGCCAATAAATGGTCTTGTCCGAGTGATCGGATGCACCACACGCTGCATGTGGAGCAGGCAAGTCTTGTATCAAACCATTCACAGTCTCTCTCTCGGAACGATGGGCACCATCATGAAAATAACCACATCATCATGAAAGTAACCACGCCAATAAATATTCTTATCCGTTCATCAGATGGGCCATGCATGTTGGATGTGAAACAGGAAAATCTTTCTTCAGACCGTCCAGAAAGATGCCGGCCTAATGATTTGACTGACTAGAGGCTTGAACATGGTCCATTTACGTAGGGTCCACTGAACGCGGATTTCCTGCGTAAGCTTTCGCAGGAAGTTCCTGCACTGGAAACTTAGGTGGGGCCTACTGTGATCTTTGTGAGAAATCCACCCCGTCCTTCCGTTTTGTAAGATCATTTTAGAATATGGACCCAAAAATGAGCCGATCTAATACTCAGATGGGCCTAAACGGTGAGGATTGAACGTCCACAGTTTGAAATATTCATGGGGCCATAGAAGTTTTGAATCCGGGTAATATTTGTTTTCTCAGTTCATCCCAGGAATGACGTTGTGAACGGTATGGATGGAATTTAAACATCAGGTTTCAATGGTAAGAATTTTCTTACCCACCTATTCCTTTGGTGAGGTCCACTTGAGTCTTTGATCATGCTCACTTTTGATATCAAGTCCTAAAATGAGCTTAAAAAACGGATTGACGGGTGGATATCTCACAAACATCACGGTGGGCCCCACCTAGTTTTCCGGCGCAGGAACTTCCTGCGAAAGGCTTTCCGCAGGAAATCCGCGTCCAGGGTCCACCATGCGCACCATCTCTTGTGTCTCGTCCTGCGAAGTGAGGGTGTGCGTGTAGATTTTCCAGTCTCACACTGACCTTTACACGCATCACGTGGAAACATTCTTGCAATTGCGTGGGACACATCTGAGCGGTTCATAAGGTGGCCCCCACTTTGAAGATGGACATGTGGTCAGCTTGATGAGGTCACCTCATTCCACGGCCGAATGTGCCTGTACAACTGCGAGTGGGGACCACCAGACCCTTCGATTCTCATTCCAGGCCGTTATTTTTACTTATTAAAAAAGGGCGGGGGGCTCTTTATCTCTTCTTTTGATTTTGTCTTCTTTTTTCAAAAAAGCCATCTTCAGTTCCTTGAATGTAACAATATTTGTACATCCGTACATCAAAGCCGTCCCTTTATCTCTAATATAATATAGAAATACAGAGGAATTATTTGCTACTCAGGCTCCGCATGACACTCGATACGTAGGCACGCAGGAATTGTACACGTGGCATATATTAACTCAAACAAAACGAATAGATGTGCAGATCGCCCTCTCCAAGTCGCAATCTTAACATCAGATTTGCTTGAACAATCCTAATTTCTGACTAGTGGACGCTTGTTGTGGAAATATTACCATTGGATTTAAAAATAAATAAATAATAACTGTCCAATCTCTACCTATACGATATTCAAATGATCAGATGACCTTAATTTCCGATTCATGATACATATACAGTTGTTATCATAATTTGGATGATTTAGTTGACTAATTATATACCACTCGTGCAATTTATAAGTAAATTCTAAAGTGCCCGCGTATCATCCACTGCACTCTGCAAGAGTAACAAGGTATTTCTCATATATAAAATCCCACGCACCGGAATCGATGTCTTTTGTCGCCTTCCTTCGACTCCCTTTTTCCAGTGATGGGATGTGGGTACTCCAGGACAAATCGCGTCAGGTACTCCACGTTGCAGCGATGGCAGAGAGTGTCTCACATACGCAGGAAAGCTAGTAGGTTCTTTAAATACGGAAACCTTCCCATGAACCTGGTCGCATTGGAGTCGTTGGCATCCGCTGCTCCTATCTAAACCGGATGGACGGATGGATGGACAACAGTATGGTTTAAACCAACCAGATAGAGGCATGTAGATGGATGGACAAGATCTTTGTAGAAGATGGGAGGCGAAGATAGGTCCGTTCGCCCATAATTTGTACCTTAATAAGGACCGTTGGATTGCTGAGTCTAGTGGAACCTGTGGACGTTGTAGATAGGTCTAGGCGCGCTAGCCTGCTAGGTCCAAAAAATTATAACTTAGTGGGCCCAAGTAGAGACTGATCCAGCGGTCCAAGTTGTCTCGGTCTGTGTTCCGTCGTGTAACTATCCAAGCCGTAGAAATGTAGGACCCTGCTGGAGATTTGGCCCACATGACAATTGGTGGGCACCCGGAGTTCCAAAACTGTTCAACTTGGGAATTTATCAACCAAAATGTGACTGCCGAGACCATTTCATCAGGTCAACGATGTCAGTTTCTTGGCCATTTCACATCTGTAGTGGCGCCCACTATCCGGACAAACTGGATTGATGCACACGCATGCCACCTTAACGCATGCTCTATATTCCCACCCATCCTCCACCCATGCTCAATATTCAAACAACCAGTTGCTCTATAAAGGTTGAGCCGTCGAGCAGTCAGATAATGGTGAATCAATGTAGGTTGGGTGACTTCAACACTCCCACACGTGTGGAGTGGAACTCTGCACCGGAACGTATTAACGTAGAATGAGTGACTTCAACACTCTTCCACACGTGTGGAGTGAAACTCTGCACGTGAACGTATTAACGTAGAATGAGTGACTTCAACACTCTTCCACACGTGTGGAGTGAAACTCTGCACGTGAACATATTAATGTACATTGAGTGACTTCAACACTCCCACACGTGTGGAACTTATTGTGCAAGTATTAAGGTGGCGCAGCGGAACGTAGGGTAAGGCAGCAGGAGGGACGTGATGAGGTCCTTCACGGTCTTCTCATAGTTCGAATCCACGGATCTCTCTAGACTCGCAAAACTTTCTCAAATCCAAAGCATAAATAATTCATAATAAATTTGAAATAATTTGTATGATGATAAAAAAACAAAATTACAACTCTTTAAATAAGATCATCAAACTTAGGACAGAGTTTTAGACTTAAACTACGACTCAAACACCCTAAAAACGTGACTTAGTATAATAGTAAACTTACTATTTATAGACTACCTCTATTCCTAACAAACTTCATGGTTTTCAGTCAAAAATAGTAAGTGTGCAATTACTTTTCTAAGCCTTTTTTATGTTGGGCATGACTTCTACAACTCAAAGGATCAAAAGTTATATTCAAAGTGAAACTTATTATTTATAATAAAAACTAAACTAAATAGAACTTTTGACCGTTGATCTGATGGAATCTTGCAAATCCGGCATATATAATATGTAATTGGACACTCACATATTATATATGTAAGTTCTGACGTGTTGGTTGGCTTAAGTTGGTTCTCCTGCCCAAAATCATTTCAAAAAACTCATCCCAGTTTGCAAGATATGATTGATTTAAGGTTCTAATGGTCCAAATCATTTCTGCCTCCCATCGAGCCTTCTCTGAGCCATCTTTGCCATAAAAGTGTATGTGATGCGCTCTACATTACAAGGGTGGAGGGACGGTCACACCATAAACATGGGCTTGATTTCGGCAGACTTGATTTTTCTAACCCCCTAAGAAGCTCGAGCCGTCAGAGGATGGTGAGTCAATGTATACTGAGGGATTTCACGGGAACATATTAGGCAAGGGTGGAGAGACACCATAAACACGGGCTTGATTTCCCAATTCATGAGTTGTCAGCTTTGCACGAGAACATATTGGGCAAGGGTGGATGGACACAACTCATAATGGGCAAGGGTGGAAGCAAATAGACTACAAAGGACATGAAACTACAATATATATATATATATATATATATATATATATATATATATATGAGAGAGAGAGAGAATGAGAGAGAGATATGCTCACACACAACTAGTTGTGCCTAAGTAGTTGGCATGCGAGGTCCACCACGGTACCCGTTCGAGAAAGTTGTCTCATTTTCATGAGATCCCTCACAAGATTAAGTTGATCCAACTATCAGGTGAGAAACATCATAGAAAACTATGACTAACCACTCGAAAATCTCCACACTCATGTGGGCAATTCCTTTTCATGGTTGGATCGACCTGATTATTGGGGAATTTCATTTTCATGATGAGACAACCTTGTTAGATGCGAGCGAGATGTCATACAAGCACCATGGTTGCTCCACACACCAACTAGTTGCGTGTGAGCTTTGTGTATAATATTATTAATATTGGAACTAAATGAACCTAACTTGACCCGACCTAAATTAACTGGATCAAAGGTGGAGGACCCAGCCAGCCCATGTAGTGAAACCAAACCTGACCTGATTCCTCAACGGATCCAAGTTGGACCCGGATCCATTTGATGCCCATAGGTCCAGGTATCCATTGATAGCCCTTGTAAAGAACACTGTGTGCAATCATGACCTCTTCAGCACAAGTAACAAGCGCCCTTCTAGTTATGTTTTTAACGAGTGCATCCATTTATACATCTTACTGATTCCTGATTGTTGTAAACATTATTTGTCTGAATAATAATTTAATTGTTATGTGTTGAGCTGAGGCAATAATAGATTTGTCAGTCGTTGAGTTGACCCAGAGCTAGTCACTGAGTTAGTCAAGTTCTTAGGTTTCCGAACTAGGCTCTGATCTGATATTTTCTGATCAATTACAGAGAAATGAGAAATCATAACCCTAACATGTGCACAACCTTTTGAACTACGCCTAGAATTTTCTAGCAGTGCACAAATTCTCACACTTTAGGAAACATAAATGGCTCGTAGAAAGAGCGTAAGATACTATACATTAAAAGTCATGTGCACGTGTCAAATATGAGCCATGAACAAACCCTCACTTCACATATTAAAATTAAGTATGGACTGTTAGGCATCCACAAGTCCACATAACCATTGCCAGCCTTGGTAAAGGATTTAATTTTTTAATCTAGGCCTCCGAGGTAGAAGTGAGCGCATAACCAGTGCTCCTTTAATTTTTTAATCTAGGCCTCCGAGGTAGAAGTGAGCGCATAACCAGTGCCCCACTAGTTGTGTATGCGACTGTTGGAGCTATTTATCTTTCTTATTGATTCTTGATTATTCTAGACGTTATTTCTATATGAATATGATTAATAATTTAATTATTATGTGTCAACTTCAGTCATGAATTGACTTGTCCAAGTCTCCAATTCATCTGTGTGGTTGATTATGCTCAGAACTTTTCTGATTAGTTACATTGTGACTTAGAAATAACATGTACTGTAACATCATACTTCCAAACCTAGTCTGGGAAGTGAATTGCTCGTAGCCAAGGATGGTTATGGGAATCTCCTAAACATCCACATGCCAAATGTGGGCCGAAGAGTGAATAGGACAGAATAGTCATTTCACCCAAGGGATACTTCACTTCTAACTAGAGGGCCACATCTGACACGTGCTAACAAGTGCATACTGGGCTTTTTCATTAGGGGTCGTTTGGCACCATGGATTTGAGGGAATTCGAGGGTATTCCAAATCCATGGGATTCCAAATCCTAACTTTTGGTGAGTTTTGCAATCCCCGTCTTTTACATGGATTTCCAATCCTCTCCTTTTGCTCATTTTTAAAGGCACAAGAGTCACAGGTGTAACATTTGTCACTAGGCTACTAATTTATTGTGCACATGACCTACTGATGATATCCCAACAATCAATAATCAAATTATCAACTACATCACTAAAATTGCTTCAATAGAATGATCTGAGCAGTCCAAACATTGTCCATGTAAATTAATGATTAAAAATAAGTGGTTAGTAGCTCGATTGTGATCCTATGCTTGTGGCCCATCCGAGGCTTGGAATTTCATCATTTTCGGCCAACATGTATATTTCAATGGGCTTGTTACAATCATTGTGTCAAACATCACATAGGTACACTAATTAGGGATATTAAAGTTAATTTTAGTAATTATATTCAAACTCTTGTAAATATGCTACATAATTTAAGTGTATAGCTACTTTTGGATTATAGGGGATTCTTAATTTAGGGTTCCAAACACAATTGGAGAATTTTGAATACAGCGTATGTCAAATCCAGCGGATTCCAATCCAAGTATTCCGAATCCAAGGTGCCAAACAAGGCCTTGGGCTACTTTGGGGTTAAGGGGGGATTAGGCTACTTTAGGGTTACATGGGATTCCAGTGTGGACCAAACTTTTTCATTAGGCTACTTCAAGTTACAGGGGGATTCCTATCCACAACGGGCTTTTTCATTAGGCTACTTCAAGGTTATAGGGGATTCCTATAACCATGGGTCATAGGCCCCCTTAGATGGGATTAGGTGGGATGGAATTGCATTTGGTCCTGTGCCAATTCCAATGTTTGGGAAGAATGGAAAAGCTTGGAATTAGATTAGATGGAATTGCATTTGGTCCCTTGCCAATTCCACTCAATGTTAGCAAGTTGTGTAGGTCCCACCATGATGTGTGGGCTATATCCACACCGTCCACCCATTTTTCAAGATCATTTTAGAGCATGGGCCAAAAAATCAGGTAGATCTAAAGCTCAAATGGACCCCACCACAGAAAGCAGTGGGGATTGAACACCTACTGTTGAAAACTTCTTTGGACCCACATAAGTTTTGGATCTACTTCATTTTTAGGCCCATGCAATAAAATGAGGTGACAAAACAGATGAACGGTTTGGATATAACACATAGGTGTTATTCTCAATAGTTTCAAATGATGGTAGGTATATCTATTTAATGTACATCAAACCAAAGAGTGAATCCTATGGTATTACAAACATAGCATGGAATTAGGCTAATCCCATAGTAATAGGACACAATCCCTCTCATATGTAATAATTACATTTTTTGAATCTCATCCCACCTAATCCTTCCCAATACCATGCGCCAAACACCCCCTAACAGGCTAATGGGAAGCCTCATCGTATGAATGATTGCAGTCAAAAGGCTGGTTTACTGATTAGGCCAGCTGCCCCTATACAGAAAATAGGAAAAGCTAAATATTGCACGTGCACCTCATCAAAACCATATCCTTGTGCAAGGTCCACCTGAGGCACTATCCCACACGCTTCCCAGGTTGACATTTCTACCGTAGAAGGGCCCATGTGGATGACTACTCAAAAGGAGGTCCCGACAAAGGAGGTTTCACGCTTGATTTTTCGGTCCAATCAGCAACAACCAATCTTAAATTGGAATTTTAACACCTATTTGCTGAGCAGGAGATGAGATGAGGGCGTGCAAAGTAGTGCATCCCAGCCTCAACTGCCCCTTTAGAGGGAGTATCTAAACAGCATAGCCTGGAATGCCCTTCAGAGGGTGCATCCAAATGGGCCCTAAAGGTCATGTGGAGCTACGAAAGGGTTACAATCATAGTTCAAATAGCTGAAAACTCAACTCGATTTGATGTCCAGCCAGATTGGGTTGACTCAAAGACTTGATCAATCAAGTCTTTACATGACTAGACTCGATACTTCATAATTAAATTTAGATATTAAGAGTAGTCATAAATCTGCTTTACATGATAAAAAATATGCAGCCATAGCTTTAGTGCTGCATTGGTTCTGACTCAGCTTGAAAACTTACCAAAGTTGAGTTGACTCAGCTGAGTTTTGGGTTGAGTTGGTGAGTTTTTAAAACTGCGGTCACAACTTTAGAACATGATTAGCATGAATTTGATGGTTGTAGCTAGTGTAAAGCTATATTTGAAAACTAGAATAAGTTCAGTTGGGTTCAATCAAGACATGAGTGCATGTGCACAAAAGCAAAAGATTTGGCCATGACTCAAATCACGGTCGCTTGACTTGGTAGGCAATACATATAGAAAATGGATGAAGGCCTAATCCTAGGTAGGGTTGTACACAAGTCAAGCTAGCTCGAAAAGCTCGCTTGACTCGGCTCGACTCAGCTCGGATTGACTCAGCTTGAAAGGCCGACTCAAGGCGAGTCAAGCTTGTTTACTAAAGCTCGAGTTGAGTTCAAGCCAAGTTTGACCATGGTGTATTTCAACTCGACTCAACTCGAACTTGACTCGACTTGAAGCTCGAGCTCGACTCGGCTTGAGTAATATATTTTAATAATATATTATATATATTATATTAATATTAAATATATATAATATATATTTAAGTTAAGAAAAAAGAAGTTAAAACTTAAAATTTTTTACTAAAAAACCCTACCCGTCCCCATTCCCTCTTTTTCTTTCCCTTACCCTACTGAGGTAAACTCGACTCGACTCGAGATAAACTCAACTCGACTCGAACCACTAGCTCGACTCGAAAGCTTTGGTAAACAAGCCAAGCTTCAATGTTAAGCTCGAGGGCGAGCTCGAACTCGAGTATAGCATGGACGAGTCAAGCCAAGCTTGGCCCAC
Organism: Magnolia changhungtana; assembly: GCA_030180095.1. Taxonomy (NCBI): domain Eukaryota; kingdom Viridiplantae; phylum Streptophyta; class Magnoliopsida; order Magnoliales; family Magnoliaceae; genus Magnolia; species Magnolia changhungtana. Next base: position 1,102,048 of record JASAUF010000611.1, read on the forward strand.
CTCAACTCGACTCGGCTTGATGTACAGCCCTAATCCCAGGCAAACACTTGATGTTACCCTCTCTTCCAAGTTCATTCCAAGGGGAGCAAAAACCAAGACATACTTTCCTGAAAACCAAAGATACGCTCTATGGATCTTTGCTAAGACCATGCATGTGCATTCGTTAGCAAATGCACATGCCACTGCATATTGCTAGCTTAGCAGAGAGGTGAAATATCCAAACCATACATCACGTGGGACTCACCACCACCGCATATTTGTTGACTGGCCCACACGACTAGCAGACTGACCTGATTCTTTGAGATACAAATCTAAATCATGCTACCATTCTGATGGATGGGTTGGATGTTTCACATATCTACCACGCTGAATATGTAGTGGCTGGATATACAGTGGTGTGTGCAGTTACTGATTTGTACCACCGTGTGGTCTTAGCAAATCTCTTGTTTTTATCAATATCAAACAGAACTACGAGGAAGAAATTAAAACAAATGAACAAACAAACAAACTAAAGAAGAAGAAGAAAGTCTCGGCTCATTGTGGGTTGTCACAGGGAGAAACTTAAAAAGAAAAAAGAAAAAAAGCTGGAAAAAGCTCCACTCTGCTTGCCAAGGTGATAATATATTTCTATATTTTAATATTAAATACTATGACCTGCCTTGTTTTATAGGTATGTTGTGATTCCAACCTGAGACCTTAATGTTGAATCTATGTCTCCCATTGGGCTATGGGCTTAAGTGCTTGTTGTTTGAGGCCCAAAAATAAGAAAGAGTAGTCAAATTAACTCTTTTTAAGGTAGTAAGTGTAAAATAGCCCTCTTTCGCCTTTTTTTAAATGTGGTATGTTTGATTTTGAAAAAAAGGCTTTTTTTTTCCCCTAGCTAGATAAACGTGTTGAATGGATGTCTTCAATCTATGCATAATCAGGGGACATTGATCGATCGATCGACAGTAATTCGAATAAATCTTTTTTACTTTCTAGACAGTTTTGGACTAGTTCGATCGTTTGAGCTTTGGTATGCTCGATTGATCGAAGGGTGCTTGATCAGTGTTAACGGCGCGTGTGGAACTGCGTGTGTAGAGAGAGAGAGAGAGAGAAGCGTGCGCACCTTTGCACACATGTCATGGGTGTTTAATCCGAACGGTCCATGTGATGCGAAATCCCATGAAACCCAAGGGGCCAATTTTCACCCCGATCTAAAACTTTGGTGGGCCATAGCAATGAGAGATGGAAATCAAGGGAGGAAACTATTTTTTTTCTTTGTGGCCCACCAAAGTTTTGGATCAAGTAAAAAATTGGGTGTTGGGGGTTTCATGGCAAGCTGCATCACGTGGACCGTTCAGATTTTGGACTCACATCACTTGTGATGAGTTCTCAGAAAGTTCGCAAGAGTTTCGTGCGAATTGGTGCGCAGTTGAGCATTCGGCTATATATATATATATATATATATATATATATATATATATATATATATATATATATATATATATATATATATATATATATATCAGGTGTAATTGAGATTAAGGCAATAAAGGTTCTAGAGAAGAAAAACTATGGTTTTAGGAGATTCGAAAGGGATTCTCATGATTGTAAGTGCATCATTTCTTGTAATATTGTTTCATAGTGGATTGTTCGTCTCTTTGTGATGTGGTTTTTTCCTGTGAGGGTTTTTCCACGTAAAACTCATGTGTTCTCTGCGTGTTTGGTTTACGTTTTATTTCGTCTTATTTGATTGCATTCGGGTTTGCTTCCGTGCGATCTCCTACAAGTATCAGCGCTAACATTGAGGTTTAGAGTTCTAATGTGAAACATGTCGATGAAAGGATCTAACGTGAAGTACAAAACAAAGAAGTTTACCCATAGAAATAATTTTGAATTATGGAAGGTGAAAATGAGTGGCATTTTAGTTCAACAAGGATTGCAACACGCTTCCCTTGGTAAGGCTATGCATCTTGCATCTATGAGTGATGAAGAGTGGGATGAACTTGATGAGAGGGCTACAACTTCAATCCAATTATGTCTAACAGACATTGTTCTCTACAATGTCCTGTATTAAAAGACCGTCGCAGGGGTATGGACGAAACTTGATAATTTGTATATGAAGAAATCCCTGGGTGGTCATCTTTATCTTAAGAAACAGTTCTACAATTTTAAGATGACAGGGGGATCTAATATCAATGAACACATAAGCACGTTCAACGAATTGCTCTATAAACTGACGAATGCATAGGTTAAGATTGAAAAGGAAAATCAAGCCTTAATTATGTTGAATTCGCCTCTACCGTCTTACGAGAATCTGGTAGATACTCTGATCCATGGTAGGAATACCATCGATGTTAAAATTGTCATCTCAACCCTTCATGAGAAGCAGTTGAGAAGGAAAGACAGTGACGAGGGTACATCTACAAATGCATTGCCAGGGGAAGGAATTTTGAATGGGAGGAAGAATTCTAGACCCAAATCGAAAGGGAATGGCAAAATTAAATGCTAGAGTTATGGCATGACAAGACACATGAAAAATGATTGTTCGAATCCTAAAGCTCTAAAGGGAAAAAAAAATCTAATGATTCACTGAAGGAAACCAACACAATGGAATCAAATGAGGAAGTAGATGGTGATGATGTTCTCATCGTATTCAAATTCGGGTATCTTAGCAACGCGTGGGTTTTAAATACAAAGGCATCATACCACATGACTTTTCAGTGAAATTGGTTCACCAGTTACAACGAGTGCGATGGTGGACAAGTGTTTGTGGGCAATGACAATGTCTGTAAGATTGTTGGAATTGGTTCAGTGCACATCAGGATGCTCGATGGGGCGGAGCGTATTCTGACGAATGTGAGACATGTTCCTAAGCTTAGGAATAATCTTATCTCTCTTGGGCATTAAATGCACTTGAGTGTAAGTTTACTAGTTTTGATCGGGGCCCTTAAAGTTTCTAAAGGGGGGCTCATAGTGATGATAGCGCAACAGAATAATAATCTTTACAAGTTGATTGAGAATACCGTATTGGGTGGAGCTGTGACATTTTTAGCGGAGTCCACATCGGTAAATTTGTAGCATGCATGCGTAAGCCATATGAATGAGCATAGTATGAAAGTACTCTCTGATATTAGTTCTATTTATGTTTTTAAAAGCGATGATTTTCATGCGTGAGCATTGTATATATATGATAAACAAGCACAACAAACTTTTAAGACTGGAAAACATGTATGTCAAGGAGTGCTTGCGTATATACATTCAGATGTATGGGGCCCACAGCTTGTTTCAGTTGGAGGGCCATTGTTTTTGTCTCGTTTATAAATTACTACTCATGGAAGTGTGGGTTTATTTCTTGAAAAATAAATCTGATGTATTTGCTACATTCAAGGTGTGGAAGGCAATAATTGAGAAGTAAACATGACAGGAGTTGAAGGTTCTAAAGACGGACAATTGAGGTGAATTCACTTCAATAGAATTCAACCAGTTTTGTAAAGATAAGGGGATTATAAGGCACAATACAATGAGGCACATACCTGAACAAAAATGGTGTGGCAGAATATATGAATCGGACTCTCTTGGACAAAGCTCGAAGCATGTTGAGCACGTTGTGCCGTAAAGGCCGTTACGTAAAGGTAACGGTGGCAACCGTTACACGTTATGGGGTCGTATTGGCCGTAACGGCCGTTATGGAAAAAAATGACCCATAATTGTCGTTAACGGCACGTTACATCCCTTATAAAGGCCATAATAGCCCGTAATGGTCTATTACGAGACATATATAGGTTTTTCATACTTTTTAATCAACATTACGGGGTATATAAAAGTTTTTTGAGAATTTTTTCAATAAATAAAAAATTAAAAAGAGAGACCGTAACGGTCATTACGGGGCGGTAATAGCCGTTATGTCCTGTATCGTAAAGGTAACGGTGGTGACTGTTACGGCCACCGTGACCGTTATGGAACACCTTGATGTTGAGTAATGTTGGATTGGGCAAAGAGCTATGGACTAAGGCTGTAAATATGGCTTGTTATTTGGTGAAAAGGTCCCCTTCTACGCCGATAGACTGTAAAATTCCTGAAGAAGTGTAGAGTGGTCATGATGTTGACTATTCAGGGTTGCATGTATTTGGTTGCAATGCTTTCTCTCATGTGCTGTCAGTTGAGAGATAACCTGGACCAAAGAGCGAAGAAACTCACCTTTGTGGGCTATGGTGATGGCATGGACGGGTACATGCAGTATGATTGGCTCACTCGAAAAATCACTTTGAGTCGTGATGCCAAGTTTGATGAGGATTCTTTGTTCTATCGTGACGAAAGAAACGAACTGGAAAATCAGCAATGATTGGCCTTGAAATCGTTAGGGTGAGACACTTTGAAGCTGAGGTGTAGGTAGAGGTACAGAGCAGGTGGAGCAACCGCCTCTCAGAAGAAATCCGTCGAGAGATCGCAGATTACTAATAGATACAGAAATGATTCGAATGTTGCATTTGCCCTCATTACAGATAAGGGGGATCTGTGTACCTTCCAAGAATCATTAGATGATACTGATGCTGAGAAGTGGATGGTGGCCATGCATGACGAGATGGACTCTCTACATAAGAATGAGAGATGGGAGTTGATGGAGCTTCCAGTGGGGCGTTAATCGATTGGTAGTAAGTAGATTTATAAGAAGCGGGATAGATACAAGGCGAGATTGGTCGTAAAAGGATATGCGTGGAAGGAGGGTGTCAACTTCAGCGTGATTTTTGCACCTATGGTTAAGTAGGTGTCCATCAGATTTGTATTGGAACGGATGGATGTGAAGATTGCTTTCTTATATGGGGAGTTGGGAGAGCAGATTTACATGAACCAACTAGAATGGTTTGAAGTACAAGGGATTGATAATAAATTTTGTGGGTTAAGGAGATTGGTCGTAAAAGGATATGTGTGGAAGGAGGGTGTCAACTTCAGCGTGATTTTTGCACCTATGGTTAAGTAGGTGTCCATCAGATTTGTATTGGAACAGATGGATGTGAAGATTGCTTTCTTATATGGGGAGTTGGGAGAGCAGATTTACATGAACCAACTAGAATGGTTTGAAGTACAAGGGATTGATAATAAAGTTTGTGGGTTAAGGAGGTCATTATACGGATTGAAACAGTCGCATAGGGAGTGGTACAAAAGGTTTGTTAATTTCATGATTGGTCAATGATTTAACAAGAGTGAGTATGATCATTATGTTTATTACAAAGACACTAGATGATGGATCGTTCATTCTACTAGTATTGTAAGTAGATGACATGCTTATCGCTAACCACAACATGTCTGAGATCGATACGTTGAAGATTCAGTTGTTAGGGACATTTGAAATGAAATATTTGGGGGTTGCAAAGAAGATTCTCGGTATATATATTCACATAGACAAACAGAGGAGCAAGCTACAGTTATCACACTCCATGCTGCTCACTTAGGCTTTCTTCAGAACAATGTCTTACTATATATGAAGAAAAGCAAGTGATGTCTCGTATGCCCTATTCGAGTGTTGTTGGCATTTTGATGTATGTCATGGTCTCTACGAGACTTGATATTTCATATGCAGTGGGTGTTGTGAGTAGATACATGGCTAACTCTGGCAAGCAACACTGGGAGGAAGTGAAATGGTTACTTCGATATATACGAGCTACAGTGGATTATGTCTTAACATTTGAAAAGTCAGATGACAAGTTGATAAGGTATGTAGATGCCGATTACGCAGGTAATATGGATAATAGCGGGTCGACTTCTGGTTAATTATTTGTTCTTGTGGGTGGTGTGATCAATTGGATGTCGAAGCTTCTGTCTGTGGTGGCTCTTTCCACAACCGAAGCTGAGTATATGGCGGTGATGGAGGCATTCAAAGAGGGTGTTTGGTTGAGAGGATCGATAAATCAGCTTGGGCCTCAGTAGAAGGTCGTGCCGGTTAATTGTGACAATGTAAGCATGATTGATTTGGCTAAAAACTTGGTTTACTACTCACATACCAAACATATTGATGTTCATCATCATTGTATCCGAAAGGTGCTTGAGAAAGGCGGCGTGACTCTAGAGAAGATCCATACAAGCGTTAACCTGGCCGACATGCTTACGAATGTGGTTTCTTCTGTGTGACTTCTTTGGGCTTGTCGTAGGCTTAATGAAGACAGTGTGCACGAGAAGCGATGAAGCTATAATGGAAGGCAATTAGAGACGTTGATGGTTGTAGAGCAATGGAGCATGAAGATTGAATCCATGGTAGAGATTATTGAATGGATGTTTTCAATCTATGTAGAATCAGGGAACTTCGATAGAACCTCTCCGAAATTAGACAGATTGCTCACTAGACAGCTTTGGTCCATGCTCGATTGATCGAACTTTCAGGTCGATCGATCAACAGTAATTCGAATAAATCATTTTTACTCACTGGATAGTTTTGGACTAGTTAAATCGCTTGAAGCTTTGGTATGCTCGATCGATCAAAGGGTACACGATCAGTGTCAATTGATCGACACTTATATCGATGACGTGCGCGGAACTATGTAAGTGCGTGGTTTGTTTCCTATTTTGCTTGTGATGATATTTATATCAGCTGTAATCAGGATTAAGGTAATTTCTAAGACGTTACTAAGAGTTTTAGAGAAGAAAAGTTAGGGTTTTGGGAGATTAGAAGGGGATTCTCATCATTGTAAGTGCGTCATCTCTTGTAATATTATTTCATAGTGGATTGTTTGTCGCTTTGTGCCGTGGTTTTTTCCATGAGGGTTTTTTCATGTAAAAATTGTGTTCTTTGCGTGTTTGGTTTATGTTTTATTTCGTCATGTTAGATTGAATTGGGGTTTGCTTTCACACAATCCCCTCCGATATAGTGGCGTGTGCATTAACTGACTTGTACTCAGTACCAGCGTGTGGTCTTAGCAAAGCAGTTGTTTTATCAATATCAAACATGAACTACAAGCAAGAAATTAAAAATAAAAAATAAACAAACAAACAAACTAAAAAGGAAGAAGAAGAAAAACTCTAATTTGGTTTTGGTTAAGCCCAGGCTCACCGTGTGTTGTTAAGGGGGAGAAAATTTTCAAGTAAAAAAAAAAAAAAAACTAAATACATCTCCACTTTGCTTGCCAAGGTGATAATATATTTCCAAATTTTAATATTAAATACTACAACCTGCCTTGTTTTATAGGTATGTTGTGATTCAAACTCGAGACCTCAATGTTGAATGTATGTCTCCCATTGGGCTAGGGGGTCGAGTGCTTGTTGTTTGAGGCCCCAAAACAAGAATGAGTAGCCAAATTAAGTTTGTTGAGGTAGTAAGTGTAAAATAGCTATTTTTACACCTATTTTTAAATGTGGTGATTTTGAAAAAAAAAAAGGCTTTCTTTTCCCATTAAGGGGTCACGTGTTAGAGGTTTTTTGGAGTTCATCTAGTCGAAACTTGAGAGGAGGAGGTTTATTGAAAGTATCTTTTCTATGTAAGGACCAACAGTGTGTTCCTGTTTGTGTAGTTTTACAAAATTCTCTTATTCTTTTTCTTTTACTGAAAATTCATGTATCGTTTATTATGAAATTATTTTCATTGGTTTAAATAGATTTTTTTTTTTTTTAAATGACTTTCCTCCCCCTTTTCATTGAAAACATTACCTGGCTATTTGGCTATTCTCCGAATTCTTGCCGATTTTCCTTAAATTGCACCTTGCTGCCTGAACCAAACAGAAGTTAGAATGTAATCAAAACCAAGGAGTGGTCCATGTGTCTAATGTCAAAAATACATTACACAAGAATGGAGAGAGTGAAAAGATTATCAAAGCTTGCCAAACAATCAAAAATAACTAATACAGTTATGCAATATCAGGAAAGCATCTGAAAATAACCAAAACACTCGAACATATTTTACTTCAAAATTCTCTCAAAAAAAATATAAAAAATAAATAAATCTTACTTTAAAATTACAAAACACGCTAAAACAATCTAAATCAGTACTATAAAGCCTTATAAAGAGTTTCACAAGGCTGCACTGACCATCTCTTTTTGATGGAAATGAGTCACCACTCCACCAGCACCATGTTAATCTATTTTTGGGTCCCAGTCCCCTCGACTCTTTAACTCGATTTTGCCTATGGAGACCAATCTCTTGACAAAATGATGCTTGATACATGTGATTCATCTACCAACCTGAAATGATAGTTGGAATTTGGAATGTTTTGATCTACCAACTTGATAAAATGACACTTGATCATGGTGTGCCGTAAAGGCCGTTACGGGGCCGTAAAGGCCGTCACATAAAGGTAATGGTAGCAACCGTTACACGTTATGGGGTCGTTAACAGCCATTATGGAAAAAAATGACTCGTAATTGCTGTTAACAGCACATTACGTCCCCTATTAAGGCCATAACAATCCCGTAATTGTCTGTTATGAGGCATATACAGGTTTTCCATACTTTTTAATTAACATTAGGGGGCAAATATAGGTTTTTCAGGAAAAAAAAAAAAATCAATAAAAAAAGAGACTGTAACGGCCGTTACGACCTGTATCATAAAGGTAACAGTGGTGGCCGTTACGGCCATCGTTACCATTATAGAACACCTTGCACTTGATAGCAATGTGATTCAATCGACCATACAAGAGGGCGTGCATGTTATCTACCAACTTCCTGCCTACCATCTACCAACCATGGTTCTAAACTAGCGGACTCAACTCGAAACTCAGAATATCGACTTGTCTTGGTGAGATCTTGTGATGAGTCGGCGAGAAACTCGTCCTTCAGTGTGTCTCCCAAATTTGATAGACTCATCGAGCTCACTATCTCAGTCCCAACTCATGATGACTCAAGCACAGTCACTCGCCCATCCATACCTTTTTTTAGGAAACTCAAGAAGGGCGTTGGTGAGATTCAAGCCGTGACCTTTTCTTTTTTCTTTTTCTTTTCCCAAGCAGTCACCTTTTTTGAGAGAAGACGGGCCTTTCACCAGTGCACCCGATTTGTTCTGGATGTTAAGTTATCATAATTTATCTATTGTACTTATTTAAAAGTTTTATTACCATGACTGGTATTTTATTTAGTAATTACTAAAAATATCAAGTGGAGTCATGTATTGAGTCTGATCTGGCTGGGCAAAAAGTCCAGTCGAATTCTTAAGTTTTTGAACTATGCTACTAACTTGATGAGATTTTGATTGAGCTGTGTTTTTTTTAATGTACCTTTAAAAGATGTTATGTTTGACCTACCAAGTTGATCTATGTTATCAAAAACAAACAGATTCTCTAACATGGTGACTGATTAACCCAGCATCAATAATCCACATCCATCCTCCTCAAAATAATATCAGAACCCTATTTCCAGAAGTCACCATCATTCATTTCCTTCAAGATCACAAGGCACCACCAATTAGCATGTTGGAGATAGCATCTAGTTAGTTTGCCATATCATCACTTGAGAACCTAGTCAATAAATACAAATAGAGTGATGCATACACTAGTTATTGGTGTCTCAGATACTCTTAACTGCTGTGATGATGTCAAAATCAAACTCTTGCAAGTCCATGATCTTGATGAGATACGCAGCTCTGCCAGACAATTGCTTTTGCCTTTTCTTGGACGTGGACTTTCCAATGATATCCTTCCCAATATGAAAGAAGAAGAATAGTACACAATCCCATGTTGAGGTTTGCTAGAATACATTCTGACAACCTATTGGAGTAAGGTACATCCATATTAAAGGAAATGAGTTAAATGCCAAGGGTCTAAATATTCCAATGTAAGAGTTATTATTATTTTTGGGTATCCCACATCAAAGGTTAGGGCCATCATGTAAACATTTGGGCCACTGAAAGATTACCCAGATCACCACCATCATCATCTAGCCTTGCCCAACTAAAATGGGGTAGGCTACATGAACCAATTCCACTCTATTAAGGTCCACATCCTCAGTTAAACCATAGGACCTTAATAGCAATACATTAGGATATATTTGTGGATTAGTCATATCAAACTCCGTTTCACACGTACCTGATGCTTTAATCTGCGACAGCATTTACTCACAGAGATCTTACATATCATTCCTTGAACCAATTGGCTTTTAATAGATACAACCCTGTTACATGCTTGCAACAATAGTCAAATGTCCTATAAACTTGTTTGTATAACCTTTCATTCAAAATACAACTCCAAGTAAGCCATCTATTTGGAGAAGCTATTAAGAAAGATAGTCTTAAATGGTTTTCATTGTCATGGACCATAAGGTTCCTCGTAGTTCCAAGTTTCAGATTAGGTGGTGTTGCAGATGCTGTTAGGCAACTAACCATTACTTCTCCTTGTGTACAAGTCAATCTGCTTTGTTCGTGTATCTATAGATTGGCTGTAGTTCAATCACTTCTCTTCCCCATTAAACATCTAAAAGATTCAACACCAAATTTCTTGCTTTATTTCTATGGCACTGCTCAGCCGTCCATTGCTTCAAGAGATCCTTTTATTTGCACTTCACATATCTATTACCATACTTCCAAGTGCACAAGTATCCACCAACAATCGTCATCTTCCTCCTCTCCCTCATCATCCTCATCATCTAAACCTTATCCCAACTACATGGGGTCGGCTACATGAATCCTGTTCCGCCATTCTACCCTATCATGGACCATATCCTCAATTAAACCCATAGGTCATCAAGTATTTTCTTACCATCTCACCCTATGTCATTTTGGGCATTTTCCCTTGCCCTTTATAGCCTACAGCTTGAATCATCCTCCACCGACCTTATATCCCCTAACAAACAAAGAGGAGATTCTAGTCCTCTTTGAAGGGATGAATACCATTATCTGCTGACTTCCATGTGGTGATTCCCCAACCATACTCATGTTGTAGTTGCACAACAATCCAGACTGTTCCAAATTGCTTACCCAGTTATGGATGGAGCATAACCAAAAACTTACTATAAGACGTAGTGACCATATGATTTTTCAATTGGAATTTCGACCACTTACTAATTTTCTTTTAACCATCAAGATTATAGCTGCCAATTGGATGGCTTGCTTGTCTACATATCCATACATGAGTTCCATATTTGACTAGGATGAGTCAGCACCATTTTCTAATTTGTCACGAGCTAGCATAGGAGTCCTGCCCATGTCATTACACCCATAATTATTAGTGATTGGTTATATTTCTATAATATTTTTGTAAAAAAAATAAAAATGCGGTTGCAATATTGTGTGCTATAAATGTGGAGACCATTTGTGATGAGTCACATGTTTACATGAGACGTCACATGTTTACATGAGACCTTTGTGACATCTTTAAGCTAGCAGTGATTTTGATGGACATATAAGTGAATCAAGGGACTATATAAGTGATTCTTTTATGCGGTGGACATAGAAGGTCTACATGGATGTTCCAGAGTTTGTTTCTCAAGGAGCCTCAATTGAGCAGTTTTTGAAGAATCTCCCTCCTACAGAAACACTTGAGGTTATTTCATTTTTTAATAGAACCTTTTGATGTGAAACAGATAAAAGATGTTGAGTAATTCTTGTTCTTGGCCTCATTCAGCTTTTATTACTTGGACCATACTCTAATCAGAAGGGATTTAAATAAGAAAAACATTACAATAGGTGTTGCCAAAATCAACCATGCTTCCATACCAAACAAACCAAAATAAATGAAATGCATTTGCTTGAGACACTGGCCCATCTATTATTACTACTACTATAATCATCATTAGTTGTAGTTGTAGTTGTAGTCGATTCTATCTAATCAAGTGAGAAGTTTTTCTTTTTTTTCGAAGTACAAATTTAAAATATGCCCACATGACACTTATTTTCTTCATGTGCATCCTCTTCAGTCAGTTATTCAGCTTTGAGTTGCGGCAACCACTTATTCTGAGGCAGTCACATGAGTGCTAGGCAATTTTGTCAAAATCGTTATCATACTACAAATCGTAATAGGGGTTGAATCATATCAAATCACAAATCAATTCATGAATCCTAAGATTTTGTCTGATTTTTTAAATAAAATATGAAAAACATCTAAAAAAATGTAAGTAAATAAAAAAGATTAAAAAAATCATCAATTATTCATTTCCCATCAACATGTACCAAAAAAGTAATACATATCATGATATTATCAGTTGAGAAAGTTTATATGGTATACATATCATGATAGTAAAAGGATTCTTGTCTTTTTCCTTCTTCTTCTTCTTCTTCTTCTTCTTCTTCTTTTTTTTTTTTTTTTTTTTTTTTTTTTTCGATGTCTATCAAAAAATTTACCTTAAAAACATACAAGAGTTGTTCAATAATTTTGTTCTTTTGTGCTTTCCTTGAATGTAGGATCATGTTATAAAAAATGGCATTCAATTCCATTGAGTGAATAAAAAGATATCTTGATTTTTTTTATTTTTTTATTTTAAATTTCTTTGTTTTGGGTTTTTGATTATCAAAACTCTCTCTCTCTCTCTCTCTCTCTCTCTCTCTCTCTCTCTCTCTCTCTCTCTCTCGATAATTTTAAAAAGAAGTAAGAAAATTTGAATTTTAACTAATTTTTGGGCGCATTTACACGGTCTACAATTAGCGTACGATTCAATTTTGATTATTTAAGATTTGCGATTTGGGTGTATGATTCAAATTGCACAACCATATGATATGATATGAATTGTGAATCATACAATTTTGATAACACTGGTGCGAGGAACATGTGAAGTGAAAGATAATAAAACTCATATTGATTTATGTCAGCATGAAGTGGGGCATTTAGGTGTAGAGGGATAAAGTGAGACCCACTGCCATCATATTTGATTACGATTAAAGACTGATAGATGATGAATTCAGCAGAAGCGGTTCATAAGTGGTCTGTTTTCCATCAATATTTGATTTCAACTAGGCAGTGATAAATTCAGCAATCGCAGTTCATAAGTGTGGGTCACACTTCCTTTATATTGGATTTCAGCTGATATGGTGATAAATTCCGGTATAGAGATTTGTAAGTGGGTCCACTTGTATCATATTTTATTTCGAGATAGATTTTGGCAATAGCAGTTCATTCGTTGTTCCACTAGATCACTTCCCAACCTTATGTTAAAAGAGTTGTTGGATGTAGTCCAACTTCCCATCATATTTGGTCTCAACTAGAGAGTGATAAATTCGCCTATAGTAGATTATCACTGCTGGTGTTTTATAGTTGATGATGTTCCTCACATGTTAGGACACAATGTTGTCAAATCAAATCAAATATGTGATCATGCTCGATCGAATATGCAACCACATATACTCTTTAAAAAAATGAAAAATAAGGGAAAATTTTAAAGAGAGGGAAGGAGAGAGACACTTGTAGTTGTGGACTAGAGAGTAGAGAGAGAGGGAGGTAGTTACACACTTGTAGTTGTAGACGAGAGAGAGAGAGAGAGAGAGAGAGAGAGAGAGAGAGAGAGAGAGAGGTTCGAATCTAAATTCTTATCTTGAGACTTGCTTGACTCTTGAGTCTTGTTTCTTTAAGCCTACACTTGTAGATTCTTGAATCTTGTAGTTATAACTTGTAGCTTATAGGCTACACTTGTAGTTGTAGACGTTTGGTTTGTACACTTTGACTTGTACGCATGAGTCAAACAAAAACACACTTGATATGAGTACCTTTATATTGGAAAAAAGTAAAGATTTTGAAAAATAAAATAATGAATAAGTTAGTTAATTAAAGTGCCAACGGTTAGATTTCTGACCGTTGGCGAATATGTGATCACATATGTTGTATTGGGGGGAGAGGGGGGATTGGTTTGAGTACCTTTTTATTGGAAAAAAGTATAGATTTTGAAAATAACAATTAATTAATTAATTAAAGCACCAACGGTTAGATTTCTGATTATTGGCGAATATGTGTTGTATGCGATCGCATGCAATGCATATCATGCAACTCATATGCATGTGGAAATCATGCATATGCGATCACACATGAAAATAGTGTTAGGGCATCATAAACACATCTCAAAAAAAGAGAGTCATGGATATGTCTCACCTCACCATTAGTTGCTTTGACTCTAATGTAGCTTGGGTCCGTTTGCTATTGCCGTGCCCACATAAGTCTAGATTGAATCCAGATCTTCAAACATGCTCCCCTTTCCTGCCACACGACCACTATAATCACTATAAAGTACCATGCTTTATTAATGTGATAGCACAAAAAAAATCTTTCTTTGCTCTCGACTTGATTCGGTGAAATCGCGTGCAACCATGGCCCACAGTTAGAAACCGCACCAATACTATAATAGCAGTAACTTTTCCTGCTGAAACATCATCCTTTCTTTCTTCTTCTTCTTTTTTTTTCCGTCTTTTCCTTTTTTTCTTTTTTTTTTTTGTTTTTGTTATTTACCTTCCATGTTAGGTCATCCATCATGATTGTCTGGATTTTGTGGTTTAATTTTTTGAACTGAGGACCATATGCTGGAGGGCCCACTAGATGGATGTACCAATCAATCATTGCACATGTCATGTATGGCAAAAGATGCATTGTGTGGGAACTGAATCATTGCCCTCATCAGGAACTGCAATGCTGAGATATGGAGTAGGCATTCAAACCCTACACCACACATGCAAATGCTGCTTATTTGAGAGTATCTGGGTTTATCATCTGGTGGACCCCTCTATGTGGGGGAGGTTTTGGGAGACCAAACTATTGGTCTGTTGTCCCATTGTGGATAGACTAACCGTTTGTTGACTCTGTACTTATGTGGCATACATTTCGGAGATATCACCTACGTGTAAGGTTGGAAGTATCCTTTGGGTGGACTGTAAGTTGTGGTCCAACTAGTTGGACTTGAGACCCTCTCTCTCTCTCTCTCTCTCTCTCTCTCTCTCTCTCTCTCTCTCTCTCTCTCTCTCTCTCTCTATATATATATATATATATATATATACACACACACACACACACACTATACTATACTATACTATCTGTGTGTGTCACAATCATTCTGCCAATGTCACAGATGTACACTAATTTGGGGTATTGAAGTTGATTGATTCAAATTGGAGTTGCTGTGAATATATTACCCACTTTCAATGCATTCCAATTATAGGCTGCCAAATACAAATGAGGATTCAATTCCAATTCACATAATGGCCATGGTAATTGTGATTTGGAATCCAATTCATACCGAACAAGCCCGTTATGGTAAATGGTACTTCATACTCTTGGATTCATGGTTTAAATTATCCTATGGTTAAAAAACGTTTGCCTGACTCGTGTCATGTATTGCCCACTAGTACTATAAATCAATACTCATTTCTAAGACAAATCAGGACATTGTACAGAAAAAAAAAAAAAAAAACATACAAGGATGTATGGTTGTTTTCAAATTTTTTTCTTATGCTCATAATTTTTTTTTTTTTCCAACGTACATGCTGATAAATTGGGCGTATGGTCACTAATACGACCGCAATGCACATATGAATCATGTAGCAGTGCGTATCTGTATTGGGATACGATACCGGATAATTTGAAACATGATTGTATTACAAAATACAAAGGGTGTGTTCATTTTCAACCATGTGGTTTGTAAGCACTCCATCATCACAACATCATCATGAAACCGATCACATGTCGGCACTGTATATGAACTTTTGTATGTAGCACTGCGCCTTTCCTGCCAGCCTCTCACATTTTTAGGAAATCTGATTGGCACAGAAGGCGGGACTCAATGATGAAGATCACCGAGCATGAAAACCAGCCTGATCCACTCATTTGGAGGATTTCTAGGCAACTGTTGCGTGATAGGTGGACCAGATGATCATCATGGTGTGGCCCATCCTTCTCAAGGCTCTAATATCCTCCACATGTGGGGGAAGATGGCCACATGCGATGGATTCTAGGTGTTATGCAATGATCAAGACTTTGCGCCAATCGAAATGGTTCATCTTCTGTGAGTGGACTGTGATTTGACCATACACCAAAAATCTCCCAGATGGAATAATAAACCCCAGACCAGTCAATAGTAGGCAATGGCCAACAAAGCAATGTCAAGGACCCAAAAATAAAAAATTAATAATAAATGCTGCAGCAGTAGTTTCCATTCAACCGCTGGGATTCTTTCCATCAAGTGCTTTTGGTGGTGTGTCCCATCTTATCAAGGTGTTGCATCCATGCAATGATAAAATTCAAAAGTCTTTTTCTTTTACCTTCAAGAAAGGGCCATGGAAGTTAAATGCTACACGTCTTCTAGCTCTTCAAATCACATGCACTTCTATGATATAAAAATGCTTGTGATGATGATGTTTTCCCGCCCGTTCTTCTCTTCTTCTCCAAGAGGAGAATGGTAGAACGCTAATTTTTCCTCTTGATCTTTTTATATTTGGGCAAGGCTACAATGTGCGTTAAGTGCAGCTTATGCAGTTACGCCAATCAATGTCCATCCGCTTCACCCATCAAACTGGTGGACGCTCCAGAAAATATTGACCGTCAGATCCGCCAGCTAGATGTTGGTAATAGGATCATTAAGATAAATCATGATATTTTCAGCTCTGTACCAAATCCTCCATGGACCCATAGTGAAAATATGCCAGTCGGACCATCAAATAGGTGGGGCCCATTATGATGGACGGTCAAGATAATATGCTCAATCCGAATGGTTTCGGCAGTGTTTCATCCACGTTGGGGCCATGCAATCGGACGGCCTGTTTTGGCGTGAGAAACCATGTCACGTGCGTTGCGAATGTCGTTGGCCCGCTCATCTTAACATGTGGCAAACGCACCGGCGGTCGAACCGCTTTTCCTGATTACGCTATCCCTCTCAATAACTTCTTCCTTTTGCCTCTTTTCTGCCAAGCAGGTCTGTTCTACGTGGCGCGCTGTTTCTCGCTCGGAGCTCTTGTGGCAGAACCTCACCCGTCGGATCTGGGCCCGAGACCGCCCCCTGCGCGCCACGTGGCGCGAGGAGTACGTCCACCGCCACCGTACCGCCCAAAACTTCCGCTTCCGCCGCGTCGTCCACACGCCGCTCGTCTTCGACGCCTCCCCGTCCGATCCCGCCGACTCCCTCTCCTGCCGCTGCCTCGCCCTCTCCGATCGCCACGTGGCGTGCGGCTTTCTCGATGGCTCCGTCCGCCTCTTCGACCTCCGCACCACCCGTCACGTCAGCACCCTCCGCCCCGATATACCCGACCAGCTCGGGCGGTTCTCCCGCGCCGTGTCCGGGATCGTCCTTCATGGCCCCCGCGTCGTCTTCGCCTCCCTCGACGGCCACGTCCACGTGGCGAACATCCGTGACCCCGCCCCGCGCCGGGCCCACACGGGCGACGTGGTCAACGATGGTGCCCTAGTTAACTTCACCGGCTGTAGCCGGTGGTGGGTCGGGCTGTACGCGGGCGTCCCCGGCCGCGCCTTCCACGTGTGGGACAGCCGCACGGCGGAGGTGGTCTTCGTGGGGGGGTCGCTGACCGATCCCGACGCAGTGCAGGGCTGGCACCTACTCACTGAGATGGCCGATTCAGTCGGCCGAGTCAGGGTCTCGAGTCGGGACACTGGCGTGGCCTGCACCGGGCGCAGGGTCATGGTCTTCGACCTTAGGAATCAAGGGCTTGTGCTGGGGGAGGAGGAATTCGAGCAGGGGGTCATTGTCGACTCGGTTGACGTTAGCAACAATCTGTTCCTGGTCATCGATAACACGGGCCAGGCTAGGGTGCGCCGGGTGCGCACCTTCGAGCAGGTGTGCCACTTCGGGATCAGGGGGGCCGGGCGTGTCCTTGGGTGTATGAACGGTGGATATGCGTTCGTGTACGCCGGGGGCACGATCAGGGCGTGGGACATCGAGAGGGGCCAGCTGCTGTACAGACTGAGGGAGCGGATCGGCGATGCGGTCGACCTGGTTGCCGATGAGGAACACGTTGCTGGGTGCTCCAGCGACACAGGGATACATCTATGGCGCTTCTCTGCAGTCTGATGAAGGGGCCGGCGCTATAGTGCGCCGGCTTTATGTGCGGGTTGTGCATAAGTGGGGCAAGAGTGTGAGACCGGTATAGCTGCTGACCTTTAACATACGCATGTGGGTATTGTGCGCACCCGATTTTGGGTTCTTACTGGTTTGGGGATGGGTGTGTCACAGGATGTTGTAAGAATGGAATTTTTTTTTTGGCCAAAAGCTCATTCTTGTTATGCAATGGCTTCGGCTACGTTAACAGAGACGTAGTGGGAAGAGGGGAAGGCACGTGAGGTGCAGGTGATAGAAAAGGGTATAACTAGGGTTGGCTAACACGCGCTAGTGGAGTGTGTTGCCTGTGTCTTGTATGATGTTTTTTTTGTTATGCATTTAAGGAAAAAAAAAAAAAAAGAGAGAGCATTTGCTCCAACCATGATAATGCGATTTACGGGTTTTTATTTATTTTTTGTTTTTTTTTCTCGAGTTGGTCTTGTGGGCCATGTTTAGTCGTCCATGATCCTGAACTCTCCTAGATTTGGATGATCGTACCCTAATTTGAGTATCCCATCCATTCACATTTCCGCACCATAATGGGCCATGACATCAACAGTTTGGATCATTTGAATCATGGACATTTGTGCAAACTACACTAACAAAAACAAATGTAATGAAAATAAAATCATCTTAAGCATTGCATCAAAAAATGAGAAGATGATGAACCCTCACCAAACAAGATTTTAAATCAGTGTATCAGATATTATATTATTCAACATTAACATGGCCCATATTGCTCTTTTATTGGACTTTCCTGCCGATATGGGCTGATATAGCTGTATTATTCATGGGTGATATAGGTTTGTACCAGTTTCGGCCGATACTTGAAACCTTGCTGCTATATCAATGAACTAACTTAATATAGATAGGCATCATTCATATTCATATTTGATAATCAAGATACAAATTCATGGATCACTTCTCATATGGATCTCCATTGTGTAGCTTCCGCTTGCATTAGGTAGCATCTAATGATGTAGCTTTAACCAATCAAACCTCTTCCATTATGTAGCATCTAATGATGTAGCTTTAACCAATCAAACCGCTTCCATTATGTCGCATCTAATGATGTAGCTTTAACCAATCAAACCGCGTCTAATGATGTAGCTTTAACCAATCAAATTTTAGATATTAACCAAATGAGGCGCGACAAACCATTGTAAGAAATCTTTCCAGTGGGACAATCCTAATCTTTCGGTTACTTACACATGGATGACTAATGAGAGTACTTCAATACTCCAAATTAGAACTTGAAAAAAAAAAAAAAAAAAAAACCCTGAAGATTGAATGGTCGGGAACTTGTAGTTCAAAAGATATTTTTCCATTCATTTTGTTGAATCATAGAGCTTAAATTAGAAATGTTTCTCTGCTTATTCATTGGGAATTGATTGAAAACATGGAAAATAAAAAAATAATAATAATATATAATAATCATCAAATGATTAATTTAAGAGTACCGTTAAAACATGAATTCTATATTTAGGACTATTGTTTGGATAGGAAGTGGAAATCTTATACTCTTTTTATAGCAGTCCCCTAATTTCCTATATTCTTAAGTCTCCTAATGAGCCCATATTATTGTTAGGAATCCGCAAAAGCAAACTCTAAATTCATATCACATGAGATTAAGTAAACGTAAACAAAGAAATTATAAGCACATGAAGTTTACGTGGAAAGATCATTTGCGGAAAAATAAAATAAAAAATCATAGCACAATGTGACAGGGAATTACTATGAAAACAAAAGTACATGAGATAGAATCATTTACAATGCTCGGAAAACCTTCCTTTTTACCAACCTAAACCATAGAAACGTTTATCCCTCGGTTAGAATTCCTCCTAATCTCATTTACACTTGTGTATAGTGTCGCACCCAGAATAGGAAACAAATTACGCACTTATGCAATACCGCGCGTAGAGTCAATAGGACCTTTGATAGGATCGACAACTATCGAGGCATGTCAATGGGATCGAAGAATGCTCCAAAAATTATCCAACGTGCAAAAGCTAAAATTCGTGATTTTCTTGATATGATCGTGTGGTCTGTCAATGACATCGATAGACCCTATTTCAATCAGATTGAAGACATCTGACAACAATCACCACCATGGCTTCAATTATCATGAACCATAGCTCCAAGTTCCTTCTCTAATTGCCTCTATTATAGCTTTACCATCATCATCGCTTCTCGTGCACACTTCATCTTCATCAAACCTTTGCCAAACCTAGAGAATCTGAATAAAATTGAAACTTCTTTGCTAGAACCACATTTTTAAGCATATCCGCCGAATTCACACTCATATGAATATTCTCAAGAGTCACACATCCTTCCTTAAGCACCTATCGGATAAAACGATGACAAACATCAGTATGTTTAGTTCCAAAATGGTAAATTCAATTATTCGCCAAATTGATCGTGCTTTCACTGTCATAATTAATCGGCATGGCCTCCTATTGATGCCCAAGTTTGTTCATCATTCCCCTCAACCAAACACATTCCTTGAAAGCTTATGTCACCGCCATATACTCAGCTTTAGTTGTAGAAATAGTAACTACCGACTAAAGTTTCGACATCCAATTGATCGCTCAACCCGCTGATACAAACGAGTAGCCGGAAGTTAACCTTATGTTGTCTACATTCACTACATAATCTAAATTCACATAGCATATTAACTTTCCCTATGCTTTTTGAAATGTCAAGACGTGGTTCGCTATACCTCGTAGATAACAAAGTAGCCAATTCACTGCCAACTAACGTTGCTTGCCGGTGTTTGACATGTATCTGTTAACAATATCGACTGCATGTAAAACATTCGGTCTTGTAAAGATTATGACATATATTAAACTGCTAACTGCGCTCGAATATGACACATGATACATAACTTGTTTTTTGTTTTCATTTATAATAGGATATTGCTCTAAAGAAAGCTTAAAGTGAGTAGCATGGGGTGTGCTAACTGGCTTAGCCTTTTCTATTCCAAACTTCACTGATAGCTTCTCAAGGTACTCCACCTGAGATAATTGTAATATGCTCATCTCACTATCTATGTGTATGTTTATATAGAGAATATTCTTTGCAACTCCTATATCTTTCATTTTGAATGTCCTTGATAGCTGAGCCTTCAATATATTCATCTCAGACATACTTTGACTGGCGATAAGCATATCATCAACATATAATACCGATAGAATGAATCCTCCATCACTTAATATCTTGAAGTAAACACGGTGATCATATTCACTCATAGTAAACTGTTGACTCATGATGAAAGTATTAAACTTATCGTACCAATGCTTAGGAGACTGTTTAAGGTCGTACAACGACCTTATCATCCTGCAAACCTTATTCTCTACCCTTTGTATTTCGAACCCCTCTAGTTGCTTCATGTATATCTGTTCTTCCAATTCTCCATGTAAGAAAGTAATCTTAACATCCATCTATCCCAGTTCAATATTGTATTGGGCAACCAGTGCTAACACAAACCTAATAGATACCTACTTGACCACAAACTCAAAAAGTTTGTTGAAGTCAACACCCTTCTTCTGTGCATTCTCTTTCACAACCAATCTTGCCTTGTACCTATTGTGTTTCTTCTTATAAATCTACTTCGATATTTTCACTTTACACCTAATGGAAAGCTCCACTAGCTCTCACATTTCATTTTTATATAGAGAGTCAATCTTGTCTTACATCACCGCTAAGGAGAAAAGGCCACTTAAGAAAGCACAATGGTGCTTCCACCCGAATTTGGTTCCACGAATTGAGGAAGAAGTAAACAAATTGATTAAAGTGAGCTTCATTAGAGAAGTGAAGTATCCCAAGTGGATTTATAATATAGTGACCGTCAAGAAAAAAAGTGGACATATAAGAGTATATGTCAATTTTAGGGATCTTAATGAAGCATGTCCAAAAGACAACTTTTCACTGCCTATCACAGAATTACGGATCTACAATGAAATATGCAGTCATGTCCGTCATGGATCGATATTTCGAGTATAATGAATACATATGGTGCTGGAAGATGAGTAGGCCATGACATTCCAAACGACCTTGCAAATATGTTGTTATAAGGTCATGTCATTCGGGCTTAAGAACGTTGGGGTGACATATTAATGCAAAACATCTTTCTTGATATGGTGCATAAATATGTTGAATATTACATTGATGATTTAATGGTGCGATCCTACAGCCATGTGGAACATGGGGAGCACTTGTTGTCTATCTTCCAGTAAATTCTTTGGGTTCATTGTTAAACATCGAGGAATAGAGATTGACCCAGGAATAATCATGACGATCTAGGAGATGCTGCCACAAAAAACAATGTGTGAATTAAAAAACTTGCAAGGAAAATTTACTTACATGTGACACTTTATATCAAATATGGCAGGAAAATGCCAACCATTCGCTTGCCTCATGAAGAAAGGGGTAGAGCTTGAGTGGGACGAAGCATGTCAAAATGCATTTGATCCCATTAAAAATGTGTTGAAGTAGCCCTTGATATTAGCGACGCTTATAAAAGGTAATCCATTAATCCTGTATATTGCAGCATGCGAAGTTTCCATGGAAGCCTTATTGGCGGAGTAGAATGAATAAGGAAAAGAAAGTGCCCTCTATTATTTGAGCATAACATTAATAAGGGCAGAGCATAACTATTCTCCCATCGAGAAAGTATGCCTAGCTATGATTTTTACAGTACAAAAGTTGCGACATTACTGCTTGTCTCATGATATAATGCTAATATCGCAAGCCAATCTGATAAAATATCTGATGACACAACCAATGTTGTCCTAAACATTAGCCAAGTGGATGTTGGTTCTCTCAGAATTTACAATAACTAATACGTTGTCTAAAGCGTTGAAAGGCCAAGCAATTGCAAATTTTTTAGCAACATAGTTCCTGGTTGTGAAGAAATTTTATACGAACAAGTTTTTCTAGTTGAGCCAACTGAGCCTTGGCAAATGTACTTTGATGGTGCTTCTTGGGCATAAGGTGCATATGTTGAGGTGATTTTCATTAATCCTGGTAGTGATTTATTGCCCTAATTTTTCACGTTGGGCGTTGCATGCACAAACAACAAAGTCAATTATAGCACCCTTATCATCGGGTTGCAAATAGCCCAAGAGATGAAAATACGAGCTATACAAATTTTTAGAGACTCCAAGCTTGTGATGAATCAGCTAATTACTTAATTTGAAATACAAAAACTGGAGTTGTTGCCCTATTGCCATCGAGCGATACAATTGCTAAAGGTTTTTCTTGATGTTGATGTTAAACATGTACCTAGGCATGAGAATGCAAATATAGATGCATTGACTAGTCTGGCCGCAACATTTTCTTGCCCTTTCAGGAGTCCTCTTCAAGTGACGATAGAAGAACGAAGTTTTTTGCCACTGCCCGAGTTTATAACCGAGACTGTAAAATCACAACCGATGTCTTGCTTAAAAGTTACGATCGATGACTAGCAGTAGTCATTTATAAGTTACCTAAAGTATAGAATCTCGTCAGAAGAACTGTAATTGAAGTTACATATCAACCAAAGGTCGAAGAAATTTGTGATACACAATGGGTGTTATACAGAAATCTTATAATTAAATATTGCTACGATGCCTAGATACAAAAAAAAAAAAAAGAAAGTCGATTATGTTCTAGAGGAAGCCCATTTAGGAAAATGTGAAGCTTATCAAGCCAGTCGAAATTTGTTTCACCGTATACACCATATGGGGTATGATTAGCCCTTTATGTTCAAAAAATGCGATAGCAGTTGCCAAACGATGTTATGAATTTCAAATACATGCTAACATTATACACATACCTCATAACGACTTGCATTAGTCGGTGGCTTCGTGGCCCTTTGCGGCCTAGAGATTGGACATTATTGCCCTTCATTAATCTACCATCTTCACAAGGGCGCCGATATATTCTAGCAGCGATAGATTATTTTTCTAAGTGGTCAGAAGTTGTTGTACTGCTCAACGTTAAAGAAAAAGACGTGACAGATTTTATTCATCATACAATCATAGATTGGCATGGGGTCATGGAGAAAATTATTATCGATAATGTTACTTTGTTCAAAAACAAGAACATGGAGAAGTTGTGTCAGAAATTTGGGATTAAGCATTTCTTCTCAACGCCTTATTACCCGTCAGCGAACGAATTGGCAAAAGCTTTTAACAAGACAATTGTCATAATTTTGAAGAAAATTATCATAAAAAATAAACAAAACTGGGATGAAAGGCTACAAGAAGCCTTATGGGCCTACTGAATGACTCATCAAATGGCAATAAAAGCCACTCCTTATTCATTAATTTATGGAGTTAAAGTTGTTCTGCCAATTAAAATGCAAATCACTCATTAAGGGTGGCGATACATGAGTTAATCATAGAAGATGAAAATGTCAGGATAAGGTTAATGGAATTAGATACTCTGGATGAAAAATAGCTAGCAGCACAGCAACGTTTAGAGCTATATCAAGCATAAATAACGCTCACCTTCGATAATATGGTTAAACACGGATCCTTCAAGAAAGGAGAAATAATATTGATGCTTAAAAGGCCCATTATGGTTACCCATAGAACCAGGAGTAAATTTGATCCCGAATGGGATGACCCATACATTATATAAGAAGTTTACTCAAATGGCGCCCGTCAAGTCATGAATAAGAATGGGCAGGAAATGGGAATACTCGTCAAATGTCATTTTATAAAAAGATACTATCCTTAAAGAAGATGAATTTTTTATTATGAAGATTATTTATGAAGAATCTACCCAATCAAAAGCGGGCAAACAGAGTACACTTTGAAAAAAAGTAAGGATACTATACAATATAAAACAATAACAAAGGAAATGCCTTGTATCAACGAGACTAATCTCCAATAAAGCAGGATTGAAGAATGATTAATAAAAGAAAGTCAAAGAAATATATGACCTCCAATTCTCCAATTTCAAGGATGGTAATCGTCAGTCTTCCGAGTCGATAATTGTTAATAATCCTTCAGAATGATGACGGGTCGGTTCTCTAAAATTACTATTGATCATTGCTAATCTTAAGGCATTGAATTATGCACAAGTCCTACATGACTTCAAGGTTATCATCAATTATCAAAATCTATTGCCGACCATGTAAAATCCTTACTGCGGGCCATGATGTGCACTATAAGACAACCACGTGTAAGTCCTAGTGACACTTTTACAAGCCACGATGTGCACCATATGCCAACCACGCGTAAGACCTACATACTATCATATGATGGATGAAAGAAATATCCCCAATGAATGACACAAGATATCACCGATTCTCCAAACATTATACGGGTAGCGATGAGAACCAATGACAAAAGCCACGAAAGCCAACCACGCGTAAGACTTATGCCATCTTTATCACTCTTAGTAGTGTCATAGGGAATGGTGAAAGAAAATGCCTCCCTGTGAATGGACCCAGTCATGAAGGTGAAGAAAAAGAGGGTTGCAGTGTGAGCTATGGTTTATTCATATGTAAGCCAACCATATGCATATATCCTATCGAGTTCACTGCTCGATAGCTTTAATGGGCCCCTTTGATGGATTGCAGTGTGTAAATTCCCCAGCAACGACTAAAGTCTTATGAACTCAAGAGATTTGTTAAAACCAACTAGCATAAGTCCAAATGCTCCAAATACCCAAGAGCCTAAACTATGGATGCTCCAAATACTTAAGAGCATGAACTGTGGATGCTTCAAATACTCAAGAGCCTAAATTGTGGTTGGCGCCTTAGTTCTACTAACAGAACTCCAGGGTAGCTGCACCCATTAAAGAGAACATAGTATAAAGTATGTTAATGCATAAAAGTCAGAACGAATAAATAATCACAACATAACATAGTTTTGATTGAGAAAAGAAATACATATGCAAATTGGCAACATGATTCATAAAGTTAAGAATCATTCGTAATCATATGATTAGAAACCAGAATAACAATTGAACAAAATTGTTTACATCATTTAAATCATAAGATTGTTCTGAATCACATATGAATTACATATTCATAATCATTCTAAAAGGCCTATAGCTAACATATACCCTTGCAAATCTTGGTTAAATTGAATTTGAGTTGCAACGATATTAAGTTTAGCTTCAACAATAAGCTTGGATCGATTGGTTATCCCCACAAGCTCCTGCTCCAATTAAACAATATCAGTTTTCTTCTTTGAAAATTGGCAATTTGCTCATTAATTAAAGCAAATTTTCATTCAAAAGCCTTTTCTTGCTCGTAAAGGGAACAACATTCTTTCTTGTATCCGGAAATGATTGAAGATTGCCTAGATATATCGTTATAGAGGACTGATAATTCCTCTTACTGAAGCAATATTTCTGGTGCAATCTATATACTTTGAGCAGATTCCAACTATTGGAGAGAAGCGCAAAACTAAGATAAAGAGTCATGAAGTCGTGAAACAATAATCTTAGTAAGTTTTGCAGTATTATCCTAGATTGCCAAGGCATCACCAAGCAGAGGCCACTGTTCTGAATCCTTAAACATACAGGCAATTGCTGAGAGTACATTCTTAACTAAGATGAGCTTATACGGAGAAACGTTCTCCAAAGAAAAAGCATCAGATGTTTCCATAGAATTTGAACCTGCAGAAAAGCTTGGGACTTGTGCGGTTGCGAGAAAAGAAGAAAATATAATATAAGACAAGTGAGAACAAAATGATCTCAATATAAGTAAGAAAACTAGAATTCTATGATTGTTGATGAAGGAATAGCTACAACTGAAGGTCCGATGACAATGGAAGCAGTAGTAAATTCAGGAATTGTTGCTTAAGGAGCTATATTGAAAGTCGGTTCTATAGCCGTAGTGCTTGAATCTACCGTTGTAGGAGTTCTTGCAACAGCTAGCTCTGATACAGGAATGGCTTCTACGTTTTGATTTACTTCCATACTTCTTGGAGTAGAAAGAGGCCTATTCAGAAATATTAGTGCCTCTATTACGCTAGACGTTGACAGAGAGAGCTACGCTTTCCTTGATGATGAAGAGACTTTCGTAACCATTGGAAGCATTTAGAAAGCAACCAAAGGAATGGTGATCGGTGAAATTGTTTGTATATTCTAGGACAATGGAGAATAATTGGCACTGAAAGTCATAGTAATATTTGTTGTCAGCGAATAGCTAAATTCTCCACAATCTAGTGGCTCATCTTCTATATCCATCGGGGTATCAAAGCTGCCAATGGGAGTTTCTTTGTCAAGAGGGTTTTCTTCAGCAAGTCCAACATCTCCATCACCATTGTTGTCTTCATCAATATTGACATCTGCGTCTTCTCCTTCTTTGTTATATCTTCTGTGGAGCTGCCTTTTTCATTAAGAGTTGCTGCATTTGGTTGATTCTTCGTCTTATTCATAAGTTTTTTCTTGGACAAGCTTTTCCACCATGATTTTCTTTCCTTTACTAGATGAACTCACCCCACTGTTATGCATTCTTAATTCTACAAAAGCTGGGGAAGCACTTTATCTTGTTAGTTTGATAGAAGGAGAAGAAATGAACACTTCAGAATGTTAGCAGATGGTGAGAAACTCTACCTTGATGACCGCATAGCCGGAGAGACGGTCAATGACTCTGGCCTACCTATCACTTGCTCAATGAAAGCCTCCTTACTTGGTGTATAAAGTGTGGTTGCTTTGGTATGCAAATTCAGTGCATTGTCCTCTCCTTGTGGACTAAGAGTTGTCTTAGTAGCTGGCTCTTCTTCTGATCTTCTCTCATATATGGGAGTGTCATATGCTACCCATCCTTCAAGAGTATTCATGGGTTTGCTTTGACAAATAGTCTCTTACAAAGAAAATCTTCAAACAAATCTGACCAGGACCCGAACGGGTACTGCGCGGACCCAATCGCGCGATAAGCATAGCTTGTGCGGATGAGTAAAATATCAGGAAAAATACAAATTTTGTGCATGGGAAGATTCGATCCATCTTTTAATTTATCTTCCAAAATTAATCAAAAGGGAATCGAGGGGGCACCTGTTGAGGCACAAAGTACGTTGTGTGATCACGCAACTAGGAGATTTTCTACAACTGCGCACAAGTAAGATGGTTAGGATAACACTTGGGGTTTTGCACGACCGTGCAATAGGCGAGAGTCAGGAATATTAATGCATAATTGTACAACCAAACTAAAGTTTAGAAAGCATTGGGAGTTATTGTGCAACTGCACAATAGGCCAGAGTCAGGACTATGAATACGGTTGCACGACAAAATTGCGTGACCACACAACATTAATGGGTTGTGTGGAAACAAGGGTTTCACACATGTGAATACCTATAAATACCCCTCAGCCCTCTTATGTGGGTACTTTTGAGATTTTAGAGCCTCCTTATAGATCATGTTTGAACCAGCGGAAGGTACTAGGGAAGACCCGCACAACTACTCCTTGGGAATAATTCACTGGCCATAGACGGTGAATCTCGGGACTAGAAGAAACTAGAGAAGAAGTGAAGTAAAAGTGGATTCTTGATGAGTTGCGTGACAGCGCAACTCAGCAGTCTTACGCAACCGTGCAACTACTCTACAGTAAAAATGGTCTAAGAAGCTTGTTGCATCTATGAACTTTTGGATGATTTTATTCCTACTCTGATGCTTGCAAGAAAGGGTTTCAAACCCGCACTACAAGTCCTTCCTGAGAGTTGTGCATCGATCATACTCAGTTGCATCATGGGAGGGAAGGAGAAGACTGAAGCTCTGATGGGTCGCACGGCCGCGCAACTTAGTAGTGTTGTGTGATCGCGCAACTGCTTGCCAGCTATGTTGTTTCAAGTGTTGGCTATGTTTCCAGCCTGAGATGATCCAATCATGTTTTAAAGCATAAAGGAGTTCTAAACCCGCACAACTCTTTTATCATTTCGACAGACACTCCGTATGGACCAAAATGTTGCTAAAATTATTCTTTTCAATTGTAATTGGATATTGCATAGTTAATTGTATCTTGTTTTAGAATAAATGGCAATGTAAGGAATGTAATAAGAACTCATATTAATAAAAATAATTTATGAGGAATATTCTTTCATTTGAATTTTCTATGTTATTTTAGAGCACATATATTTCAATCCTTAAAACAGTATTTAGCTCATAACACTTGACCACTCTATACTTCTTCTAGAATTTTATAATTAATAGTTGTAAATGGAGATTGTTTTACTAAATAACAAGCCATAGAGATGGGTTTAGCCCATATTTCCTTGCCTAACCTAGAGTTACTCAATATACTACGGGCCCTTTCCAAAAGAGTCTGATTCATATATTCAACCACACCATTTTGCTCTGGTATATGCCTCATTGTGTTGTGCCTTACTATCACTTTCCTCGTACAATATTAGTTAAATTTCACGTAAGTAAATTCTCCACCGTTATCTATCCTCGAAATTTTCACTTTTCGCCCTGTCTATTTTCAACCATTGATTTTCATATATTAAAAGTAGTAAATACATTAGATTTGTATTTCATAAAATAAACTCAAACCTTCTTAAAGAACTTGTCACTAAATGTAACAAAGAATGATGACCTTCCTTCGGAAACTACAGGCGACGACCCTCACACATCCGAATGCACATAATCTAGCTGACATTTACTAACATTCTTCTTGATTTTAAAGCTTAATATTGATTGCTTCCCGTATATACAATACTCACATATATCTAAATCAAAACTTTCAAGAGTAGGAATCAAACGACGATCAATAAGTATCTTCATACCTCACTCACTCAAGTTGTAACACCCTGAACTTTTCAATACTTGAGTATTGAAAGTTCTCGAGTGGTACTATGAAATTTAATTTAGTATATACATGTGTATTTCACCAATTTAATATATGTTAACCTTACATCCATTCTCAAATATAAATCTGACTGTTGGGAATAATCTTTATCCATAGATCAAGTCATCCGACCACTGATTTTTTAAGACAGGATCATCATAAATCCAAGTATTCTCACTTATACATCATAACCAACCATTCAATCAACTATTCATTGTAAAGATATCTTACAGTCCACTTTGAGTTTGGACCACTCGATCATAATAAGCTAACTATTCAATCTCTACATCAGCTCGTACACATATTGAATTGAGATGTTGATCCGTTCATCTTGTTCACCACCTATAAATATGTTTAACCTACAATTAAAACTACAATTAGAAGAACTTACATATGTGAACAATTCACTTGAATCTAACGGTATACATGTTTTACTTCTTGATCACTCTAAAAACCCACTTTGTGTTCATCCATTTATGAAACTGACTGTACATCCCCCTACATACATGATTAGAATACTAACCATCAAGTTTTTCAATTTTTGACATATTATCTAACCATCCATCATGTTGTTTAATATATGTATCTTGCTTAATTAATGGTAATTTTAACTTATTTGGTTAATAAATATTTATCTGTAATGATTTATATATGAGTTCTTTTGTAAGAACTGCTTAGAAATGTGCTTATAATCATGTAGAATCATTAGATTCTCCAAAACTCTCAGATCAACAATAATTACAAAAATGTCATTAACTTAGACCATTGAAGTTTAGATCACATTGTTCTCATGATCTGTTTGATGTAAAATTTTATACCATGACTATGTATCATAAATTAACTATACACGTCGAATTTTAGCCCATAAATCATTGTAAAAGTGGCCCAATTGACAAATCAGCCCCTTAACCATTGATTTTGGTGTCCATCGAGTGAGAAAAGCTCATGGGTAGTAGTAGTAGGATATTTTCCTTCACATGAACGACTTGGATTGCCCATCATATGAACCAACTGTGGAATGTGAGAACTCCACCTTGGTTGGTTTTTCCAGGTAACCATTTTAGGCTTACGAACTCTTTCTAAATATGAACCTTCCGTTTGACTCACTTTACACCATTAATCGTAACTTAAATTTAGACCACGCTTGACATCATACAAATACGGGATCATAAAAAATTTAGACTCCAATATATGATCTTATACCATTGAATGTTGATCGTCTTAAAACCAATTCATTCATTTTGGAGCAACCGGTGAAATTTCATATTTAGGCATTTTTCACCATCGATTACCAAAATTTTCCAATCATTTATCTATCCTGACTACACATTTCTCATAAAATTAGGCCCTGATCATTAAGCGTGGACCGTTAATTGAGATCATGTCCATTTTGGCACCCACTAGGAGAATTTTCATGATAAGTCAATCTAAAATTTGGATCACTGGGAAAATCACGTACATTGACCCTATTCGATGACCCTGACACCATGAATGAATTATATTTAAAAGAAAGATTGCTAGAAAAGAAAATTTTGAGAAACCCAATTCAAGTGGGATGTTACACACCCCCTTCTCACACCCACTCCCTTACAAAAGCGAGCATGCACCCCTTCTCCACTCACAAACCCATCTTCCCAAACGTCTAAGGAAGAGAGAGAAAGAGAGAGAGAGAGAGAGAGAGAGAGAGAGAGAGAGACGTCCAAGCCTAGATGCTCATTCCTTCTCTTCATTCTCCACACATGTGTTGTCTCCCTCTTGCTCGAGTGATGTTGCGGTTAATGTAGAATCTTTTCTATATCGAGTATATATAGGGTTTGCATCTAAGGCTAAGGTGAGAGTTTTCTTTAAGCGTACACTATTGTGAGTTAATTTATTCATGATTTATCTTATTTTTGCATACTTTCATTTTACTGTGATTTTCCATGCTATTAATTGATGGACCGTTATGAATTATTTATCCCTGCAAGAATTATGGTTAAGATATGATTTGATCATACTTGATTTTTATGAATTTGTGTGGAGTGATGGATACACGCATTGCCCTTCGCTGATTTTATGAATTCATGGTTAAGATATGATTTGATCATACTTAGCTTTCGCTCCTTTCTCTTATTTTGTTGAGTTAGCTTATTGCTACTCTTCTTTTTTGTTAAGTTAACATATTGCTAATCTTTTCTTTTATTGAGTTAGCTTATTGCTACTTTTTTCTTTATTAGGTTAGTCTTATGTCACCTCCCTTATTTTATAGCTTGTACTTGTGTCTTGGAATTCCAAAACTCTCTTGTTCGACTTATTTTCCTATTGATACAAGTTATGTGTTGAATGACTCATAACTAGTAACTTATATGTATTTATCGTGGACGTAATACACTGTGGGTAGTGACCCTCTTAGTTTATGCATAAATCCATGGATTTGGGTAGTAGTATACAAATTGATCTAAGTAATTCACAATGCGTATTACATCACCTTCTGGGATTGGATATCACAAATAGTCGCTACACGAACAAATCGTGTTATGTAATTCATCATATCCATGTGTTGTACTGTATCGAGGCGTTCACGTAAATCCACAGTAGTGTTAGACACGCCAACGAATTTCTGCCAACAAATTTCTGTAGTTATGGGATGCAGAGTGAGCCGGATTTTTATAAATTGTATTCCACAATGCGGTGACTATGTATGATGAGCCACACATACAATGTTAGGCATGCATTCATTTAGGTTGGTTGCGCATACTGATACCTTTCGTAGTGGTGGAGTACAGAAAGTATCAGAACCTTTATATTATCTTACTTTGAGAAATTACTTGAATTGTGTTAATCTTGAAGGATAACCATCACTATGAGTAGGGCGTTGACCCTCTCCAATCATATAGATGATGCAGGTGATGCACATGTTAAAAACATGGGTGATGCATGATCTCCCTATGGAAGACTGCGAGTAACGTCGGATGATGTTGCCGATTCTTTCACCTTAACTTAGTTTCATTTATGTTTCATTCTATGAATTTAAATATTTATAATAAGATCCTAACTGGGTGTGTATTAAACAATTAGTTGAAATTTTACGTTTAAATGAAATAAGATTTATAGTATGGTTGGTTGTATTTTCATGAATGATTACCTTCGTGAATGTATGGACATAAAGAAAAAACAACAAGTTTGATTTTGAAGCATCCAATTGTTATTTTATTGACACTCAGAATTCTCGGGCACAAGTATGTACTCATGCCACGAAAACTCGGGGCGTTATACATGTGAGCTAGGCGCGTATGCCAGAAATGTGCTAACGTGGACTCCACTACGGACGTTGTAGCTCCATCTGATATAGTATTCCCAATCAACCTGTAAAATTCATGCTCTTTTGTCCCTTCATAACTGTGAGTGTTCCTTTTGAAACTTTTATGACACCTTCATAACCTACGAACTTGCACTTGAGTGCATCTAGAGCCCACAGATAGATCAAATTCTTCTTCAAATCTAGAATGCGCCTCACACCGATTAAGAGTATATTTCACCCTATCAAACATCCTAATATGAACTGAACTAATTCTGACCATCTTACATGTACGATCATTGCCCATAAGAACTAGGTCATCATTATACTCGCTATATGTGGTGATCCAACTTTGACGAGGACACATATGGTACGATGCCCCCGTATCTAAAATTCACTCATGATAGAAGTGATCGACCTTAGACATTGACAATACATCACAATCACTCGATCCTTCACCAGATTTTACTTAATTGGCTTTCTTCAGTGAATCATCTTATTTCTCCTCATTCTGAATTTTTAGATATTGATAGTCCTTCATATGTCCCACCCTCTGACAATTCTAACACTTCAACTTGCCTTTGGCTTTCGACTTGGATATTTATCGCAACATTCCCTTCTCTCACTCAGACGGTCTTACTCAAACAAACAATACATTTGTAGATGTACCTTCACCTTCGCTCTTCTTTCTAGGCCGCTTCGATTGAAGGCCTGAGATAACGGTCTCGACGTCCAAGCTATCATTACCATAGCAAAGAGTATTAACCAGATACTCATACGATTCTACTAGAGATGTCAACAAAATAAGGCTTTATCTTCTTTTTCGATCTTCACCTCCACGCTTGTCAACTTGCAAAATAAGTTGTTGAAGACATTAATGTGCTCAGAGAGATTCGACCATTCCTCCATCCATAAAGTGTAAAATTGTCTCTTCAAATATAGACGATTGGTGATTGTCTTCGTCATGTATATGCTCTTCAGCTTCGTCCATAAGTCTGAGGTAGTCTTATTATCGATGACATTATAAAGGATGTCATTAGCTAATCACAATTGGATTGTGCTAATCGCCCTTTGATCAAGTTCATCACAAGCCTCTTCCTTCATAGATTCTGGACGATACGTTTTTCCCAAGGAGTGCATGTTGCAGTCCTTACTGAACTAAGAGAGCTTTCATCTTCAATCTCTATAGTTCAAAGTTGTTTTTACATGTGAACTCCCCTATCTCGAATTTCACATTCGATCCACTCGATGCCATGTTTCCATATTCAGTTTAATACCTTAACTTGCACTCTGATACCACTTGTTGGGCGCTGAAGCAACCTCAGATCGAATCAAACAAGTAATAAAGAACGAAAAAATCAAGAAAACATAAAGAACACAAATTTTACGTAGAAAACCCTTATTGGAAAAAAACCAATGACATAGTGCGACGATTAATCCAATTATAATCATAAGAATGTTACAAGAGATAGAACAACTTATAGTAGAAACCCTAGCTTTTCCCTCAAAACCCTTAAGTATTCATTTCTAGGCTCCAAAACCTCATTTGCACCCATTCTACTTTGGCTTTAATCCTAATAACAATTAGAAGGGTTTTTTTATATTTTCATACAAGATTAGGAAATAAAACCTGCACTTTCGCATTATTTCAATCAAATCAATCTGATTGCTTCATGTAAATCTGCTCTTCCAACTTGAGATTATATCGGGTAACTAGCGCCAATACGAATTTGATAGAACTTGCTTTACTACTGACGTGAATATCTCAGTGAAGTCAATACATTCTCTCTGAGCATATCCCTTCACTATTAACATTGTCTTGTACGTATCATATATTTTTCTTAAAGATCCACTTGCATTCGATCGCTTTTTAGCCGACAGGAAGCTCCACCAGCTCCCACGTCTCATTCTTGTACAGGGAGTCCATCTCGCCATGCATTATTATTTTTCATTTTTCGGCATCTACATCGTCAAGAGCCTCCTAAAAATTAGACAGATCCCCCTCATCCGCAATGAAGGAAAATGAAATATTCGAGTCATCCATGTATCTCATTGGTAACCTACAATCCCTAGCTGGATTCCTTCTCACAGGTTACTGCTCCACCAACTCTTGTATTGTTGTCTCTGTCTATCTGAACGTTCACAATCGACTTTTTCGCTTCATTGTGCTCATCCTTACCGAACAAGGATCTCTCATCGAATTTTACATCACAATTAAGGATGATTTTCTGCGTAACCCGGTCATATGGCATGTACTCCTTCACACCATTACCGTAATTGACAAAGATGTAATTTTTAGCTCTTTAGTCTAGCTTATCTCTCTAAACTGACGGTAAATGAAAGAAAGCATCGCAACTAAATACTCGCAACCCTAAGCAGTCTACCTACTGACCACTCTACACTTCTTCTGAAATTTTTCAGTCAATAGTCGCAGAAAGGGACCGATTCTGTAAGACCTGTATCCTAGCCCGTACCGTTCCGTAGGCTTCTTCGGTCCTCCCGGTCAAATTCCGGCGACCCGCGATCTTTTATCGGTAGTTGCGTGTGACTCCAAGTTGTATCCTGTATTCTAGAGTTTGCTCGACCCGAGACTTGTACCGGTGCGACCGCGCCATCGCCGTGGTTCCGACGCCGCATCTTGGGCGCCGAGGCGATACCCAGCCCAAGAGATGTGGGCTCACATTCAGTTCGAGGAAAAGCCGCGCGTTTGCAAACCCAAGAGAGAACATGTCAAATCAATCCCATCAATCACCACATCATGTCAAGTACAACCACCCCTCCCCTAAAGTCAACTCTCTCTTACAAACCCATCCCTTATATGTCAAGTACACATCACCCTTCACTCACACCCATCTCTCTCTCTCTCTCTCTCTCTCTCTCTCTCTCTCTTTCTCTCTTTACATCCCATCCTCTCTCTCTCTCTCTCACTTCCCCATTTCCAAGCAAGCCAACGTCCAAACATTTTCCATGGGAAAGGAGATCCTATGTGTGGCCCACCTTCCTACCATCCAATCCTACCCTCCAAGCCTCATCTCAACCATTGGATCACACTCTTTGGAGATATAGAAGGCATTGATGGAAGAAGGAAGAAGAGATCTTAAAGTGGGTGCTTCTCTCTCTCTCTCTCTTTCTCATTTTTTTGTGTGATGTGTGGCCCACTCGGATGGACCCCACCATGATGTATGTCTTATCTAAACTGTCCAAGTCATGTGGATCCTACCTTATGGTGGTAGAAAAACACAACTATCCGATTGATTCAAACCAGGTGGGCCACGTTTATGTGGGATCCACCTTAATAAAATGTGGGCCACGTCCGTGTGGGGCCCACCACGATGCCTGTGTTTACCATGCCGTCCAGCGTCTCCAGCGTCTCTAGACGCTGGACGTGATGAGAATGGGGTGTGTACTAACAAGGAGTGCGTGTACTGACATGGGCGTGTACTAACAAGCTAACAAAAATTTATATATATATATATATATATATATATATATATATATATGAGTTTTTGAGTGGACCACTCATGTAAGCCCCACCTTGATGTACAGGTCAAATCCACGCCGTCCATTCCATTCTCCTGCCCATTTTAGACGTTGAGCCGGAATATGAGGCCAATCCAATTGTTGGGCGGACCATACCATAGGAAAGAGTGGCGTTACCATTAAAATTCACCTTGATGCTTCTGCACACTAAAACACATTGCATATTGGGCTCATTTGGTCAATCATGAGCCATAGAATCCAATGGGTGGAGTGGATCCACCTAATGTGGGCCCTACCTAGGAAAAACCATGAAAAAACCCATTTTTAAAGAAAAATAAAATAAAATAAAAGAGGTGCAGCAGTTGCTGCTCACGGCCAGAGGACGTGCACTGCTGCGCCTAGGACGGTTCCATGCTCCATGGCTCCACGTGACGTACGTGTGGGGCCACATGTGATGTAAGTGTTTTATCCCAGCCGTCCAGCAACATCTGGACGGTGGGACACCATCATGATGCATTTGTTTTATCCCAGCCGTGGACCCACCATGAGTTATGTATTTCGTCCACCGTCCATTCCAGGACAGTGGGTACCTACCCTGATGTGTTTGTGATCCATGCCGTCCATCTGACGGTGGGTCCCAATCACGGTGGAACACCACCTTAATGTATGTGTTATAGCCGCACCCTCCACCCACACCGTCCACTGTGTGGAACGGTGTGACCCACCTAGTGTGTGTGATATATATATATATATATATATATATATATATATATATATATATATTATAATATATTAATATAGTACATACGATGTGGTGGGCCCCACGTGGGACCCACCTTGCATATATGCCTTTTAACCAGGCCGTCTGTCCATCTCTGGACAGTTGGACACTGGATGCACTATATGAAATATACAAAGATATATAATATAATATATATTATAATGTTATATTATGATGGCCCCCACATGGGACCCACCTTATGTAAAACGGACCGGCTGGTTTACCGGACACCAGCTATATAGCTACTGTGTGCAGCATGTGGGTCTGATCCACACCACCTATCCGTGTGGCCCACCTAAATAATGTATTGTATATCCTCACCGTCCAATCTCTGGACGGTGGGAAGAGGATCAGTTGGTGTACCTCACTCCATTTATGTAGTATTGGATGGTGGGAAGAGGATCAGTTGGTGTACCTCACTCCATTTACGTAGTTGCTGTATTAGCTGGGCTCGCCTAAACTGTCCAGGCACACCTTGAATTATGTGTTTTAGCCGCACCGTCCGATTCATTGGATGTGCGACCCACGATGATGTATATATTGTAATACCATGTCGTCTAGCCACGTGGACGTGAGACCACCTTGATGAATGTGTTTTACTCCACGTTGTCTACTCCCAGATATGAGTCCCATTGTGATATATATATGGCCCATTAGTGAGGCCCGATATGAAGTTTGTGTGGCCATATATGTGGCCCATTGATGCAGCCCATTTGTTGAGTATTAGGCCCATGTGATAGGGCTCACCCGCCTTGTATTTAAGTCCCATATGATGGGCCCGCCTGCTTGAATCTGAGGCCCGTGTGCAGGGCTCACCTATTTTAAGGCCCACAAGAGAGGCCCATTGTGATGTATTGGAGGTCCATGTGATGCAGCCCATGTGATATGGCCCACATGATATGTATGAGGCTCATTAATGAGGCCCATGGACGCGATCCACTTGATGTATATGAGGCCCATTGGTGCGGCTGGTGGCTGCGATCCGCTTGATGTATTTGATGGCCCCTAGGTTGATGCCCAATGTGATGTATATAAGGGCCACGAGTGAGGCCCAATGAGACGTATGTGGGGCCTTTGAATGGGGCCGAATGTGATGTATATGAGGCCCAAGTAATGCTGCCCACTTGTTGCATATGCGGCCCATTTATTGAGGCCCTTGTGTGAGGCCATGGGCCCACTATATGTTTAACTCTACGTGGGCCACTCCTTGAGAGTAA
This sequence comes from Magnolia changhungtana, assembly GCA_030180095.1. Lineage (NCBI taxonomy): Eukaryota > Viridiplantae > Streptophyta > Magnoliopsida > Magnoliales > Magnoliaceae > Magnolia > Magnolia changhungtana. The sequence continues at coordinate 1,140,504 of JASAUF010000611.1, forward strand.
TGTAGTTTAAATGGCTACATTGATGGGCAATGATGGTTTAATGTCCACATTATGACCTTCCCTTGGGCCTTGTTCGATTCCGATTGTTGTGATCGATTGTCGATTCCGATTATCGAGGCCGATTATCGTGACCGATTTACCTATTCTGATTATCGATCGATTCCGATTGTCGTGACTGATTGATGTGACCGATTTGCCGAATTCTGATTAATGATCGATTCCGATTATCGTGACCGATTACCGACTCCAATTGATGTGACCAATTTGCCGAATTCTGATTATCGATCGATTCCGATTGTCGTGGCCGTTTGTCGATTCTGATTGTCGAGGTCGTTTGACTGATTAGTGATCGAGGCCGATTATCGTGATTGATTGCCAATTCCGATTATCGAGGCCAATTATCGTGACCGATTTGCTGCTTCTAATTATCGATCGATTTCGATTGTCGTGATCGATTACAGACTCCGATTGATGTGACCGATTTACCGAATTCTGATTATCGATCGATTCCGATTGTCGTGGCCGTTTGCCGATTCTGACTGTCGAGGCCGTTTGACAGATTAGCGATCGAGGTCGATTATCGTGACCTATTGCCGATTCCGATTATCGAGGCCGATTATCGTGACCAATTTGCCGATTCAATTATCGATCGATTTCGATTGTCGTGACTGATTGTCGACACCGATTGACGTGACTGATTTGCCGATTCTGATTATCGATCGATTTCGATTGTCGTGGTCGATTGCTGATTAGCGATCGAGGCCGATTATCATGACCGAGTACCGATTCCGATTGACGTGACTGATTTACCGATTCTGATTAGCGATCGATTCTGATTATCATGATCGATTTGTCGATTCTGATTATCGATCGATTCCAATTGTCGTGACTGATTGCCGACTCCGATTGACGTGATCGATTTGCTGATTCTGATTATCGATCGATTCCGATTATCAAGGCCAATTCCGATGATTCCAATTTGTTGAGGCCAATTGTATAGGCCGATTCTAATTGTCGAGACTGAGTATTGAGGCCGATTATGATCTGTCGAGACCGAGTATTAAGGTTGATTCTGATTGGCGAGACCGATTTCGATTGTTGGGGTCGAGTATCGAGGCCGATTCCAAGTGTCAATTTCGATTGTCGAGGCCAAGGCCGATTGTCAAGACCTATATGATGTATATGCAACCCGTAGTTGGGGCCCATTGTGATGTATCTGTGGCCTATGGGCAAGGCCCATTGTGATATGCATTAGGCCCATGATACATGACCCATTTGATGTATTTAAGACCCATGTGTAGGGCCCACATGTCATATTTAAGGCCCATGAGTAGGGCGCACCTGTTGTGTATATATGACCCTCGGGTAAGGCCCATTTTATTGTATATTAGGTCTTTATGTGAGGTTGTGGGCTCACTATATGTTTAGCTCTATGTAGGCCATTCCTTGAGGCAATGTTGGTTAGATGTCCATATTGTCGAGGCCGATTGTTGATGCCGGTTATGGATACCAATTATGAGTATGTGATAACATAGCATCATGATGCATGCCCATACGCATCATCTGCATGTTTATTATGAGATGTGGTTGACCATTGCATATGACATTGGGTAGGTTGTTATGAGACTCCCAGATAAGCGAAGGTTATCTCACATGAGCACACGGTATATGCAGGATTGATGCATGACTGGATCGTATGACTCATGCATCTTGCATTGTGATTACTATACGCCCTAGCGACATCAGGGTCATAGCCTCCACAGGCATATCGTGGGTGGCCAGATAGGACACCGGAAATGTTTGGTTCGATCATCGGACTGTCATAGATGGCCCTGGGTGAAAATCCCTAAAACCCTTTTGGTACCAGAGGACGCCCTAACGTCGAGACCGAGTGGATATATGAGCGCCCGAGTGCCGAATACCAGGAGGCCGCGTCTCCCACTGTGTCGTGGTCGGTTGGGAGGGGGTGTGGCCTTACCTGCCCGAGCGTAGGGGGCATAGCTAAGCTGAGTTTGACCAGCTCATAAATGGGTCCGCTATCGACGTACCGGATAGGTATTGACAGACTATTGGCCAGGCGGATAGTGAGGTTTCTTATGCTCACTTGGACTGTGCTGCTGGGAGATGAGTAGTGCCATTTGGAGTGTACTAAACTCCGATGATGATCCCAGAGATGAACAATACTGATATGTGGACTTATTGAGCATGAGTTGCATACTCATTCATTCATTCACTATTCACTTGGGCTGGTGGTGCGTAACTATTTATTACGTGTACCTTCGTAATGGCTAGGATTTCGGTGGGGTGCGCAACTAACCCAAGATCAGGAGTTTACCACATTGAATCTGATTATCCAAATTTAGGTATGGGATTGGTTTGGATAGAAGTCCCTTGTGATGGACCCCATAGCCTGCGATACTACGTACTATCATCCCGACTTCACACTCCAGCATGGTCATTCCATTCGCACTGCATATTGCATTACATTCGCGGCATATGACATTTTGGGTTACCTGTGTTTCTGCATTTATATGGTTAGATACGGTATCTAATATTTGAATCTTTATCTCCTCATTTGTATAGTTGATCTGTATCGCGTATTCCAATATTGTTCCTCATTTGTATAGTTGATCTGTATTGCGCATTCTGAGATTGCTTGACTCATGGATATGTCAGTATTTTCGCTTACTCTGATAACATATGATTCATGACCTTACGCCTATTTCGACATTGTATGATTATGACATTACGTTGAATACTTGGCACTTACCTTATGCACACACTTACACCATCCTCTAAGCTTTCTATAAGCTTATGCATGATAGATGCGTGCAGGTAATGTTAGGTTGCAGCAGTGTTGAGTTTGGAGTGTGCAACTGTCTTCTGGAGCTTGATTTTCGATTTATGTATTTCCTTTTCAGCATTGTACTCAAATGATTATATTAGTGGATATATGATGATGATGTTGCCTTTGTGAATTGGGTAATCTTGTGGTTATGCTTCTTACGAGGTAAATGTATAAGAAAAAAAAATCCTCCTTGTAGCATCCTAGGATCGGAATCTGGCGTATGGACGCTAGGAGCCGAGAATGGGGTACTACGAAGGCTGTCGGCACCGGATTCAGCGATCGGGATTCCTAGGAATCCGATCTCCGAGTTTGGGGCATGACAGATTCACCAAGTAACAAGCCTTGTTAACGGCTTCAGTCCACATTTCCTTGCCCAACCCAGCATTATTGATCATGCATTGGGCCCTCTGTAAGAGAGTCCGATTCATCTGCTCAACCACAACGTTTTGCTCTGGTGTGTGGCGCATTATGTTGTACCTCACGATCCCTTCGTCCTTACAATACCGATTGAATTCCATATAAGTGAATTTCTCATCATTATTTGTCATCAACACTTTCACCTTTTGCCCTGACTGTTTTTCCATTATCATCTTCCGCTGTTTAAAGTTAGTGAAAACCTCATATTTATTTTTCATAAAATAAACCTACACTTTTCTGGAATAGTTGTCGATGAACATGACAAAGCATGACGACCCTCTACCAGAAACTATGGGTGTTGGCCCCTATACATTAGAATGTACATAATCTAGAACTTCCTTATAAACATGTTTTTTAAACTTAAAAGATAACGTTGACTATTTATCATATATACAATGCTTGTATATACTAAAATCAATGCTTTTAAAAGTTAGAATTAAACCACTGTCAGAAAGTACTTTTACGCCCCACTCGTTAATGTGGCATAAGTGTGCATGCCACATACGTGCAGACATGAAATTCGCAACAGATGCTACAGCTCCACCAAATAAAGTACTCCCGATCAACCTGTAAAGGTTTTCATTCCTCTGTGCCTTCATGATTATGAGTTCCCCCATTGAAACTTTAAGGACGCGATCAAACCCAATGAATTTGCACCCTAGTGCCTCAAGTGCACCTAGAGATATCAGGCTCTTCCTCAACTTTAAAACGTGTCTTACTTTGGTCAAAATATGTTTTATGCTATTAAACATCCTGATGCATACCAATTCGACACCAACCACGTTTAGGAAATATCATTGCCCATAAACACTTGACCACCATCGTACTCATTATAACTGGTGAACCAACTCCTATAAGGGGTCGTGTGATACCGTTGAGGGTCAAATATTGCATATTAGACCCCAGTTATTACCTGATTTTACGAACATGATACTGTTTAATGCCATATTTTAATCATGTTTGTGTTAAAAGGTAAATTTAAGAGCTTGAATTGAAAAGGGTGCTAAAAGCATGGATTTAATGCTCAGAAATCACCAAGGTAAGGGACTGATCTTAGGGGATCGATATCGAAGAATTTACATACCAAAAATCCAAGAAAGTAAATCAATTAAAGTCCAAGAGGCCTGGAAGTCATCCTGAATGCAAGATCATGGGGTTTTCACCATCCGTTTGGCTCGAAACTTTATATCTGACCTGATGACCCTAAATTAACCGTACACGTCGAAATTCAGCCCTTGGATCCCTGTCGAAGTGGCCCAACGGACAGATCAGCCCATAAATCATCAATTTGGGGCCCACCTAATCTTTGGATATGTCTCAACTTCGATCTCAACCCCTTACATGGGATGAAAAAATGTATGGACGGAGCGGATCAATCAAAAACATCAAGATGGGACCCACTTTACGCGGATGGAGTACACAAAAGTTGTGCACTCGCCGTGCACTGAACCAGTTAGACCGGTCAAAGACCGCTGACCTGTTCCTTCTCGGATTTGAATTTCCGCCTGCGAATGCCCGAACAGAAACTCACCGCACGATCTCTGTGGCCCACCATATGGATTCATCAGCTCAATCCGATCCATCCATTCGAATCGGACGGGGATCCCGACTAAGATATGGGTGATCTTTGACTGGGACATGCCTGACAGCGGCCGATAGCTCCCTGATCATCTATTTCGTCGACGCATGATCAATTAAGGTGGGCCGCAGCAAAGGCAATCCAAAACTTTCCCAACTGGTTTTTCGAGGAGAGATCAATGGATGGAGTGGATTTCTTGGCCGACTTCAATCATGGGCCCCACCAATCATCAGTGCAAGAAGACGTGCGCGAGATTAGTTTTGCAAATGGATGTGACGATCCAGGTGGGCCACCACAGCTTGCTGACGGGGAGATCCAAACCATTCATCGGATTCCATGGGTACATCCGGACCAACTGATGAAGAAATTCCGTTCAAAGATCACTCCAGTGCACCACTTCGGTTTTCTGCATTCGACCATATTGCACTTGGTACTGCGAAACAGGGTCAGTTTTGTAAACCGACCTGTTAGTTGCAGACGACTATTAAAAGAAAGAAGAGAGAGAAGGCAAGGATCGTTCCTGGGATTCAGACGTAGAGAGAGAGAGAGAGAAAGAGAGAGAGAGAACTGCCTGCTAGGGAGTTTTTCTCCCTCATTCTTCTTAGTTTTTTTTTTCCTTTCATTTTATGCTTTCCTTTAAGAGTTTAGTTTGATCATGGTTATGATTGGTTAAACCTCTTAGCTAGGGATAAGAGGTGAAGCTTGTAACGTGATGGGTTGATTTTTATGCTTTGATTCATGTTAGTTAAACTATCTTTAACTCTTGTTTGCTTATAAGGAATGCTTTCAGTTTTTAATGGTTTGTTATGACTGAAATTACAATGGATCTGCGATAACTTTGAGCATGTTCTTAGCATTATAGGGATTGTGAATTTAGGAGTCTCTATTGTTCACCATCGTCTCCTGGGCATGGTTGGATGATGGAATCCTTTATAATATTCATACATCTCTCAGACTGGTTGTGGATTGGTTAAATTCCATTGTTTTCTTTATCTCATGAGCATAGTTTTGTGATGGAATCTATTCTAATTCTCATACCTCTCATCTCTTGAAAACTAGATTCAAGCAAATTCAGATTTGGATTTTAATGAAATATCTTCCAACTGGATGAAGATAGGACTCTGAATCCAGTTGTGCTTATGAATCAAGCATAGATCTCCCTGATCTCTACAAGTGGATCCTTGGCACCCTAGTTTCCCGCCTTTAAATTTATAGTTTTGAGTTTAATCATTCACCATTATTCTCTCTTATTCACCTGATTTAGATTACATCTTTTTTTAGTTCTAGTTCTAATTACTTTCAGAATACGTACAAGGTTCAGTCCCTGTGGATTCGACCTCGGTCTTATTGAGATTATTACTATATCGAACCCTATACTTGGGGTGTGAACAAGTTTTTGAAGCTGTTGCCGGGATTGACGGTTACGTTTTCTGAGATTAACTAGTTTTGGAATTAGTTTAAGATTATGTTAGGATTAGGTTTTTCTTTTTTCTGATTTTTAGAAACTAACGTAACTTTCCTGTTTTGTAGGATTCTGAGGTAGACTTTTTAAATTGTTAATCTCTTTCTAGTTTTTCTATTTTTCTATTTTTAGATTAGGTTTTATTTTTCTATTTTTATAAATATTCTAATTATAGGATTTTTTTAAAAAAAACTAACTTTTTAACTTTAGGTTTAGAACTTTCCTAATTATTTTTAGAAACTTTCTATTTTTGGTTCTAGAAAATTTTCCTTTTTAGAAAGTAGTTTACTTTCTATTTCTATTTTAGGAACTTTCTAACTCTAGAATTTCTATTTTTAGAAACTAATTTCTTTTGTTTTCTTTTGCAGGATCTTAACATAGGAACTTCCAATCTGATAACTTTTTTCTAACTTCCATATTGCTGTAGGAATGTTTTCTTTTATTTTTAGGATTAGATTCAGAGTTACGGTTTCACCATGCAAGAGTGGGTACGTCATTATGCTGAGATAGATAGGAGATATTGGGAAGGGCAGTCAGATGATTATATGACGAAACTACTCACGTCTCAAAAAATTTCTGAAAACATCATTAAGAATCGACTGGAATATAATGTTCCACCGGTTAAGAAGTCCTTACATGATCATATGAGGAATAATAATTACACCTCACGGATTAAGGAAACAGTGTGTGAATGTTGGGGTTGTCAGACTTATGAGAGTGAGAATTATAATCAACCATCAAACAAGAAGAAGACAATGAGAGATTATATTATGGGTGATAATATGTATCAACAACCATCATACTCTCTCACCTATGATCCATATGACTATAACCAGTGAAAACATCAAAATTGGGAAGATGAACTAACATGTTATAATGATTATTCTCTTGGATACCCTACCTTTGAGATCTAACCAAAAATGATCCAAGATGATTCATTTCAGCGAAACATGGACTGTCTTGCGGAAATTAGAAAAACATTAGAAGCACTTAATTTGCGCATTGATAAGATAGTGGAGGCTAGTTCACCCCAGCCTCAAACCAGTTTAGAAATACACTGCGAGGAAAGTGATCCTAACTCGCTTTTGGAGAACTCTGGAATTTGGAATGAACAGTTGAATTATGTTAATGAGCATATGGTTAACTTTTCTGATGAATCGATCTCGTTGAATGTCCAAAGGAATGATTGAGAGACATTATTATCTTTCAAATATAATGATTATGACACACTTCATTGATATGATACGCCTGATTTTAATGATGAGGAAGATGTTAGTTTATGCGAACCTCAACCCAATCTAGGAATAGAATGTGAGGAAAGCGATCCCATCATAATGTGTACTGCACTGAATTAGACGATGATAAGTATTGAGATAAGATTCATGAGAGCACAGTTCAAGATTCACTAGATTCAATCTCAAGTTTGGCCCATATTAATGATCAAGAGGTCTAGGAAGTTGTCATATATAGTGATTTACTCCACCTATTTGACATGACCGATTTAAATGTGGAGGATGAACTACTTTCAACTAACCCTTCCAATCTTTGTGAGGTATGTCTAGATCACTCACCTGAATTGAATGATGATATGATTCGGGAGATGGATGATTTGCTTGATATGACTCTGGAATTTGAAACCACCCAGTTGAGGCCACCATTTGAGCTGTACACTTTAAACGATTCAATGTCTCTACTGAGTAGCTTCAATGAACAGAGTGTTCACATCAATTCTTTGCCTATTAATTTTCAATCTGTCTATGCAGGGCAAGAGCAAGAGAGTATGCGTCCATTCACTTCCACGGACGATGGAATCTTTGGGCAAATCATCACAAGCTTCAACGTGGACAATGAGTCACTCTCAATTGAATTTCCTAACTCTTTGAATGAATGCTTGGCACACTTTGTGGATTCAAACGATCCCATGATATAAGAAAAAGTGGATGTCTCGCAAGACAATATCTCGGTAGTTATCACGGACCGAGAGAACCCTTATTCTGAAGCCCCTCCTTCCCCAGATTCTAAATGTTTACCATTAAAGGAGGAGCTGAAAATTGAACCGGAGTCTAAAACTTTGGAATGTGTTGAGACTACACTTCCTGAAAATCTTTCTGAATTTTATATACTAGTAGTCTCTGATTCACCATGTTATACTAACATTGAAACTTCTTCTATCACAGGTGAATTGTATATACTTTGGATACCTCAAGCGAATCAACGACAATTTTTTTCTGAGGTACATAAGTTTCTCTGGACATTCATACTCCAGGGCATTCAAGTCTATTACAAAAAGGGCTTTTGGATGATCCTATTGAGAAACCTACTGAAAAATTTATCAAGATATTGGCCAGAGGAGGAACCTCGCGGCATGACTGAGTAGCTTTTTCCCTACTTTCATAAGACTAGGATAGTTTGCTTTATGCCGTTTTAGGATAATTGGCTTTTTGTCATTAGGTTAGTTTGCTTTCAAAGTTGTTTTAGGATAGTTTGCTTTTGTTGGTTTAAACTGTTGTGCTAACCCACCTTCCCGTTGAAATCTCTTAGGAAAAAACCTCTTGATTCCTTCGTTCAAGTACTATCTTTCCATCACTTCTCCTTCATTTTCGTTGTCTCATGTGTATTGCATGCTTATATCTCTTACATTGAGGACAATGTAGATTTTAGGTTGGGGATGGGAGATTAGGTTACCTAATTAGTATTTTCTTGGTCTTGAGCAAAAATTGTGAAAATTTTTTAAAAATTTTTTTTAGATATTCTTATGAAGTCAAAGTTATTTTAAAGGTCATCTTTGATTTAGAAGTATAAGATATGTAATGTTGGTAATTTATAACTCTTGGATTCCGCTATTTGTTAGATTTCATAGTCTAGTTCAAGTCATTAATCCATGATTAAAAGTTTAATCCAAGATTAGAAGTTTTAAACATTGATTGAGTCATGATTTCACATGTTACACCTAGCTTACACATTAACGCTTCAGTTCGATAATGAATGGCTAACCTGGTAATCACTAAGCATGGAAGGAACTAACTTGCCGATTTGTCCATCATGTTCAATAAGAAGAATTAAAATACCCGAATTTTAATGCAGTTAGCACGTCACTACCACTCGCCTCCTCACTGGATTTTGCAGTGTTAGCCTCCTTGAAAGAACTCTCTGAATTCTTCTTTTTTAAGTTAGGATTCTGACAATCCTTCTTCATGTGCCCGATAATGTCATAATTTCAGCACTTAAACTTTCTTCTGCCCCCGCCCTTGGATTTGGACCTCGATCATGGAGATCCACTATCCTGCTCAGAATTTCTCCTCCTCGTAACCAGTGCATCTATAGAAGCACCCACGTCACCATTTTTCTTTCTCATCGCCTTCAACTAAAGGGTTGAGATAATAATCTCAACGCTAATAGTCATTCTACCAGTGCATAAAGAGTCTTTGAATGACTCATACGATACTGAAAGAGAGTTCAAAAGTATATATGTCTGATCTTCATCTTTCATCGTTTCCTCGACATCCAATAACTTGCAAACAAGCCTATTGAAGTTATTGATGTGGACCTCTACGTCAGCCCCCTTTGTCATCTTCAGATTGAACAATTTTATCTTCATATATAAACGATTTTCAAGAGACTTCTTCGCATAAATGTTCTCTAACTTCGCCCATGTATCTGTTGCAATCTTCTCTCCAATAACATTATGGAGGACCTCATCCATTAAACACAACTGGATAGATATATTACCTTTCTTATTTAAATTGTTTCATTCTTCTTCTGTTATAGATTCTAGTCGATTTCCAAGGAGAGCTTCGTCTAATTCTTGCTGAAATAGGATATTATTCATCTTAACTTTCTATAGTTCAAAACCGTTTTACCGGAATATTTTTCTATATTGAACTTCATGTTAGATGACATTGATACCTTGCTTTCAGATTCGAGCTACTTCCTAACATTAGCTTTGATACCACTTGTTAGGGAACTGCGGAAGCACATAAAGACGAATTAAGTAAAGTTTACACAATCGCACAACCAAGCAAGAACAATCTGAATTTTACGTGGAAAAACCCTTGCAAGAAAAAACTATGGTACAAAACTATGAAAAACTATGAAAGAAAAAATTACAAGAGATAGTAGCCTACTAATTTGAACAAGCCTCGAATATCTTTTCACAAGCCCTAACTATGCCCTCAAACCCTCAGGAACGATTTAGAAAGCCCTATAACATCACCTCCATGCCCTAATCCTGATTACCCATGATATATATGTTGTAAAAACAGATGTCTTAAATCTGTCTGTCCGCGTTGCTTGACCAGTTGAGAGACTAGCTCGACTAGTTGAAGGTCCCTTCGACTAATCGATGCCAGTTCGACTCGAAGTCCAGCAATGATGTATTTTGTGTTCTGAGGTGCTCAACTAGTCAAAGGTCCCTTTGACTGGTCAAAGCCCTCCTTCGACTAGTTGAGGGTTACGCGTATGTGCGGATTGTGTAAATTTGAGGCGGTTTCTAGGGAGGCACGTAAGTGAGGTTTTCCAATTTATAAATAGGAGTCCCTAGGGCCTTTCTAAAGCATGTTAAGGCTTTCTAAAGGTATTCCAAAGGTTTCTAAGAGGGTTCTAAAGTTATCAAAGAGTGTAAACAAGGGTGAGATTCGAGGTTGTTCGAATTGGGTAAGTCTTCTCTCTTTGTAATTTCTATTTTCATAGTGAAGATTTGTCGCTTTGTGTCATAGTTTTTTCCTGCAAGGGTTTTCCATGTTAAATCAGCGTGTTCTCTTGTGTGTGCTTGGTGCTATTGAATTGCTATCCTAGATCCAAATCTGTGTGATTCCGCAGCACAAATCGCAACGAGTGGTATCAGAGCAATCGTTGAAGCACAGATTTGAATCTGAGGGATAAGCAATAATGGTAAGCACTAGACATGAGATTGAGAAGTACTCAGGGAAAAATAACTTTGAGTTATGGAAGATCAAGATGATCAGTTCCTTAATCAAGCAAGGCGAAGATGGTGCTCTTGAGGAGCGAAAGTCTACTATAACTGATGATGATTGGAATACTCTTGATAAGAAGGCTTTATCATCAATCCATTTATGTCTCACGGATGAGGTTCTCTACAATATCATGAGGGAGATAACTGCGGCTAAGTTGTGGACAAAGTTAGAGGATATCTATGTAAAAAAATCCTCTGAAAATTGCCTACACTTAAAGCAGCAGTGGTATAACTTCAAGATGGCAAAGGGTGGAGATCTGGAGGCTCACATCAACAACTTTAATAAATTGGTTTACAAATTGTTGTATATGGAGGAAGTGATGAAAGATGAAGAACAAGCATGTATGTTGCTGAATTTTCTTCCGGCGTCGTATGAGTCATTCAAGGACATAATGTGCACAATGAATAAAACTCTGAGTGTCGACACCGTTATCTCAGCCCTTCAAGGGAAGGCTATGAGAAAGTTTAATGCCGACATGAGGATATCTTCTGATGCACTGTTTACAAGGAGTAGGAATTCTAAACAAGGTACAAGGTCTTCAAGTTCTAGATCCAAATCCAAGGGCAAGGGCAAGGGCAATGACAAGATAAAGTGCTAGAATTGTGGGATGGAAGGACATAAAAAAGGATTGTACAAATTCTAAATGTAAGAGAGAAGAATCTGAGGCTTCATATAGTGAGGCCAATGCTGTCACGTCAGATGGATCGAGTGGATGTGATGGTGATATTTTTGTCTGTGTCTACGATCACACTTTTACAATGATCGTAAGGACGAGTGGATTCTAGACACAGGGGTATCTTTTCACATGACTCATTAGAGTTGGTTCGCCAACTACCGGGAGTGCGATGGTGGACAGGTGTTTATGGACAATGACATTGCCTGTAATATTGTAGCTGTTGGTACGGTACACATCAAGATATTTGATGGGACAGAGTGTACCCTGATTGATGTGAGGCATATTCATGATTTGAAGAAGAATCTGATTTCTCTTGGTGTACTTGAAACAATGGGCTGCAAGTTCGCATGTGGTAATCATGAAAGCGCAACGACTCGATAATGTTTACAGATTGATCGAGAGCACTTTAAAAGGTGGAGCTGCAGTGGCTGTAGCGAATTCTATCTCTGCATGTGTGTGGCATGCTGGGCATGGTCACATGAGCGAGCAGGGCAGGAAGACTGAGATTTGCGGACAGGAAAATAGAGTAAATGGAGCAGTCACCTCTGAGAAGAATCACACGGCATAATCGCAAGATATCGACGAGGTACATGGACGACTCTAATATTGGAGGGGATTCGTCCTCTATTTAGATGGCTCTAGGTAAGCCTGATGCTGAGAAGTGGAAGGTGACTATGGGCGATGTGATGGACTCGTTGTACTAGATCAACACATGGGAGCTGGTGGAGCTTCCAATGGGCCAGGAAGCAGTTGAATGTAGGTGGATCTTCAGGAGGATACGACATAATATAAAGCGAGGTTGGTAGCGAATGATTATGCTCAGAGAGAAGGGATCAGCTTCTCAAAGATATTTACACTGACGGTATGACAGGTGTCTATTAGATTTATGATTGGCGCTGGTTGGCCAATGCAATCTTGAGTTGGAAGGATGGATATGGAATCTACACTTTTGTACAGGAAATTGGAAGATAAGATCTACATGAAGCAACTAGAGCGATTTGAAGTTAAAGGGGTTGAGAAAAAGAGTTTGCAGGAGGTCGTGGTACAACCTGTCACTTAGGGAATGGTTAGATTTTTTTATGGTGAGTCAGGAATTGTATGCTGATGATATTTAGATGGCCAATTATGACATGTCTGAAATCAATGTATTGAAGACTCGGTTAAGTGGGACATTCAAGATGAAGAATCGGGGGTTGCAAAGATGGTTTTCGGCATTGAGACTAAAAGAGGAGTATGCTTTGGTTATGTCAGGAAGAATACCTTTGGTAGGTATTGAGCAAGTATGTGATGGACTAGGCAAAGCTGGAGAGCATTACTTATTTGTCTCTCCTCAAGTTTTCCTTAGGACATGTCCCAAAACAGATGAGGAAAAGTATGATATGTCTCATAGGCCTTATTCGAATGCGGTTGGCAGTGCATGTCATGGTCTATATTAGACCAATTATTTCACAGGCTATCAGTATTGTGAGCAAATACCCCGGCAAGCAACATTGGATGACGGTGATATGGTAAGAAGACTACGTCTTTACTTATGAGAAGACAAAGACAAAGTTGGAAGGGTATGTGGATTCAGATTACGCAGGCAGTGTGGATTATATGAAGACGACTTCAGGTTACTCGTTTGTACTAGAAGGTGGAGTAATTAATTAAATGTCCATGTCATCTGACAGGTGTTTGAGGAAGGAGGTGTAATACTGGAGAAGATTCACACCAGCGTGAATCTGGAAGACATGATTTCCAAGGTCGTTCCTGCAGAGAAGTTCAAGTTCTGTGTAACTTCTCTGGGCTTGGCGATGACGTAAAAGAATGATGGAGTGTGCACGAGAAGCGTTGATTGAAGCTTTGATGCGTGCAGAGATAAAAGAAGAGAAAAAAAAAAGCTACACGGTTGAAGATTAAAGGCATGGTGAAGATTGTTGTAAAAACAGATGTCTTAAATCTGTCTGTCCACGCTGCTCAACTAGTCAAGGGACTGGCTCGACTAGTTGACCCGTTCGACTTGAAGTCCAGCAGCGATGTATTTGGAGTTCCGAGGTGCTCGATCAGTTGAGGGACTGACTCGACTAGTCGAGGGTCCCTTCAACCGGTCGAAGCCTACGCAGACGATGTGCGGACTATGTAAATTTGAGGCGGTTTCTAGGGAAGTGCGTAAGTGAAGTTTCCTCATCTATAAATAGGAGTCATTAGGGCCTTTCTAAAGCATGTTAAGGCTTCCTAAAGGTATTCTAAAGGTTTCTAAAAGGGTTTTAAGGTTATCAAAGGGTGTAACAAGGGTGAGATTCGAGGTTATTTGAATTGGGTAAGTCCTCTCTCTTTGTAATTTTAACACTGGGTGGTAGACTCTCGGGAGTTTCAACACCGGTCAAGGGTTCGAGTACCCATAGGTGGTGAAATTCCACCGCGGCGTGCGTGTGTGGGGTGTGTGTGTAAAAAAAAAAAAGTCATCTCTCTTTGTAATTTCTATTTTCATAGTGAAGATCTGTCACTTTGTGCCATGTTTTTTTCCCGCGAGGGTTTTCCACGTTAAATCTGCGTGTTCTCTTGCTTGTGTTTGGTGCCATTGAATTGCTATCCTAGATCCAAATCTGTGTAATTCCACAGCACAAATCCCAAAAATATATACTATCACAATTGAAATAGGAAAAAAAATTCCGCACTTTCGCAATTCTATGCACATCTTTGATGGGACCTTCGATGGCATCGACACCCTATCAAGGATCCGTCAATGGCATCAAATTCCTTCGAAGCCATCGACTAGCAACACTAAAACATTCTAGTAACTAATATGAATTTTTAAGATTTTTTCAATGGCATCAATATCTGTTTAATGGTATCGAGTGGTTCATCGATGGCATTGAGAGACCTTGTTATTAACATATTTAAGACATCAACAATAAATATCACTTAAAAATAGTGACATCTTAATGTACTTTAAGCATATCTTAATTTTCTTTTCTTTTTTCCTCTACTCTTTCAGATTATGTCCCACAAGCACCCGCAACCCAATGTCAATGAAAAACATCATGTGTGCGGAAGCATGGGACACAAAATAAAATCGGATAAAATTATCATTCCAAATAAGATATTTTACTTTTCACTGTAAGTCCTACGGGACATTTTCAGTGGCGCTGTATCGGGTGTGCAAGCAATCCGCATCGTATCGGGTGCAACCAAACGCATTCTTAGCAAATCTTTCAGCTCTCCTCAGCTTTCATGCCCTGTTTGGATTGAAATGAGAGCCCATAAGTTATATGGCTTTTTTAGTTCCCTTGGGAATCGTTCATCAAGTCCAGCTTATATTTCATAGGCTACCTTGCAAACACTACGATGATCCGGCAAATATTAACCGTTTAATCAAAGAACTTTAATATTGACGCGATCAAGACCGTCAAAACAAAAATTATTTATAGGACAGTTTAATCCATCCATTTGTTGGGGACCATGATCGGTGGCTTATGATATCCATGGCTTGCAAAATCGGATAGCTATAGAAAACAAGGCCAAAACAAAGGATAGATTGGATCATTCCATCAGTGCTATTTTTTGGCACGGTAGCCCATGAGATTTCTTCTAGGTTTAATGAACAGTTGAGATTGATCACAGGACTGTCCAAAAACCTTTTGATTGGTGGACATTTGGTCTGTGGCCCACCCCTGAAATCTTAAGCCCTTCCTTCCTGTAGACATTCATTTCTTTTAATAAAATTTCACTTGTCTCATGCACACTCACATATGTATAGGGTCAGGTTCAGGTCCAGTTGGGTCAACCCAATCCCAACCCATTTACTAAATGGGCTCAGAACTCGACCCTTGACCCATTATGCTGTGGCTAAGGATTGTAATAGGCCAGGTGAAGCCCAGCCCGACGAGCACGAACCTGCTTTGGACAAAGCTTGGACCATTAGTTTACCCAATGAGTCGGCTTCGGCCTTGCATTCATGGCCCAATAAATTTTAAGGCTGGGCTTGGGTTCAACTCATTTTAGCCAAGCATGGACTAACCTGACTTCATATCTTACATCCTGCAATATGTGATAGTGGTTGACTAGGGAACCAACACATCTTGAATGTAGACCGTTGATTTCCTTCCTCTAGGTGTCCATTTCTTTAAAGCATGTATGGTGCTCTTGATCAATGGATAGATTAGGAATGTTCAAGTGCGAAATAAGGATTTTTTTCATTAATCTTCAGGAAAATTCTAATTGGGCTGGCTCATGCCTAGCATGGCCTGGGCCATTGCCACCACAATTGTGACCTAGACCCACCTAAAATTCATCAAGCCCAAGCCTAACTGATCTGGTATGTTTAATTTTAATCAGGTTGGGCTCGACCAAACAGACCCAACTCATTATTTGAAAAGGAAATAAGGGGCTAAGGGTTCCTACTCCAGCCGAATCGGTGCAAACATACACCATATCTGCATGTATTCATTATATATTGATGATTCTAGCAACAAAACGAGGTTTCCTAAGCCACGCACATATAAAATAGCCCGTTTACACACCATGCATGTGTCAAATTGCACATGTATGTTTGATCTAATCCATCCATTGGGTGGGCCCAACGACATAAATGGTCTTATTTGTCTCAAACCCAACTTGAAACCAAGATACAAAAATCCAATGGATACCTTAACGCAATTAGAGCCGGGTCTGGGTCTTTAAGAACCAAACCCGGACTTGGCAAGACTCGAATCCGATTAGGCGGGTATGGATACTATAGGACCCAACCAGTTGATAGCCCTGTCTTTAAAGTTTATTATTAAATATCGAGTCGAGTTAAACCGAGTCTTCCAGTCAACCAGACCTGGTTTGAGATGGAGTCGAGTCGAGTTTTCGGGTTTTCAAACCATGCCTAAAACCACCATCTTTCACCCCAATGACCTTGGTAACAACCATCTGAAAATGTCACCCAAAACCCACATAAAAACTACATCTCACACCAAAACCACCAACAAAATCGATGTCCTAAACCTCAAGCCACTACCTAAAACCATCATCATTTGTAGCACAGATCATGAAATATTAGATGGGGGCAATTGAATCCAAGAAAATTTTTCATTGATGCGTATTTTTTGCCTGTCGACACGACACACCTACCATCATAGTGGACCACTAATATATATGAGTGATCCATCCACCAATCATCAATGTCCTAGGTTTAACCTATCACAACTAGCCAATGAAGTGACTGCAAAGGGGATTGGAATCATTGAATCATTTTTAATTGAGTTGTTCGAATTTGCATGCCCTTGGTTGGCTGGCTTTAATCATCCAACTTTTGGAATTTTGGACCATGTTACATCCACTTTGGACCCTTACCATCCAAAGCCCTCCTATCCAACTCATCCGAATGTTGGAATTTGCTTGAATCTAAAATAAGGAAAGAATCCTTTCGGACATGGGCTGCCTAACACATGACTGGACTTTCCTTTGCTCATTTCTCTTTCAATCTTTCCAGGCACTCTTTTCTCTTTCAAATATATTTTGCTTTCTCTCTCACTTAGAGGGCATTTGGTGTTGAGAAGTGGAGCCACATGCGCAAATTTCGTGCCGCAAGTTCTTTAACAACTGGGATGCGGAAAGGAGTTTCGCGGATTTCGTGTCGCAAGTCCTTTCGCAACTGGGATGCGGAAATGGAAGTTACCAAAACTATAAATTGGGGTCCCTAGGGCTATTCTAGGGTTAAGGTGAATATTGGAAAATATTTCTAAGGTGTGGGTAAGGGATTTTCTCTGTACTTCCAAGGGAGATGTTAGTATATTGCCTTGTAATCTTTGTTCTTCATAGTGGAAGTTTACATCCGTGGTTTTTTTTTTACCTTAGTTTGAGGTTTTTCCACTTATATCTTGTCTCGTAGTTTGTTTGGATTGCTTTGATCTATTTCTAGTTTATATTTCTTCTTGTTTATCGTTTGTGGGTGAGGCCTGAGATTGGATCTAGGCTCACTGCGTTGTTGGCGTGCTGCGCAACAACTAGTATCAGAGCTATTGATTTAGTTCTATTGGGAGCGATGGCGGAAGATGGAAAAACTAGAATTGAGAAGTTTGATGGTTCAAACTTTGCCTTATAGAAGTTGCACATGGAGGATTATATGTATCAGAAAGACCTCTACATTCTTCTAGGAGGAAAAGAGAAGAAACCAGAAAAGATGACAGATGATGAATGGTTTTTACTGGATAGGAAGGCTTTAGGAACGATCCGACTCTCTTTATCTAAGAACGTCGCTTTCAATATATCCAAGGTGAAAACTACAAAAGAATTAATGGAAGCCCTAGCCACCATGTATGAAAAGCCCTCAGCATCAACAAGGTTCATCTTATGAAACAACTATTCAACATGAAGATGTCAGATGGTGGGAGCGTGGCTGAACATCTAAACGAGTTTAATACAGTCACGAGCCAGTTGGAATCCGTTGGCATTGTTTTTAAAGATGATGTCAGAGCGTTATTGATCTTATCCAGTTTACCAGACAGTTGGGATGGTTTGGTGATTGTTGTGAGCAATTCTTCAGGGTCGACAAAACTGAAATTTGATGATGTGGTCAGTTTAATTTTCAGCGAAGAATCTAAAAGGAAGGTATTAGGAGTTTCAGGGGATTCAGGGAATGTTCTAAACGTTGAAGGAAGAGGAAGATCGCTGAACAAAGGAGACAATAAACACGGGCGTTCTAAGTCGAGGAAGAAGTCCAAGGGATCGAAAGACAAAGACGGATGTTGGCATTGTGGCAAGAAGGGGCACATGAAACGTGATTGCAGGGCGCTTAAGAAACAAGAAGAAAACTCTCAAGGTGGGAAGGATTCAGTGAATCTATCTGAGGAGAGTGACATAGAGGCGTTGATCTTGTCTCTTGATGCGAGGAATGAGTCTTGGGTTATAGACTCAAGTGCTTCGTTTCATGTCACTTCATGCAAGGGAGTTCTGCGTAATTATGTGTCAGGTGACTTTGGAAGAGTATACCTGGGTGATGATGAGTTATGCAGTATTGTTGGAAAGGGAGATGTTCAGATAAGTAAAAAAGACGGAACAACTTTGAAATTGAAGGATGTCAGACATGTACCGAGTTTGAAACGTAACTTGATTTCAGTGGGGCAGTTGGCCAATACCGGTTATGTGACGACATTCACCAGTGATTCCTGGAAGATCACAAAAGGTGCCTTGGTGATATCTCGAGGCAAGAAGGAAAGTACTTTATACATGACTTTAGGATTGTATTGTTCACTCGCAGTCGCATCAACTGAAGTGAATGGGCAGTTATGGCATCAGAGGTTGGGACATATGAGTGAAAAATGAATGAAAGTGCTATTGTCAAAAGGAAAGCTACCAGGGTTGAAGTCTATTGACTTGGAATCCTGCGAGGATAGCGTGTATGGTAAGCAGAAGAGAGTAAGTTTCAAGAAGGCAGGACGTGCTCCAAAGACGCATCTTTTGAAGCTTGTACACACTGATGTGTGGGGATCGGCACAGGTATCATCTCTCGGTGGCTCACGTTATTTTGTTTCCTTTATTGATGATGCTAGTAGAAAACTGTGGGTCTATTTCTTAAAGCATAAATCTGATGTATTTGATGTATTTAATAAGTGGAAAGTCATAGTAGAAAATGAGACAAGTAAAATAGTAAAGTGTCTCAGATCTGATAATGGAGGAGAGTATTGTGATAAGAGGTTTGAGTAGTATTGTGCAGCAAATGGAATCAAACATCAGAAAACGATTTCAGGGATACTACAGCAGAATGGTGTGGCTGAGCGCATTAACAGGACCATCATTGAGCGCGTCAGGAGCATGAGGTTACATGCAAGGTTGCCCGAGACTTTTTGGGCGGATGCTGTAAATACTGTCGCATATCTCATCAATAGAAGTCCCCTTAGCACCATTAGATGGTGGGCTATCAGAAGAAATGTGGACTGGGAAAGAAGTGAATCTAGCACATCTCAGAGTGTTCGGTTGCACTTCATACGTTCATATTGATGTATAGCACAGAAACAAGCTGGATGCGAAGTCCAGGAGGTGCACGTTTATAAGCTACGGGTAACATAATTTTGGCTACAGGTTTTGGGATGCAGAAAACAGGAAAATCATCAGAAACAAAGACGTAGTCTTCAATGAAAAAGTGATGCAGAAGGACAGTGTGGATGAAAATAAGGCTGAGGAGAAAGAATTTGTAGAGTTAGAAGAGTTACCGGACACAGGTGTTACAGCGCCACTGGATGATCATGCACAGGAGCATTATGAGGCGGGGCTACAGACACCGGTATTGAGGAGGTCTACTCAGGAGAGGAGACCTACGAACCGATACTCACCCTCCTTATATTATCTACTACTGACAGATAATGGTGAACCAGAGTGTTTTGAAGAGGCATTACAGTCAGATACACGGGTTAAGTGAGAGCAGGCCATGGATGAGGAGATGGACTCTCTTGAGTCTAATCGTACATGGGAGCTAGTCACTCTACTAAGGGTAAGAAAGCTTTTCATAACAAGTGGGTTTACAGACTGAAGGAGGAGCACGATGGTTCGAAACGGTACAAGGCCAAATTGGTTATGAAAGGGTTTCAAAAAAAGGCAAGTATCGATTTCACTGAAATATTTTCACTAGTAATGAAAATGTCTACGATTCGTATGGTCTTAAGTATAGTAACTACAGAGGACTTATATCTAGAGCAGCTAGATGTTAAGACAGCCTTTCTTCATGGGGACCTTGAAGAAGAGATATATATGCATCAGCCGATAGGATACGTGGCACTAGGAAAGGAGAACAAGGTGTGCAGACTGAAGAAGAGTTTATATGGCCTGAAGCAAGCCCCAAGACAGTGGTACAAGAAGTTACGGTTTTAGGAGATGTCATGCAGACCACTGTTGTTATTTGAAGAAGTTTGATACATCGTACATCATCCTTCTTCTATACGTTGATGATATGCTTATGGCCGGTTCAAGCATGAAGGACATCTCAGATCTCAAAAGACAACTGTTTAGAGAATTTGCCATGAAGGATTTAGGAGCTGCAAAATAAATCCTAGGCGTGAGTATAAAGCGTAATAGGGAAAACAAGAAACTGGTGTTGTCACAGGCAGAGTACATAGCCAAGGTACTTGACCGATTCAATATAGGAGGTGCTAAGCCGGTTAGCACTCCATTAGCCAACCACTTCAAGCTATTTAAGGAGCAAGGGACAAAGACGCAGGGGGAACGGGACTACATGGCTAAAGTCCCATACGCGTCAGCTATTGGGAGTCTCATATATGCTATGGTGAGCACGAGGCCAGACATTGCTCAAGCAGTGGGAATTGTTAGCAGGTTCATGAACAACCCCGAGAAGGAACATTCGGAAGTTGTAAAGTGGATCCTTAGATATTTGGTAAGTATTAAGGATGTAGGGTTGTGCTATGGTGGATCAAAAATCAAGCTACAAGGCTATGTGGATTCAGATTTGGCAGGAGATATTGACAGCAGGAGAAGCACTACAGGTTATGTCTTTACTCTGGGTAGTAATGCAGTCAGTTGGGTCTCTCAGTTACAGACAATAGTATCTATCAGTACGATAGAAGCAGAATATGTTGCGGCTATAGAAGCATGCAAGGGGATGGTGTAAATGCAAGGTTTCATGGAAGAGTTGGGTAAGAAGCAAGCAGATTGCAAACTGTACAGTGACAGTCAGAGTGCAATATATTTGGCCAAGAATTTAGCCTTTCATTCAAGGACCAAGAATATTGCCATCAGATATCACTTCATACGTTCGTTACTGGAAGATGGATCGATTTCTCTGGAGAAGATTCATACAAGTAAAAATCCTGCGGATATGTTGACCAAGGCGGTCATACGAGAGAAGTTGAAGCTCTGTTAAGCTTTGATTGGTCTTTAGGATTGAAGACAGGGAGGTGGTGCACTCCGGATGAAGAAGACAAAGGTTTATGGCGATGTGTCTCCAAGTGGGAGATTGTTGAGAAGTGGAGCCACATGCGCGGATTTCGTGTCGCAAGTCCTTTCGCAACTGGGATGGGGAAAGGAGTTTCGCGGATTTCGTGTCGCAAGTCCTTTCGCAACTGGGATGCGGAAAGGAGTTTCGCGAATTTCATATCGCAAGTCCTTTCGCAACTGGGATGCGGAAAGGGAAGTTGCCAAAACTATTAATTGGGGTCCCTAGGGCTATTCTAGGGTTAAGGTGAATATTGGAAAATATTTCTAAGGTGTGGGCAAGGGATTTTCTCTATACTTCCAAGGGAGAGGTTAGTATATTGCCTTGTAATCTTCATTATTCATAGTGGAAGTTTACATCCGTGGATTTTTTACCCTAGTTTGGAGTTTTCCACGTATATCTTGTCTCGTGGTTTGTTTGGATTGCTCTGATCTATTTCTAGTTTATATTTCTTCTTGTTTATCGTTTATGGGTGAGGCCTGAGATTGGATCTAGGCTCACTGTGTTGTTGGCGTGCTGCGTAACATTTGGATCATAAGTTACTTAAGATAAGCTACTAGTTGTAGTCGAATTCTGGCCAACAGATGCAGATCAAAGTAGAACCATGCCCTCCTATGGACCTGCAAAGGACAGGGAAAGAATGGACAATGAGGTGGTGCCGGTGGCCGATTGTGGACTCTCCGATGCCTAAGTCAAGCGTGTAGATGATCTCCAAGGTGTGGATTAGGGTTTGGATCTCACATTTTTCTCCTCTCCCCTTCTCGCTTAGGATGGTAATATATATAGGGTTCTGGAGGTGGTTCTAAAACCATCATGAATTAATGTGCTTGCTAGAGAGTCCCTGTTCTGATGGGAAACTATCTACGAAGATGTCGTCGAGCCCACATCTGTCGAAGTAATCTTTGACTGAGATCAGGCAGGGTCCTCCTCTTCTGGGTCTGGGGTGAGATCCCATCCAGGTTTCTCATACCGCCTGTGGCGGTTGTTGGTCTGGTTAGCTCGGGTGCTAGGGAGCTCGGGGCTCGAGCTTCTCCCCCACAGGTCCTTTACCAACATCGTAGATCTTCCTAGTAAGGCAAGTCCTCTCCCACCGGGCTCTGCCCTTGGTCAACTTAGCTCATCTCGGAGTCGGGGGAACTACTTGTCCTGTGTCAATTGCCCTTCTTATTTGGACTTCGATCACCCCAACTCGGGGGAGGGGGAGGCTTCCTCAACTCGGAGGCTTATCACTTGTAGATAATTGTCGCTCTTCTCATGTGAGGGACCAATTCAGTTTTCCCCACAACACTAATTATGCTTGAACTAGCTTATCTTAATTTCTACTTATTAAACTGAAATAATTAACTTTAAATAATAATAAATAAATATATACAAACCTACTTATAATTGATCATAAACTAATCTTACTTATCTCAAATATGTTATTACTCATCTACTGATGTAAGTAGAAAAAAGAAACTTATTTAGTGGTATCCAAATGGGCCCTTAATTAGATGACTATGGCAACTTCGAGGATGCACTTAGACAAGGTCCTTCATCTGGTAACCACTTAAAAGAAAGAAATTCTACATAAAGTAAGATGGGGTTCGACTCTTCTAAATTACTGCCTGTTTGGGAGCGTGGATTTGGAACCCCCTGGTTCGCAACCCCCAGGATTGGAAACCCCCTGGATTGGCAATCCTCCCGGTGTGTTTGGCACCTTAGAGTGTGAATCAACTTTAATTCAAAAATACCTATACATGGTATATTTACAGGGGTTTGAATTTAATTACTAAATCAACTTTAATATCTCCAATTAGTGAGATATATAATTTTTGACATTATGGTTGTGATAAGCCCGCTAAAATATATGCTTTGCCTGAAAATGATGAAATTCCAAGTCTCGGTTGGACCGCAAGCACAAGATCATGTCTGAGTGACTAACCAACGATTTTTAATCATTGATTAATATGAACAATGTTTGGACAGTGCTGGACAATGTTTAGACAGTGTTGATCTACATGAACAATGTTTGGACGATGCTGATCATCGTTAGTGGGCCATGTATAGTGACATACATTTACACCCGCAACTATTGAAATGATTTTAGGTGTAATCCAAGCTCTCACCGTGGATTACAAACCCCCTCAAAGAGGGGATTGGAAACCCCCTGGATTGGCAATCCCCAGTTGCTTTTTGCTCCCAAACAACAAACGGGATTTGAAACCCCCTCTAATCCCCTCCAATCCCCTCCAATCCAAGGTGCCAAACGACCCCTTAGTTTAACACCCTCTTGAAAATGGTGGCAACTCATCCTCCTCACATGTCGCACCCATGCAAATTGTATTGTTGATAAAGCATATCTCTAAGGGTTGTTTGGTGATTTTAACTTGAAGGAGTGTTTGGAAATGTGGAATCCATGTGAAAATGAAAACAAATTTTCACTTAAAAGGCAGGTAGTTTGGATACATGGATTCACAATGTAAATCCACAATGTAATCACTGCACCGATTCAACGCTAGGATACTCTGGTACAAGAAACTAGGTAGCCATTGTCTAATAAATTTGAGGATTTCACTTACTATCCAAACAGGACACTAAAAAATGAAATCCATTTTTCATTTTTTGTAATGTCAATGGAATTAATCGTTGGTTTTCCATATTTTTCTCTTGAATTCCTCATATCCAGGTATGGCCTAAGAATTCAAATCCAAAATTTTCAATCCTGAGATTTTCATTCTATCAGTTATGTTTGGCAACTTGGTTTTTCAATCTCATGGAATTCAGAAACTTTGTTTAGCAACTAGGATCTTCGAGAGGCCACTTTATAGAGATGAGGAGAGAGCAGTTATAACAGCTAGAGAGGATTTTAAAAAACAAAGATTTGGCACTACAACTTTTCCTCGTTTTCAGGATATTCAATCTTGATTGGATTTGAAAGCCAAGATTTTATAAGATTCCAAACATGATTTGTATGGAGTATTCTAAATTCCAAATCCAAATTGCCTAAAACCTATGCTACCAAACGACCCCTAAAATTACACAACCTGACCATCCAATTAATAGCTATCAAATAGATGGTTAATACAAAATTAGTGAGTGGTCCAACTTCCAAAAGAAAAATCAGGTGGTTAGATTTTACCTTCTCATTGCAATTCTTCACATATGCTCCATCCATGGTTGGGACAGCGATTTGGACGGTCTGGATTGTCGTAAAACTACGCCATGTGTACGGTTGAAGAGTCACCACCATATAAAACATTTATCTTATAGCCATTGTAACAATAGAAAATTACAAAAATAAGGAACTTAATCCATCTAATATCCGTAATCATAAGCAAACTCAGAAATGCCAAACATGAGACTAAGGACTTGGGTCATAATGTAAATACTGCCCCCAAAGATTGCAATTATAAGGATTGCTGAGATAGGATTCTTCAACAACTCCAATATAGGCTGGAATAAGGTGTAGATCACACCTGTGCTGACTGTGAGAATGTACAGACCATATCTCCTCATGTTGTCCCAGAAATCTTCCATCATAGGCCCACCTGGGCCAAGAGCCAAGGCCTCAGGGCCACCATCAATTCCAAGAAGAAGAAGTGCAAGCCCAAGAGAAGTTGCACCCAAGACCACCAACCTGGAAAACCCATCTGAGGGGTCTTCTAGAAAGTTTTGATTTGGGGGTGTTTTGTCAATTGAGTGGGCTATGGGCTCAGTTGGGTGGCTTGGATTTGTGGGGTGGTTTGCAAATTTTCTGGGGTGGATTTTCAATTTTGCTTGAGGTTTTGGTGGCGGTTTTGGAGGGTATTTTGTGAATGAGGGGTTGGTGATTGGAAGGAGGTGAGGAGGTTTTGAAGGTAGAATGCTGAGATTGGGTTGGGATGGACACCTGAAATGAGACTTGAGGGTGGAGAATTTCATTTTTTGAGGTCTAAATTTCTGGGAGGGAGGGAGGTTTTAGGAGGCGTGGTATGTTTCGGTTGTTGCCTTATCTTTAAAGAGAGAAACTTTGGTACTCTGGAAGTATGTGGTGGATGATACACAGGCACATAGAAATTACATGCGTGGCATGTAATTAATTCAAACCAAACTGTCCAAGTTATGGGCTTCTGCCTGCTTATCAACAATCACACTCTGCCAGAGTATCAAATCTCATCTTGGGTTTCATTTGAGGGGTACAACTGTACAAGTGAGAGGGGTGCAACCGATAGGGGTACAAGTGTACAAGTGGTGCCTGTTTTCAGTAATCAAATCCATCCGCCCATTGGCCCATAACAATGTGGATGGACCCTCAATCTAATAGGCTCCATCATGGATGGGCCCAGCACTAAAATTATCCCCACAAAATTGTACGGTGTATGTGGGTTTTAAATTCTGACAAGTGGGGTCTGTGGTTCGATAATCCAGACCATTGGTCTATTGCATCACACTGTAGATGGAATACCCCCAAAAATTCTCCACCTTAGGATAATCCCAACCTTTCAATTTATGGTCTACAAATAGATGGTTAAGAAGAGAAATACAACCATGGCTACATTAATCTTCCAAAATTGGCCACAGTGGTCTTCCAATCTGGGAGATTAGTTGGAGAAGAATCCACTTTTGGTTGGTTGCAACAGTTCAACGGTCTGGATTAAGAACCAGAGGCATCTGTGTAATGTATTTGCCGTTCAAGAGCATCTGGTGCATGTGATAGAACAACTCGCGGATAGGATAGAACTCAAAACCCTACCCAGCAGAAGATCCTAACCGTCAAGCCATGATCAACGGTCTATAAAGAACTATCGGTTTAGCAAGGAAGAGTTGTATGGATGGCATTTATGGAATGTTGGATATCCAAGGTTTGGAACTTACACTGAACGGTCTGGATCAATGGGTATATGGACGGATGATATGATAGTCATTGTGCACAGCATGCACTTGGATGGTTAGTGTCACTCCAAGCTTGAATCTATATTGAATCCGGACCATCCATTGGATAGACCACTAAGAGTGCAGTAGTCTCAATGAACATTGGACCCAGGGCCAACCCAAGCCCAAGAGCAGGGCTATTAATTAGGGCTGAAAGTCTGGCGGGTTGGTGCTCAACCCTAGCCCAACCCAAGGTTTTTATACCTCAACCCAACCCGACCTCGGATTGGGAATTCTCAACCCAAGCCCAACCCAAGCGGGCTCGGCCAGATTTGTCGGGTTGGTCAGGTGGATACATGCTAATATTTTTGCTATTACATTAGTTTATTATATTTCAATACATGTATTATTTTTTATACCTATGATTTTATTAATTATATATGTAGTTATTTATGGTAAAGAACTTCATTTTTTCTAAACAAACAAGCTAAAATATAGGACTACTTAAAAAAATGTGTTTCGTAGTACACAATCTTTTCGAAAGAGAGAAATCTGGCATATCTTGTTAGCTTGAGTCATCGGAAATGGCATGGACCAATGAGACCCAATGGCACTGGAATTTCCTATGCCTTCAACACACACTATCCACTCTCAATTATCATTTATAACTTATATACCGAACGGGTTCAGGTTGGGTCAGGCAACCTAAGATCTCAACCCAAGCCCGGCCCAACCTTTATTGGGTTGGTGTTTATATAGCCCAAGCTCAAGAACAAACCTGTTACATCCTGCCCGTGCCCAACTCATTGTCGGCTCGGTCACGGGTCGGTCGGGTTGAACCCGCCCGACTTTCAGCCCTACTATTAATGATGTGGAAGGGTTGGGCTTGAGTTTGAAATCAATGGCCCAATTAGAAGATGAGATGGGTCCCAACCTATTTGTGGGCCCTATTAATAATCAAGTTGGGTTTGGGCTTATCATGATCAGGCCCATCACAACCTACTCAAAACCTCTCTTGAATGAAGCGTAGGCCAAAAGATCACAGCATTTGGATTATCATAACCGTTTGAAACCATGGTCCCACCCATACATGATGTTTATCACAACTTCAGCCAATAGGAGCCACCACATGAAGACATTCCATGAGTTTGGATTGATGGATTCCACCCATTTCTTGTGTGGGCCCCAACTTCAGCCAATGAGATTCCATACACCAGATGGGACATGTTTAAACGTTCTCTTGGCCTAGCATTGACAATGATGCCATGTTTAAAATAAATCATGAAGATAGCAAATGACAGTTTCCTTTAGGTTTAGTAATGGATGGGCCATGCATCACGGCCCAATTAATTAGCGGGCCTGAGAGCCCATGAAAAGTACAAGCAGGCTAATAAATGGGCTTATGCTTGGGCCTCAGGAAGAAAGTAAGCTGGCATGTTATTTCATACAAGTCAGGTCCAACCCGCTCGGCAACTCGAAATGACTCGCCTAGTCTTGAATCAAATTGCAACTCACCCGAGTCGGGAGTGAGGTAAGGTGAGGGAGCAGTGATGAACGTGATGAGGTCATTCACCGTCTTCCTCAAGGGGATTATTACTCCGACTCTACTTCTCTGGAGTCCTCACGGAGATTCCTCAAATCCTAGAGAAAAATAATAAGAAAATAGAAATAAATTATAAGAAATTTAAAAATTAATTGATAGATGGTAAAAATGAATTTACAATCCCTTTGAGTAGTGATACCAAATCTAAAAAGAAGTTTCAGAATCAAATTCCCTAAAATTTGTGACTTATTATAAATATTAAACTTGGTTTTTGGCCAAAAATAATAAATGTCCTATTTGGCTTAACTATGTTATTCTCCTAAATTTTCTAAGCTCGGGGCAAAACTCCTAAGGCTCAAAAGGATGAAGAGTTTTTTTTGGTTAGCTTGTTAGTACACCCCACTGTCAGTTCACACTTCACTATTAGCCACCCCCACTAGGGAATCGATACCAAGACCTCGGTGTTGAAACGAGGTATCTTTCACTTCAGTCTACCACTTGAGCTATGGATCAAAGTGTAAAAGGATGAAGAGTAATGATCGAACCGAAACTTATTATAAATAGTAAAAACAAAATTTAAAAGGATTTTCAACTGTCGTTCTGATGGAATCTTGCAAATTCGGCTTAACGTAGCGGGTTGGGTGGCTAAAGTAGCTTCTCCTACCCTAAAATCATTATAGTACGTTGAATAACTCATTCCGATTTGTAAGATATGCCCGTTTTAGGGTTCCGATGGTCCTGATCACTTCCGCCTCCGATCAGGCCTTCTCTGGTCCATCTTGGACATGAAAGTGTCCACGACCCACTCCACATAATAAGGTGGGCCTAACCCATGGTATCGAACAAGTCCAACCAAGTCACAGGCAATGCTATGGAAGGCAAGAAGCTATGACCAGCCGAGTTTCTTACTCCATATGCATTTAGAGCCTGACCCATCAATACCCAAACACAGGTGCCAATCCGGCAACACGTACAATGTATGTGCCTTCCATCAGATGAGCCATGCTGTTTAGATCATCTGACCTAAACCTAAACCCTGGTGATTGGCTCCTTGGGTGGATCATAATGTTCAAAACAAATGGATGGCTAAAAAAAAAAAAAAAAGGGTTTCTAGCTGTGGGTCTGTTTTAATGGATTGTGGTTCAAAAATTGTAGGATGATGACATCTAGATTTTTTTTAATGGATAAGAATCTGAAAAAGTCATACATTTGCTTTATCCAAACCTATCTTAAAAATGGGCCGAGATTTTAAATTATCTTTACTTTGTTTTTCAAATGAAACCAAATGGACCCGATGTTTCTTATCCTAAAGGGGCATTCCTACCCGTATAATAGAGACGTTTACGGATACGTATGGAATTATAGTCCAACCACATTTCCAAGCGTCAAAACACATACTTTGTTAGGATCACAATACACAAGTGACGCGTGTACTGCAGACTATCTAAAGGACAAAATCCAGTAAGGGCCCGTTTGGCCTAGTGGATTGGAAAGGATTGAATGGTATTAGGGTGGATGGCATGGATTACTAGGTAATGATGGAGTTGTCAGTGGATTGTCTTAAGATCCATGGGACTGTCATATCACGGAATTGCTAGGTTGAGTCTGTTTGGCATGCCTCACCAATCCCGGGATTTATCCTTCCCACCCCTTCCAATCCCTCGAACCAAACACGTCCCATCCCAGGCAAATTTGAACCGATTAGGGTGGATTGGATGAGATTTAAAGGTAATGATGATGTTGTCAGTGGATTGTCTTAAGATCCATGGGATTGGGATCAGATCACCCAGTCTGTTTGGCATGCCTGGCCAATCCCGGGATTTAACTTCTAATCCCTTCTAATACCATCCAATCCCTTCCAATCCGCCCAGCCAAACGGGCCCTAAGGGGATTGCGTCACCTTAGTAGGGCTGTACATGAGCCAAGCTAGCTTGAGAGCTCGCTTCGCTCGGCTCGTTCTGCCTCGGCTTGAACAACAACTCAAGGCAAGCCGAGCTTCATGTAACTCAACTTGCTTTGAAAACGAGCTGAGTTTGACCACAGTGGATCTTGACTCGGCTCAGCTCAAAGCTTGAGCTCGAGATCGGCTTGACTCAAATATATATATTTAAAAAAATGTTAAAACTTAAACCTTATCATACCTGTCTGTCCCTTTCTTATCATTTCCCTTCTACCCAACTCGCTGCACCCAAGCTCCTCTCTCTCTCTCTCTCTCTCTCTCTCTCTCTCTCTCTCTCTCTCTCTCTCTCTCAACACTAACAATAAGGTATTTCTATGGCTTTATCTAATATATATTATATATATTATTAATTAAATATTTAATTTGGGAGTTGAGTCGGGTGGCTAGGTTGGGTCGAGTGGCTGGGTTGAATTGGGTGTGGGTTGGGTCGGGTTTCTAGGTTGATCGGGTGCAGGTTGGGTCGGGTTGAGAGTATGCTCGACTCGATTTGAGGTAAGCTCACCTCGACTCGATCTACTAGCTCGCCTCAAGGTCGACTTGAAACTTGAAAGGTTTGGCAAACAAGCCAAGCTCTAGCTAATGGTAAGCTCGAGGCTGAGCTCGAGCTCAAACTCAAGGAGAGCATGGACGAGTCAAGCCAATCTTGGCCCACCTCGACTCGACTTGGCTCGATGTACAACCCTATACCTTAGTGGTAGAATTGGTCCCACGAGTTGACTTGGCAGACTCGACTTGTTCGATTTGTTCATACTGACTCGACCTGAATTAAGTGGGTGAGTCGATCCAAACCGAGTTGACCATTCAATCCGAACTCAAACCAAGTCGAGGTCAAATTAACCACTAACTCGACTCGGCTCGCGTTCAGTACCCACTTGACTCGATCTAAATGGTAGGGAGTTTGTTTTTGTCGAACTAACCATATGCTTTAACCCCATATACGAAAATGTATCTCATACAACAATAAAAAGAGTGTGTATGAACATGTATGCAAGTAAGAAGGTCGAGTTGAAATAACAATTGACATCAATTTTCCGAATCAGTCTTACATCAGATTTGTGGATGACATCCAATCAACAAAGGGGGTATATGTCACTAACTGCCCACTACGTTGATGGTGAATGGAGGCTTTGTAAAACAGTTATAAATATTCACTATCTTCTGCTTCCTCACACTAGTTTAATGATTTCAGATTGCATCTACAAATGCCTTGTGGAGTGGGGCATTGAGAAGAAATTCTTCGATAACTTTAGACAATATTTTTGCAAACAATAGTATGTGAACGATTTTATGGAACCAGTTTAGGGCTACCGGTGACTTGTATTTCGATGGAAGAATATTTCATGTTAGGTATTGTGCCCACATTCTAAACTTGATTGTACAAGATGAGCTTAAAACAATTGAGCCAACGATCGATAACATAAGAGAGAGTGTGTGAAGTACATATAGAGATCACCTTCACAATTAAATATATGAAATGAGATCGTGAAATGGTTGAATTTGTTATCTCAGTCATGACATATTAGAATTTAATTTATGAAATGTTGGATTCAGTGATAGGTTTCAGAGATGCATTCTCTCATTATGTGGAGCGTAATAGTGCGTATTAGTGGTTGCCTTCTGATGATGATTGGACAATAATTGAAGTAGTTCATAAGTTTTTTTTTACGACACAATATTAAAAATATTTTCAGGAAACAAGTATCTAATAACAAATATATTTCTACCAAAACTTTGGAGAGTAAAGAATGTTTTGCACAGAAGTTATAGTGGGTCAAACTTTTTACAAATAATGACTATATGCATGCAGTTAAAGTTTGATAAGTATTGGTTTGAGTGCAGTTTGGTAATGGTCATTGTAACATCCTGAATTTTTGTTATTCTGGATTGTAAAAAAAAAAGTCCTTAATTATATATATATATATATATATATATATATATATATATATATATATATATATATATATATATATATAACCAGCTCACATTGTCACTTATTGGCCCTTGACGCCCGAGGTGAGCCTATACATAAGTGATACCAGTAAACGATTGCGCAAATTCGTTTAACCAACTGTATGAAGCCAACTAATCTGCCTGACCACTTAAATCTCAAGTCTAGCCTCGTGAATTATTCATCTAGGGCCCCAATCTAACCGACCTATCACTAACTAATCAAGACAACCGGAACTACATTAAAGAGCTACCCGAAGCCGAGCCAGTTATGACCCGGATCTTAACTAATGGACCAAGTCAACCTATTTACTTGTTTAGCCTAAGAACCAACGGTTTAGAGTGATCATGACCGAATCACCATTTTCGCTAATTTGGAATAGATCACACTGTGAAATTAGTTAATCCATACCCTAAAAACTGCTCCCAAGAAATCTCCCTACCCAATTTATTCGAAAAATGCCTCGATTATCCGAACAAGCTCCAAATCGCTTGTTAGTGGCCCACTAGTTCCAGAATTATAAAATAACGTTTGTCTCACTGGGCTTGACGTCCATCGCGGGTAGAGAATCAAGATAATACCCAGAACTGCACAACCTGGGCAAGAAGCCAAGTGCTTAAAACGCGCGATCTCCTAGGCTGAAATCTGAAAACTTAAGTGAAATAGACCTTCCGCTCTTTCGCGAAGTCGTGACTTTCCGACTGTTAGATCGCAACCAAACTCGAGGCATGAGTTCAGGATATTTTCCTGCTCATATCTGTATAACCGTAGCCCTGATCGAACATCGGTAATTGTTGATCGCAAATCGGGCCCTTGCGATCAATTGATTCATCTGTTTGCCACCAAATTTGGAACGACCCTTCATCTGACCATGGGGCACCTGCTCAATGACACAAATGGGCCAGGGGGCCACTGGGACAGCCCTAGGGACCAAAAATACACCCACTAGAGGTATATACATTAGAACTAGTCTCCCCAGGACCAACTGGACCAATTTTCAGGTTATATAAGCCCTTAAACCTCTCTCCCACACTTCCATATGAATTTTTTGCTAGTGGGGAGAGAGAGGAGAGTGTAGATAGGGAGTGGAGGCTGAGGAAGAAGCTCAAGGATGCTGGAAGTTGAGGAATTCATTCCCCTACCTCAATCCCACGCCGGAGCCTGTAACCCCACCATTGCGGGAGCACCCCGCCAGCAACCGGAAGGTATCCTTCCAACCCCCCTTTAATTTTTAGTGTATCAAGCCCCTTGCATGTATCCTAACATACAAACCCTATTAGCATAGGGCTCCAACACTCCAATTCGTGGGACCAACACCTTGGAAGTAGCTCTACAAGCTATCGAACCATACCTAGGTGCAGACCATTAGTCTTAGGTGACCAATTATCGAAC
The DNA here is from genome assembly GCA_030180095.1 of Magnolia changhungtana. Taxonomy (NCBI): domain Eukaryota; kingdom Viridiplantae; phylum Streptophyta; class Magnoliopsida; order Magnoliales; family Magnoliaceae; genus Magnolia; species Magnolia changhungtana. The sequence continues at coordinate 1,174,045 of JASAUF010000611.1, forward strand.
CTAGGCTAGAATTATTAATTATGTGTGCAAAATTTGCTTTGCATGTTGATTTACAAGGAATTCATTAGTAGATAATTCGTTATAAATATGCCTAAAAATGTTTAGAGTGAGAGTTACTTAATTCCATATCAAATTAGACCAAGTCATTATGATGTTCCCCTTTTTCCTTGTTTCCCTTCTCATTATGTGAAATTGAACATGGTTCACTCCCAAGTCTAAGTAAATTTGGGGAAATTGTACCGCATGTCTCCTATGCAATTAAATTGAGTCAAATGCTTGTGGATTGTGTTGCATGCATGCCTGAATTTTATCTAAATTAGGAGTAATACATGATCATCTTACGATAATAAGCAATTTGAAACTTATTTACATGCATGCTTGAAATTTCTGTAATTAGAAGTAGTTCATGAATTTTTTATAATATTAAGTAGTTGAACCTTATATATAGGCACGCCTGAATTTTCTACATTTAGAAGAAATTCATGATCCTCTTTATATTGTTAGGTAAATTTAAATCCCCCTTGTTGGGTTGGCCAGCAAACACCGAAGCCCGTAGCTACAGCCCCATCGATAGGGCTATCCAACGGCCAATCTGTCCCATTTAGTTCGAGTATGGATAACTAGTAGTAGTTGGACTACATGAGACGCTTGCTTCCAATGTCGTGTGTTCCGCAACTCGCCTGAACGGAGCAAATTGGCTCACTAGCTGTCCAACCACATGTGTTAACCATGTATAGTCATGCCTGCCTGAATTCAAAGCACTCCATACCTTTGAGAGGCCTACTAATAACTGTTAGTGATTCGATCCCAATAAGACTCATGAGCCGGGAATGGTGGAATGGGACACCGTGTCCGAGCTGTCGGCCTACGCTGGGGTGATGAGCCTCCCTATAGTGACCAGTGAGCAGCCAAGTCTCGGGAACCGAGCATGGTGGAATGAGACATTGTGTCCATACTGTTGGCCTACGTTGAGGTGACAAGCCTCCTCGTGGTGACCTTCGAGCATAGGAAGTGACAGATCCTTGTTCGAACGACCCTCATCAAATTAACCGGTCGATGGTTCCGTTCCAGAATACCGTTTGAACGACTCGAGCATGAATGGGATTGGATGACGAGCCCTTCCCTATGGTGATTTAGTCATGTGACAAGCTCGTACCTCAGAACTAAGTGGTCATACTCAATGTTTGGGTGACGACCCATACCAAGTTGATCCTCTTACCTTTATGTATCATGTCTTACCTTTGGATTTATTAATTTGTAAGATAGATGGATGATACCTAAATTTGGATCATGGTTGCAGACTCAAATCCGTTACGGCAGCCCTAGGCCAAGTGATCTAGATAAGGCCATTGATTAAATGGAGGTGTTTCAACTTCCTTGATCTTACTAGATGAATGGACTTAATTAAATACTCGGCTAACATGAATATTCATAGCATTGCATTCGTTAGGTTTGCGACTTGGCAGTTGAGATCGCCTTATGAGGAAATGTTGGGCATTGTGAGTGTAAGATGGTGTCCCTTAAGGGAGTGTTGGATAGTGAAGGCATGTATCATATCATAATAACATGCATGTGCATTAATAAGAGTATATATGAATTGTGTGTTAGATGTTTTTCATTAATTGCGCCTATAGAATTGATAACATGTGTAACTTATTGCTAATGGAACCCATTGAGTTGATCAATCACTCCCACTCTGGGATGGTGTTTTAAAACACCAACCAGACATTTTCATAGATGCAGGTACTAGGAATCCAATGCTCTGGACGAAGTATCCATAGACTCGGAGGAGGAGCACTCCTATTGCCAGCTCCTGGGTGGGCCACTGTAGTTGCCCTAGGGCCAACGATGGGGCAATAGGGTAGGGTTATTTTTGTATATTTTTGCACATTTGTATTTTTTTTAATTGTAAACTTTCCTTAGCTATAGTCATGTACTCTGGATAGACATATTTTACTTGTTAACTGATTTATTCGCATTAAAATTTATGTTTATTCCAGGGTACATCGCATAGTCTATTTTAATTCCATGAACTGCTCAAATGCTAGGTGAAACGAATTATAATATCCCACTTCCGCAAAGCATAGTGGCACCTGGGATGTCGGGAGTTGAGTATCTACTAGGCCCCCGAAATCCGAGGCATTACACCATTACAATCATTCTTGATACTTGATACAAGATGTTCATGTTTATATTCTTTTTTTAAAAAATGTATGGTAAGAAGAGTGTTACTGACGTTGATAAGATTTGTGATGTAATTGAAGATCTGTACAATTTCTATGTATAAACTTTAGGGGCCACAAAAGACAACACCGCATGTCAGACTCCTCAAGTGGGTTCTAATTCTAGTGTTGTTGCACAACAAAATACGATATATAATTTCATGTCTTTCATGACACAAGTTGAGACCCAAACACAAATAACCTAAATAGAACTTCACCACTATCTACTTATAAAATACAAAGGCAAAGAATTTGATATTTTAGACTGGTAGAAGTTGAAAAATCATGAATCAAAGTACTATGTGCTTGAGTTGATGGCATGAGACATTGTTAATTCTAATTTAAATTATGGTGTCGGAATTTGCTTTTATCATGAAGAGTAGGATCATGAACAAGTATCGAAGCTCACGTACACCAGAATCAGTTAAATGGCTCATTTGTATACCGGATTGGTTGCATCTGATTTGGAAAAAAACAATTCTGTTGATGAGGAGTTTGAGGAAGAAGAGAGTGCGAAGTAGGATGATGTTAGTACACTGATGTGTGCACTTTATTTGTCAATCACGTGAGTCTATTGTATCATGTAGTCAATCGAGCCCTTGGAAGCTAAAGATCAAATATACAAGTGGAGGTGGAGCATTAAAGGCAAAAAACAAGTATATGAGATGCCTTAGTAACCCTAATCCTTGACCCAAAACAACCTAAATTTTTAGATGATCTTAAACCTAATAGGTAAACCTTTTATTGATTATCCATTAGCCTTAGGAGCCTTAATTGAACATGCTTAGATTGACCTTAAGGTCTCAAGTTGCTAGAAAACAAATTGCACAATTTCATGCTACCTTTAGTCCTACCTAAAGGGCTCAAAATATGATAATAGCAAAGCCCTGAAAATCATGTAATTCGGTTACAGTCAGAGAATCCTTCGGATGGCTTCGATGCAACCGAAGAACAGATTCAGTCTGACTGAATGTGCAAAAAATTGTCCAACAACTTTAGTGTTTTTCCACTGGCTAATTCGATGCAATCGAAGCCAATTTCAGTCGGACCAAAGACTAGCTGTTATAGATCCGTTGGAGCATTTTTCATAAAAATTTAGCAACCGAATCTTTGAGAAAATGATTGATTTTGCATTTTTGAGACCCTAGTGCATTCTAAGTTCTACCAAACCTTCTAGGCTCTATTCTAATGAGATTCGTGCTCTCTTCTTAGTGATTATTCACTCTAATGAGCATTCGATGCTCCTATAAAGAAAATCATGATCTCAAGCCTTCTCTAGAGTTTATACACTATTTCAATTGGCAAATCCTAGTGTCTAGTAACCTCTAGAGTGTTCATCAAATAGAATCCCTTAGGAATTCAATTTTTCGTTAGTTGTTGGAGATTCTACCCAACTCCCATCACCTTGGTCACTGTTTCGACAAGGAAATAAATGTATTTGATTTGGGAAAATAATCTTATTCAAACGTAACAATGAAATAATTATAAAGACAACCGTCACACTTTATTGATTCTGAATTCATTTACATCCTCTGGTTTCCCTTGATTCTAAGATAGCTTACAAAGAACTCATTACAAATATCAATTATTATAGCTAAATATAATTTTCGGCAGGATAACAGGCAATGATCTCAATCATCTCCAATGACTTAGGAGGAAATAGACAAGTCGATCAACAGTCTTCAAGAGAACGAAGATTCCAGCAGCATTTCGGTACTATTTTGATCATCTCCTGAAACTTAGGAGGAATACGACTCTTCGTCGATGATTCTTCCTTTCTCTTGATCAAGAAGAACTTGAAGCTTTGAGGACTCCAATCATTCCGACAGCATTTCAGCCCATTGCTTGTAAACCGCTAATAATAGGTTCTTGTGGTCCGCAAACGATATGCTTTGCGCGGGTCCGCGTAAACCATGTGAGCACTCTGCTTCCTTGCGCCGACCGGCGCAAACTTCCAGGAGTCCAATACTCCTTTTTGCGCTTGATCGCGCAAGAAAGCGGAGAGTCCATACTCCGCACCTTCGTCTTCTCTTTCGTCTTTTCTTCACTTCGAAATCTTGAACCCCTTTTTAGAGAAGGAATGGGTATTTATAGACATTTCCACCAACAGAAATCTCAGATCTGGTCGATGTGGGACAAAATATCATCCAACCATTTTATTTCACCATGATGGACTTTGCGCGGACACGCGCAAACGATATACTTTGCGCGGTGTCGCGCAAACCCTTCATCCTGCGCAAACTGTCTTCATGTTCTCCCGCGCAATCATTTCACTTTGCGCGGTCTTGTGTAACTATTTCACTTTGCACGACCCCGCGCAAAGTGGTCTTGAAGCTGTTTTCTTCATCTTCAAAGTGATTTCTTGATCTTTGTCATTTTTCACTTCATTGCTTATTTTATGCCTCTACAAATGCCCCCTTGATCCGTTCTTTATTTGTTCAGAAAATCAAAGAAAATGATCAAACCATTCTTTTTCTTCAGGGTTTGCGCGACCCCGCGCAAAGCTCCGGTCGAGTGCCGTACTCGGCCATAACGGCTATAAATAGTCCAACGACTTAGTCATTTTCACGAATTGTTTTTCTGCCAGAACTCTGCTCCGGCGATTTTATTCCGCGCAGACCTCCACTTTGCGCGACCCCGCGCCACTTTGCGCGACCCCGCGCAAACTGTTTCACTTTGCGCGACGTCTTCTGAACTTAGAGCTTTCCCGCGCAAACCATATACTTTGCGCGACCTCGCGCAAAGTACTCTGTACTTAGAAAAATTTTCGAACTTTTCTCCAACACTTAGCCATTTTCTGACTCTGTCGTCTGTCCTTCTTTATGGCTCGTATTAAACAAACAGCCCGTCTTGTGTCTCCTTCTAGTTCACCTCCTTCTGACCAACCACCTGCTAAAAGAACGAAGACAACTTCTAGAAATCCAGCTTATTTCAAAGAGCCTGTTCTCCCCACTTTTGACTTCTCTGATCGCATTAAATCTTTACCCTCTCCCATTCATAGATCCATCTCCTTGGGAGATATTAAATGCCCTCCAAAACATGGGAGAGAATACGACTGGGATGAATGGCTCAAAACCACAGCCCACATTCGTACTGATAGTGGGAGACCGCCCCTACGCGAAGATACTCCTCCTGCTTCCCGCCCGAAGAAGACTCGCCGCAATAAGGCGAAGGAATTTGCAGAAAAGATCAAGGAACACAAGAAAAAGCGGCTTCAGAACTCGTGGGATTCAGTGCGAGTTGTAGAGGGTATCATGAAATTTGACAACCCTCATGCAGAAGGCATGACAATCATTCCCATTAAAGTATATCGCCATCAGTCTATGCTAGACTGTGAATCCAAAGATTGTATCCATGGCGAGAGATTGATGTATACCGAATCATGGGCCGCAAGAGAGCCTCGGATTCTTGAAGGAATTATTCAAACTAAGAAGCCGCGACAGAGAATCGGAGAAGTTCATCCTATGACATTCTTAACTCCTTTCCATAGTCCTCATGATCTCTTTCCTTCTCATTTTTATGAGACAGTGCGACAACGTTTCAGAGATCGAGATCAACTCTGGGGCCAGGCAGAATTCCGCATCAGAGGCCTGCTAATTGCTCGTCGCTATTACTCTGAATGGGCGGAGGCTATTTTGCTGAAACACACAAGTACTCTTGCAAAGATAGGCCTATATGATGCAATAGAAGTAACTTCAAAATACTTCTATCAGGAACCCAATGTTCTGAAAGGCTTCCTTGAATATTGGTCGCCTACAACCAACTCCTTCCATCTTCCTTACGGCGAAATGAGCATATCTCTTTGGGACCTTCATCGCATAGCTGGTCTCACAATAACAGGCAAATTCTATGATGAATTCATTCCTACCAACAGAGAATTAGCCTTCGTATCTTCTCCGGACCGCAAGCCTTCCATCTCCGAGACTACCATAGAACTATTCAAAGAGATGGGCAAATTTCCCAACTTCCACAAAATTCCCCCTCTTCAATGGCTGGCCCATTTTTCTAGGGGTCTCAGGTATTTATCAATCTGATAATCGATCTTCCTTTCTGTATTCTTAGTCATTCCTGCATATTAACCTCCTCATCTTTATTTCCTTTGAAGGTTTCGCGACTGCCAATCCAAAGAACTAACAAAGCTTCGAAATGCAGTAGGAGGAAAGCCAGAATATAGCTCTTTTGGAGAGCTTGCAGCATTCTTGGCCTACTGGCTAAGCTTGGTCGTATTGCCCAGCTCTAAATGGGCAGATGCTATTCGTCCAAGCGTCTTTGTTGTGGCCGGTGCCTTAGCGGAGGGACATAAATACTCACTTGCTCCTCCAGTATTATGTTCTATCTACCGGGCCCTTGGAGAAATAGCTACTCATATAAAAGACCCAATTCTTGGAACTTCATCGGCGCATACTTCTTGGCATTATTTTACAGGATGGCTTGGAGTCTACTTCCCTTGGACTTTTGAGGTTTCAGAGCAAGCATATTCTCATCCTTCTCATCTTCCACTCTGGTTCTTTCAACAAAGAGCAATGGCTAGAAGAGCATATGAGTGGGTTGCAAATAAGATTCGGGATGATGATCAGATAAACTTCTTTCAGTTCCGCCTTTATCGATATCCTGCAGACACAGACATGGTGGACGATGAAACTCTTACTGCAGCAGAGAGAGCTTTCTTCTTTTCTATTCGCTCATGCAGTTTGCCTCTGCGGGAAGGGACAGAATTCTGGAGAGAACCTTACTACCCCAGTCGTTTTGCTCGTCAATTTGGATATGATCAAACTGTGCCACAAGACTGCGGGTTGGTTACCAGAAAAATGCGCTGTTATGGAACTGGTCCTCTTAACTGGGCCATGATATGGAAACAATTGCTGAATGGCTGCGTTGGCTCCTTCTTCATAATTCCAGGTTGTGATCGCATAGTCCGTACATCATATAGCTGGATGCGATGGTGGGATCACCAATCATACCTGGTCAACAAATGCTTGCCAGTAGATTCTTCTATCTTTCTTCATCCACCCAGGCTGAAGGGCAGAAATTTAGAGAGCGGAATTGGCTATATTCCGGAGAAGAGCCATGCATCTCATCCTGGAGAGATTTGCAGAAAGATATCATTGGAGGATCCCATCCGTGAAATCAAACCCATTAACACTTTGGATGGCTGGTTTGCTCACGGAGATTTAAGAGAGTTTGAGAAATCTCGTCGGGATTTTTCAAACCAGGCTGCAGATAATGCTGAAGGTACATCTTCTCCAATTCCTGCAGAGACTGCAGTGGTTCAAGAAGGACCGACTATTGGTACTTCTACATCTCCTCCACAGCCCCTTGGTCCTAGTCCATCTTCTCCGATGACTAGATTAAGAACGCGTTTACAATCATCATCCCCTATCCCTCCAGAAGGAACCCGTCCAGCCTCTGCTTCTCCTATAGTCCAAGAGCTTGCACCGGAGAGCAGCCAACCCGTTTCTTATAAAGGGAAGCAAGTTATCGTTGAAGAAGTTAACGAAGAAATTTCGGAAGATGAAAGTTCAACTTCATCATCAAGTACAACTGAATCTTCGCAAGATGAAGATAGCGGAGATAGTGATAACGGTGAAGATAAAGATGATGACTTTGAAGAAGGTGAAGTTGATATTGGCGAAGAAGAGGAAACAGCTGCGAAAGAGGTTGAGATAAAATCTTCTCCTGCAACTGCTAAGACTCCTTCTAGTGTTGATGTTCCTGCTAAATCTCCTGCAGCTGAGGAAGATGAAGAGGAGCCTTTAGATTATGGAGAATATGGATATTCACCAGGTAAAGGAAAATTTCATATATATATCTCAATTTATATTATAACAACTATTATTTATTTAAAATCATTGCATCTCCCTTTTTTAGGTGCCCAAGTTGCAGAAGTAGGTACTATCTCTTCAGCGAGCCCTTTTGTGATATCTTCACCAAGAGCATCTGTAGTTCCGTTGGTAGTACAGAGAGTAGTGGCTCGAGAAATCATATTTTCTACAGAAACTACTGACTTGCCAACTCCAGCTACCAGAGATTCTAGTACGGAAGCTAGAGCACCATCTTTCGCTGATATGGTGGGACTTGGTCCTTCCATAGCTCCAAGAGCTTCTCCTTCTGTTAGTCGTGTTCCAATGACAGGTATATATATGCACCGCTATTCATCATTCAAGACTATATACATTTCATAATAATATATTGAATATCCTTCTTCTTTTACTATAGGAACTTATCCCCGTAGCGGTGCGGCTAGTTCCGATTCTGTAACCACTACTTCTGAACTATCATCTTTTGCAAATATTCCTGCTCACAAAATGCTTATGGTGAAACATTCTCTGTTAGCAATAATCCATATCTTCAGAAACCCTGTTCAATGGTTGGACTTGGATGTTGCTATAGAAATTTGGAAAGCTCGCTAAGATGGCGTAATTAACATATCTCCTTTGCGGGATTCACTCCTTAAATTTCGTGATTCCGTAATTTCTTTGGCGTCGGTAGAGAATGTTACAATTGCTCCTGAGATTTTAGAGTGTAGAAGGCAGTTGGCTTCATCACAAGAACAAGCTCTTCTGACAGCTTCATCAATTTCTAAACTTGAACAAGAACATATAATTCTTCAAGATCAATTAAAGATTCATGTTGATGAAAGCAAGACTATTCAAGACCGCATTGCAATTTTAAAGGAAGAATCATGAACAGATTTTAATCATTCAAGATGTTGAAGAGAAGATACGGGTGAATGCTCAATCTATTGATGTCGAAAAATCCGCACAACTTTAAGGTAAAGAAATGATTGCTTCTTTGGAGAATAAGCTTGCTGGCGTTCCTGATCATGCGAGACTTATTTTTGAAGAGAAATCTAGACATGATGCAAATTCAAGCGCAATTGAAAGAAGATTTGCTCAGATATTCAGAAGCAATGGGAATTACAGAGGATCTTTGAATCATGTAATTTTAAACATGTGATATTTGCTTTCGTGTTTCTTGGATGTAATTCATCATATATCTTATGATAGTATCTTTTTTTGGATGTTTTATGATGGTATTTTCTATCTTGTATATTGATGATACTTATACTAATATTATCAAATTATATTTGTGCTTTATACGATAATTTCATTATATTTACATTTTTTTACTAATATTATCAAATTATATTTGTATAATAATTTTATTATATTTATATTTTATTAATATTGTCAAGTTTTATTTACTCTTTATATAATAATTTCATTACATCTTTTTTTTTTGCCAATTTTTAAACCTTTTATGCTTTGTTAGTACGGGATTTTCTAGGTGAGTATTTAAATTGGCGGTACTAAGTTTCAATTCAATTAGCCACACGCAGTTTATGTTCATGAGTAGTGGAGCGTGCGCACACACACAGTTTAAGCTCGTGAGTAGTGGAGCATTTATGGGTCTTATGTGATGGCCACTGTAACTCTCTAGAGTTCGCTTTTGGGCTTCTCACTGCCTTGAGCTCACGGTCACGGTCCATCAGAGGGGCCCATTGACGCTACCGGACGGTGAACTGTTGGATTTACGCGCAGGGTTGGCCACGGTAACTCTCAAGAGTTCGCAGGGCTCGCAAGGCTACCTTTGGGCACCAAATCTAGGGTCGCCAGTCCATCAATGAGTAGGTTTAAGCCCTTCCTCACGAGTTACTACTGAAATCAAACCCTAGACCTGGAGGGTCTTACGCATGGTTGGCATAAAGCTCACACTGCGGCCCCTATTTTCTTCATCTGCAAGGTCGAGCCCATTCACAGGAGGGCATTTTCATCCATTCCCCGTATGCCGCCGTAGAAGCTATATCTGACGGCATGGGAATTACGGTGACTAGTCTTCGCGGATTTATGGCCTTTTAGGCTTTGAATCCTTGACTTTGTCGACTACCGCATAGGTGCGCACGATGGTCTTCGCGGGCTTTTTAGGCCACTGACTCCTCGCCAGTTGCCCGAATGGCGATCTTCATGGGTCTTACGTATAGTTGGCCGGCTCTTTTAGAGCTTGATCCTTTGAGAGCATTTTTTTTCCGAGCTTGATCTTTTTGATTTTGCTCAATTTTGGCTCTTTTAGGATTTTGGCTTGGCTATACTGCCTCTTTGATTGATATTGATATATCCTTGCTTTTGATAATATCTTCAAGAAAATCCATGCCTTGTAAGGCAATAATATATATATGATCATCATCATTTGCAAATATAGCAGATATTTCTGAAATATCTTCAAGAAGATCCATGCCTTGTAAGGCAATATAATTCTTAGCTTAGATAATATCTTCAAGAGAATCTTCAAGAATTTGTGCCTTGTAAGGCAATATAACTTTGTCAATATCTTCAAGAGAATCTTCAAGAATTTGTGCCTTGTAAGGCAATATAACTTTGAGAATTTGTGCTTTGTAAGGCAATATAACTTTGTTAATCTTATTTGATGATGATGATCATATATATATTTTCCAGATTTGCTGCTTTGATAATTGATATGCTTGTGAATTTCTTCTTTTTCTTTTGTTGGCATATAGACATGATCTTATTCATCTTTGCCCCTTTTGATCTGAGAATCATTATGCCGATAATATTCTCGGGTCAAAGTCCACATCTCTATCTTTAGGGATAGTATTTTTTGATAAAACGGGCATTGACAAGTACACTTGATACCCTGTCCTTCTTGATTTGTGATTTTATATGCCCCATTGGAGTATACTTCTTTCACCACATATGGACCGTCCCATTTGGGCTCGAACTTGCCCCCGTCGATCAATGAAAGTGACCATTATAGGTCTTTTCAACATTAACACCATATCCCCTTTTTTGAAAGAACGGTATTTAACCCGTTTATCAAATGCATTGATGTTCGGCACGATATGATCACTCTAAATGCAACATTAATCTTGAGTCAGAAGACGTTTCTCATCGAGTAAGTCTAATTCTTTCAGCCTTATTTTTGCATTTTCATCATCTGTTATAGACTGGTGCACTGCCACCCTGAGTGATGCCACTTGTATTTCAATTGGGATAACTGCCTCCATACCATAGATTAATGAATATGGTGTCGCCCCTGTTTGTTCACTCCCCAAGTATAGGGTTGTGATGTAGTAATAACTCGATAAGATCGAGGTCGAATCCCATGAGGACTGATCGTCACAATTCAAATCTGTGATCCTCCTTAACTAATTCAACAAATAATGGAGCAAATTACTAACACAAATTTATGGAAAATAACTATTGAGGATAGGGAAGAAAATTCAATAAGAGAAAGAGCACTAGGACTTTCGAATCCACCCCTAATTATCCCAACCCTTGTTTTGTCTGTTAATTCACTTTAATATAGATTGATCTAACTTATCTAGAGAAAGCACAATCTGTGTCCTTAATCGGGCATACAGATTGTCTAATTCCTTCAAGCAATGCCATGAATAACATATCCCATGTCCAAATCGGGCATATGGAATATGCAGTTCAGTAAAGCACCCTGTTTCTTCCTCTACAGGAACCTGTTCATGATCAGATACAAGCACCTAGAATAAGCATCCAGACCACATCCATCCATAGACTCTGATCAAGTTCATAGATGGAGAAGTATAGAATTTAAAGCAATCAAGCACACTAGGGAAAGAAACAAACCAATCTAATTAAAATAAAATCAACATAGAAAAAAAGGTGTTCAAATTAGGGGTTTCATCTCAGCCCTAGTGAGAGAGATTAGTTACCCATAAAATTTATTAAACATATGGATAAATAAAAATTCATAAAAACATCAAACCAATTTCTCTCTTTCTTCTTTCTTCTTTTTCTTCTCTCCTTTGCTCTAGATCTGGAATTCTCCACTTTTTCCCAATCTCTTCCTCATGTTTTGCAACTCTTTTTATAGCTGATGGAGTGGCTGGAGTGGTGAAATTCGGATTTGGGAAGCTGTCGCACGCGCAGCAAAAAACCTTTTCGCAGCCAAGTTCAGGACCTCAAAACATCATACTTTCCTCGTTCAAATTCCAACAAACACCGTCCCTTAGGACTTTCTTAGGTCCTCTACATGATGGACGGTTCAGATCTGCCATATGATCAAAGATGGTGGCCCACAACCGCCTGAAAAACCGGATTTTCAAATTGTGCGAAACCTTTCGCACCCTTTCGCTGTCGTGATCGGTGGGCCCCATGGAAGTGTTTTCTCGAGAAATCCACCCCGTCCATTGGATTCAGGACGAAATTTCAGTCAAGAATAGGTAGTTTTGAACGTCCAATGATGCGGCCCAGAGAAGAAAATACAAAAGATCAGATTTGGACGTTGCAGAGCAGCCCTTTTGTGGCCTCTGTACCGGACACGTGTGCACGCATGGACGTAATATATTAACATGGTTTTGCAGTGCTCGAGCCCATCTTCAAGATGGACGGATTGATCATCCGGACGGGACACGTGTGGGGCCCGCCAACCGTAAAACGGACAACGGTCCGTTCATTGCCGCCGCGTAAACAGAACGCGGCGGACGCTGCGCTTGGCAGCGAAAATGGTGGGGCCCACGTTGTAGTTTTTCTTGAAAATCCAGCCCGTACACCGAATTCCTCCCGAAAAACCGTTCGGAAAGGATAGTTCTGGTGTCCATTGATGCGGTCCATCCGATTTCCTGTTCCACCGTCCAATATGTGTTTGAACAGTTAAAAACCAACATTCGTTGTCTTCTGAAATACTGCCACCTAGGCGTGGGTGAGAGGTACCCAGGGACTCTGATGGATGGTCTCGATCTTCCATTTGATGTACGGTGTGGTCCCACAACGCAAATCAGCGTCCGTTGCTTCACGAACGAAACGGCGATTTGCCGTTTCGAGAAGGAGACGCGGTCGGTGAAAGTGCGACGGGCAGCGGTCCCATGCACGCGGACGTAATCGTGTGCTATGTACATACCTGCTCACACGAAGTCCAATGTGATTTTTCGAGAAATCCAAGCCGTCCATCCGTTTTCCCATATTATATAAACCGTCCAGGTAAATTTTGAAGAAGTTCAGAAATCAGGTGGTCCTGAAATCAATGGTTTTGTGGCTGATTTGTTAGTTGGAGCACTTCCGAGATATCTGATGGCTGAAATTTTATATGTACGGTTTATTTATGGCCCCCATCACATGTATGAAGTTTTGAACCGATTGGATGATTGGAACCATGTGATCTTGCATCTTAGACCAATTTCGGGCCTCTTTAACGTGAACGACTTGATTTTCTCGGATCCCTGGCTAGTAAATTCTTCAATATTGGTCCTCTGGAGTCCATCCCTCACCTTGGTAACTTCGGAACGTCAAATCCATGCTTTTAATATCATTTTTCAATACACGCTCCTAATTTCATCCTGTAATAAAAACACAATTAAAATATGGCATTAAGCATTATCATGTACATAAAATTAGGTACTAATCAGGGTCTAATCTGCAATATCCGACCCTCAACACAACCCCCAACCAGCATTTTGCTAGTCCCGAGCAAAACATGCGAAAAATAATTTCAAAAATAAAAGACAATTCCTGTAAACTCAAGTGACGACTGAACAGATAATTGAGATGTGAAAATTCTAGGATTCATGCATGGTGAGTGGAATTTTTCTCCTGGAATGAAGTTCACTGTAAATTTCATAATCAAGTTCAAAATATTAAGACATGAATTAGAATAATCCTAAAACATTGAATTTCATGAGTGTATAGTGTCATCTCAGCTTTCAACCATTAAGAGATTCAATTGTCAATTTCATGATATCATTGGTAATTAACAACGGAGCTCATGTCACCCAAAACTGGAACCACACTTGCCTTACAGATTAACCTTTCATTCTACCATTTTTTTATTTTCTTTATGAATAGTATGCCAAGGAGGAGAATCAAATCTGCACCTATAGGAGCAAACCTATGGTGAAACTTGTCGCCTAACTCTTTTCTCATATCAACTATGGGAATTGAATCTTCATCTATAGGGACAAACCCATTGTGAAAGATATGTGACTTTGCCCTTTCAATCTTCTTTATAGACTGATGCTAAAATTTTTTTTTTTTTTTTTCAGGCTGGTTCCTTTCATGCTTAGTGATTACCATGTTATCAATTAATATCGAACTGAAAACTTAATGTGTAAGTGAGATCTGAAATGTGCAATCCTGGCTCAATCAATGTTTACAACTTCTAATCATGGATTAACCATTCAAACTTCAGTGTGAAATCTGCCAGACAACCAAATCCAAGAGTCATAAATTTACTCACATTCTGTATCTTGTAATTTCAAAATCACAACTATCCTTCAAAATCACTTTGAAGTCAACAGAAATTCCAGAAAAATTTTAAAAATTTTCACAATTTTTGCTCAAGACCAAGAAAATACTGATTAGGTAACCTAATTTCCCACCCCCAACCTAAAATCTACATTGTCCTCAATGTAAAAGAAATAAACATGCAATACACATGAGACAACGAAAATAAAAGAGGAGTGAGGAAAAGATAGTACCTGGATGGAGAATCAAGAGGCGTTCTCAAGAATATCAGCGTAAAAGCGAGTCAGAACAAGAGAGAAATCAGTAAAATAAAAGATCCTACCTATACCACTTTCGCAGGTGCTCTCGATTGCATTTAGCATATGCAACAAGCCTTTAAACCCCTAGGTTACCCCTAGTGGACGAGTTGTAGTCTCGTGAGGGTTTGCAGTAATGTTACCCACAAATATTGAACTAACTAACAAGGAAAAAGAAATCAAATGAAATGCTGGGTTGCCTCCCAGGAGCGCTAAGTTTAACGTCTTCAGCCAGACAAGAACGGACCATGAATTCATTAATCTTTAAGACTAGGGTCCGCCAAAGAACTTACCTCAACACGTGTTAACCAATCCCAGACAAGTGATGCGAGTTCCCATAAACTGTGCTATCTGAAATGAGGTAATTGACACTATCATCAAACAATTTAAGGACTTCCGCTCGAACAACTTCTTCTATGTTAAGATCATGCTTCCTTTGTATTTTACGTGACATTTCCACAAAGATGATCCTTACATACAGTGGGGCACACTCCTTGTATTTTCGCTATCTTCCGTTCAATTCTTTGCCTTATATGCTCTAAGAACATTAAGCAGCCTGCTCTCTTTTGCCTTCTCGAGTTAGAAAGCTGTCTTTGTCAGAAGAGTCTCGAGAGGGATGAAGAGGTTCCACTTTTGCTCTCCATTTTTCGGTCTCCAATATAGGAGTAGAGTCGAGCATTGCATTGACTTCGTGGATGGGACTATCTATGTCGAAATCCATGCCCGATTGTGCTAAGGTGTCTCAAGAGGATCTTCAAAAGATGTACGGAAGGAGTCCCGCACAAGGCTCTCGATCATGTCCACTTCAAAAATGTCGTCCAAATCCGCGGGTTGTTGTCCGCATTAAAAACATTGAGTTTAATATTCATGTTACCAAAGGACAATTTCATAACTCCATTAAATATAGTTTATAATAGCATTAGATGTAGCCAAAAATGGATGACCCAAGATGACTGGGATCCGACTATGAGGATTCGGACAGTGAGTATCTATAACTATGAAATCCTTGGAAAATAGAATTTATCAACCTGGATTAGCACATCTTCAATAACACCCTGGGAACCTTGACAGATCTATCGCCCAGTTGTAATGTTACCTTAGTCGGTTTCAACTCACCAAGTCCTAGCCGCTCATAAACCGAATAAGGTAACAAATTAACACTCGCCCTAAATCGAGTAATGCCTTCCCAATCTTATGATCTCCTATGCCGCAAGAAATGGTGGGAGCTCCGGATCCCTAAATTTAGGAGGAGTGTTATGTTGAATCATGGAGCTGAGCTGCTTCTGCCAGAAGACTTTCTTATGAACATTCTGCTTACACTTTTGAGTGCATAAATCTTTAAGAAACTTAGCGTAAGGAGGGACTTGCTTGATGGCATCAAGTAACGGAATGTTGACTTGCACTTTTTTAAACACATCCAGGATTTCATCAAAGTTATTTCTTTTCTTCATTGGTGCCAGACGTTGAGGAAATGGTGCTTTGGGCACGTAGGGTGGCACATTAGTGGTTCCTGGAGAGTCAGAGAGCTTTTGAATTTTGGATGCATTGGTGTGTCTCTCTGCGTCATCTTGATCTTCCGCTTTAGAATTTGATTCATCCCTAGGCATCTCTATTCTGTTATCAATCTGTTTGCCTGACCTAAGGGTAGTGATCGATTTGGCTTGCTCATGATATTGTCCTTGGTTAGAATTAGAGCCAATCTCATATTGTCCCTTTGGATTAGCCATGGTTGACTAGGGAACTTGCCTTTCTCTCACTCAATGTGGCAGCTAGTTGACCCATTTGTACTTCCAGCTTGGCAATGGATTGCGCATTTGCATGTAAGCTTTGCTGGTTGGCTAGTAAAGTTTGTTGGGTGTCTTTTTGGAATTGGAGAGAACTCTGCATAAAAAGATGGAGTGTATCCTCAAGAGATGGTTTCCGTGATTGTGAAGGGACTTGTTGATATTGCGGAAACTGTTGGAGTTGTTGATTGCCAGCTTGAGGGTAAGGTTGCATGGGAGGATTTCCAGATGGTCCTCCTTGTTGTGGCCCTTTTGCCCAAGAAAAATTTGGATGCCTAGCCCAACCTGGGTTGTAAGTGTTTGAGTAAGGATCATTCCCAGGTTTCGAAAGGTGTTCAAAGCATGAACTTGTTCAGAGAGGAATTCTGGAAATGCTGTACCAGATGGGCAAGATTGCGTAGGATGGGTAGAACTAGAACATATGGCACAAGCCTCGGCTTGAGTTGTTTGTGGAGGTCCATTATGTAACATCAGAGCATCAACCTTCTTTGTCAGGCCATCAATCTTGGCATGGAGATCCGTGTGACTCCTATCTCATATATGCCACCTCTCTTTTGTGGTTGGGAACTTCTTTCACCTCTATCTCGAATAGTCCCATTCTTTGGGAATTTTCACACAAGGTTTCAAAGAATTTCCATGCTTCGGTATCGCTTTTGGTCATGAAGGACCCTCCACCGGTGGCATCAACCATGCGACGGTTCGGGGTGTCGACCGTCATAAAAGTATTGCACTTGTTGCCACTTCTCAAAACCGTGGTGTGGACATTTAAGAAGCAAGTCCTTCCATCTTTCCCAACATTCATGAAAGTGCTCTCCTCTTTTTGTGTGAAATTAGTGATTTCTCTACGGAGAGCATTAGTTTTGTGAACAGGGAAGAACTTGTTTAAGAACTTTCTAGACAATTGGTCCCATGTAGTGATAGACCCAACTTCTAGAGAATTCAACCATGCTTTCGCCTTATCCTTCAAAGAAAAAGGAAACAGGCGTAGAAGGATCGAATCGTCTCGAGAAGTTTTGGAATTTAAAGGTGGAGCAAATGTCTAGAATTCTTTCACATGATGATATGGGTCCTCCTTGTCCAACCCATAAAAAGAAGGCAAAGAATTGTATGACCCCAGTCTTGAGTTCAAAGTGTCTTTGCCGTGGTGGTGGGCAACACTATGCATGAAGGCGCATTGAATTGGACAGAGCCTGAATAATCTCTAAGAGTTTTAGTTCCATTCTCTTCTGCCATTTCAACTGGGATGTCTTTCAATCTTCTATGGAATGTTCTTTCTATTTCAGGATCAAAAGGTGCTAGTTCTTTATCTAGAGATCTACGTCCTAGCATAAACTAAGTAACATCCTAAGAGAAAGAAAACTAGAACTAGAAATTATGCTATTAAAAAAAAAACAAGTTAAAACTATGTGAATAAGAATGGGAAGAAAGAACCAGGAAAAGGAGATGATTGATGGCAGAAGATTCAAGAAGCTCCTCCTTCACTTAGTAGCTTCCTTCCTCAATTCCTGTAAATAAAAACAAAAACAAATCAAGTTTCCTAAAATAATGATAGAAAAATCCTAAGCAACGGTTAACTTCTAAAAAAGAAAGTTTCTAAAACTAGAAAATAGAAAGTTACCAAATCCAAATTTAGAAAGTAGAAAATTCCTAAAAATAAAAACCTAATTCTCAAAATAGAAAGTAGAAAAGATTGGAGAATTTAGAAAGATGTTACCAATTTGGAGATCTATGTTAGAATCCTGCAAAACAAAACAAGTTAGTTTCTAAAATAGAAAATCTATAATTAGAAATTTTCTAAAGAACAAAAAAAAAAAAAGAGTTAGTTTCTAAAAAGGAAGGAAATCCTAGAATTAGAAAGTTACTAAAAATAAAAAGCTAAGTTAGTTTCTAAAAAGAAAAAAAAAAATTTCTAAAACTAGAAAATAGAAAGTTACTTAAAAGAAGAATCTAAATCTAAAATTAGCAACTAAAAATTTCTAAAAAAATAAAATCCTAATTCTAAAAAGAGAAATTAGAAAAAGTAAGAAACTTAGAAGGGATTACCTAATTAGAAGTTTATTTCAGGACCCTACAAAAGAGGAAATAGGTTAGTTTCTAAAATAAAGAAAATAACTCTAAGTTAGTAAAATCCTAAGCTATGAATTATGATAAGAGAGAATCTTAAATTCAATTTGGATCGAAAACTTCCAAGAATGCGGCGCGCCAAAAACTTGTTCACTCCCCAAGTATAGGGTTGTGATGTAGTAATAACTCGGTAAGATCGAGGTCGAATCCCACGAGGACTGATCGTCACAATTCAAATCTGTGATCCTCCTTAACTAATTCAACAAATAATGGAGCAAATTACTAACACAAATTTATGGAAAATAACTATTGAGGATAGGGAAGAAAATTCAATAAGAGAAAGAGCACTAGGACTTTCGAATCCACCCCTAATTATCCCAACCCTTGTTTTGTCTGTTAATTCACTTTAATATAGATTGATCTAACTTATCTAGAGAAAGCACAATTTGTGTCCTTAATCGGGCATACAGATTGTCTAATTCCTTCAAGCAATGCCATGAATAACATATCCCATGTCCAAATCGGGCATATGGAATATGCAGATTCAAGAAAGCACCCTGTTTCTTCCTCTACAGAACCTGTTCATGATCAGATACAAGCACCTAGAATAAGCATCCAGACCACATCCATCCATAGACTCTGATCAAGTTCATAGATGGAGAAGTATAGAATTTAAAGCAATCAAGCACACTAGGGAAAGAAACAAACCAATCTAATTAAAATAAAATCAACATAGAAAAAAAAGTGTTCAAATTAGGGGTTTCATCTCAGCCCTAGCTGAGAGATTAGTTACCCATAAAATTCATTAAACATATGGATAAATAAAAATTCATAAAAACATCAAACCAATTTCTCTCTTTCTTCTTTCTTCTTTTTCTTCTCTCCTTTGCTTTAGATCTGGAATTCTCCACTTTTTCCCAATCTCTTCCTCATGTTTTGCAACTCTTTTTATAGCTGATGGAGTGGCTGGAGTGGTGAAATTCGGGTTTGGGAAGCTGTCGCACGCGTAGCAAAAAACCTTTTCGCAGCCAAGTTCAGGACCTCAAAACATCATACTTTCCTCGTTCAAATTCCAACAAACACCGTCTCTTAGGACTTTCTTAGGTCCTCTACATGATGGACGGTTCAGATCTGCCATATGATCAAAGATGGTGGCCCACAACCGCCTAGAAAACCGGATTTTCAAATTGTGCGAAACCTTTCGCACACTTTCGCTGTCGTGATCGGTGGGCCCCATGGAAGTGTTTTCTGAGAAATTCACCCCGTCCATTGGATTCAGGACGAAATTTCAGTCAAGAATAGGTAGTTTTGAACGTCCAATGATGCGGCCCAGAGAAGAAAATACAAAAAGATCAGATTTGGACGTTGCAGAGCAGCCCTTTTGTGGCCTCTGTACCGGACACGTGTGCACGCATGGACGTAATATATTAACATGGTTTTGCAGTGCTCGAGCCCATCTTCAAGATGGACGGATTGGATCATCCGGACGGGACACGTGTGGGGCCCACTGCCAACCGTAAAAACGGACAGCGGTCCGTTCGTCGCTGCCGCGTAAACAGGAACGCGGACGGCCTGCGCAGCGAAAATGGTGGGGCCCACGTTGTAGTTTTTCTTGAAAATCCAGCCCGTACACCGAATTCCTCCCGAAAAACCGTTCGGAAAGGATAGTTCTGGTGTCCATTGATGCGGTCCATCCGATTTCCTGTTCCACCGTCCAATATGTGTTTGAACAGTTAAAAACCAACATTCGTTGTCTTCTGAAATACTGCCACCTAGGCGTGGGTGAGAGGTACCCGTGACTCTGATGGACGGTCTCGATCTTCCATTTGATGTACGGTGTGGTCCCACCACGCAAATCGGCGTCCGTTGTTACAGAACGAAACGGCAGCTGCCGTTTCGAGAAGGAGACGCGGTCGAAAGCGCCGATTGCCGGGCGGTCCCATGCACGGCGGACGTAACTGTGTGCTATGTACATACGCTATTCACACGAAGTCCAATGTGATTTTTTCGAGAAATCCAAGCCGTCCATCCTGTTTCCCATATTATATAAACCGTCTAGGTAAATTTTGAAGAAGTTCTAGAAATCAGGTGGTCCTGAAATCAACGGTTTGTGGCTGATTTGTTAGTTGGAGCACTTCCCGAGATATCTGATGGCTGAAATTTTATATGTACGGTTTATTTATGGCCCCCATCACATGTATGAAGTTTTGAACCGATTGGATGATTGGAACCATGTGATCTTGCATCTTAGACCAATTTCGGGCCTCTTTAACGTGAACGGCTTGATTTCCTCGGATCCCTGGCTAGTAAATTCTTCAATATTGGTCCTCTGGAGTCCATCCCTCACCTTGGTAACTTCGGAACGTCAAATCCATGCTTTTAATATCATTTTTCAATACACGCTCCTAATTTTATCCTGTAATAAAAACACAATTAAAATATGGCATTAAGCATTATCATGTACATAAAATTAGGTACTAATCATAAAATTAGGTACTAATCAGGGTCTAATCTGCAATATCCGACCCTCAACACTGTTGCTGTACGATGAGTGGTTCTGTAGGCCCATAACGCTTCTTGTAACTTTTCATCCCAATCGCGCTTATTGCCTGTCACCGTTTTCTTCATTATTTTGACAATCGTTTTGTTAAACGCCTCTGCTAATCCATTGGCCGGAGGATAATAAGGTGTTGAAAAAGAATGTTGGATGCCGAACTTCTAACATAACTTTTCCATGCCCCTATTTTTAAAAGGGGTGCCATTATCAGTGACGATCTTCTTTGGAATACCATGACGGTATATTATAGCATGACGGATGAAATTGACCACGTCTTTCTTTTTAACATTACGCAAGGCGACTGCTTCGGTCCATTTGGAGAAATAATCATTCGCTGAATATATTGTTTTCCTTTGGATGAAGGAGGATTTATAGGACCAATAACGTCGAGTCCCGTGCTGAGAAAGGCCAAGACGCAATGCATTGATGTAATTCTTCTGGAGGAACATGTATTACATCTCCGTGTATTTGACATTCATGACACCGTTTTGCATATTCTATCGCATCTTTAAACATAGTAGGCCAATAATAACCCATTCGATGCACTCTATGGCATAAATTCCGGCCAGCTTGATGTGCTCCACATTCACCTGAATGTGCCTCCCGCAGCATTTGGTTTGCTTCTTGCTTGTCCAAGCACCTTAACAGCATTCCATTATAAGATTTTCTATATAATACTTCGCTGCATATGATGAATTTTCCTGACCGTTGCTTAATCTGCTGTCTTTGTGCATTATCTTCTGGCAAAATATTATATTTGAGATAGTCAACAAAAGGCTGCCGCCAATCATCCATTGTTATCTCCAAACAGGATATAGGCAACATTTCAACGGTTTCTTCAATAACTTCCGCAGATGGCAGGAATCTTCTTTCTTCTATAGTTACCTGAAGAGGACTTCGGTTTGTGCAGGATAAAGCCGCTGCTAAACTGGCTAAAGCATCTGCTTTTGCATTCTCCGACCGCGGTATGTGTTTAATTTCCACATAATAGAACTGTTCAAGCAACTGTTGTGCCTTCCGATAATAAGGCAAAAGTTCCTCTTTCCTTACCTCAAATTCTGTTGCTAATTGATTTACAATCAATTTAGAATCTCCGAAGATATGCAATGATTTTACTTCCATTTGCTGTGCTATTTCCATTCCGATGATAAGAGCTCTGTATTCAGCTTCATTGTTTGTGCACGCGATACCCAATGTGAAAGAGTATGGTAATAAATCGCCCTGAGGTGTAATGAATATCACTCCTGCCCCCGCTCCCGATACTCGAGCAGCACCATCAAAATACATCTGCCAAAGATTCTGAGATTCAGCCAACATAACCTGTTCATCTGGGAATTCATCATTGATTTCCTCATTTTCTGCTATAGGATGTGCTGCGAGAAAGTCTGCCATAGCTTGTCCTTTTACTGCTTTCGCAGGCTTATACGAAATAGTATATTCTGATAACAATAGCATCCACTTGGCTAGTCTTCCCGATAACATTGGCCTGGTCATCAAGAATTTTATCGGATCTGCTCTTGAGATCAGAGTTATATCATGGGAGAGACAATAGTGCCTCAACTTTTGCACAGCGAATACCAACGCCAAACATTCTTTTTCAATCGGAGAATAATTGGATTCTGCCCCCATCAATGTTCGGCTTAAATAATAAAGAGCAGTCTCTTTTCCGTTTACCTGTGCCAACAAAGCACCCAAAGAATTTGTAGCGGCAGATGTATATAAGATAAGTGGCTTACCTTTTACTGGAGCTGTTAACACCGGCGGCTGTTTTAATAACTCTTTAATTGAATCAAAGGCATTCTGGCAAGCCTGATCCCATACAAATTCTGTATCTTTCTTCATTAACCGAGAAAATGGCTGACACCTTCCTGCAAGGTTCGAAATGAAGCGGCGAATGTATGCCAATTTTCCTTGTAAGCTTTTTAATTCCTTCAACGTCGTTGGTGGCGGCATATTTTGAATAGCTTTAACTTTTTCTGGATCAATTTCGATTCCTCTGTGCCGTACCACAAAGCCGAGGATTTACTAGAAGACACTCCAAATGCACATTTAGCCGGATTCATCTTTAATTGCTTCTTTCTGAGTCGTCGGAAGACTGATGCTAGATGTTCGCGGTGCTCTTGATGATCTCCGGATCTGACTATCAAGTCATCAACATAGCATTCGACATGTTTATGCATCATATCTTGGAAGATATTTTTCATTGCCCTTTGATATGTTGCCCCAGCATTTTTGAGACCGAAAGGCATAACTTTATAACAATAAATTCCAAGCAGCGTTCTGAAGGCCATCGCCTCTTCATCTTCAGGTGCCATCCTGATTTGATTATATCCTGCATATCCGTCCATAAAGGACATGATAGCATATTGAGTAGTGCTATCAATTAATAACTCTGTTATCGGGAGAGGGAAATCGTCCTTTGGACATGCCTCATTCAGATCTCTGAAGTCAATGCATACTCTAATCTGTCCGTTCTTCTTTTTCACCGGAACAATGTTTGATATCCATTTGGGATATTTAACTTCTCTGATGAACCCAACCTTTATTAGTTTATTTACTTCTTTTTCGATTAATGGAATTAGGTGTAGGTGAAATCGCCTTTGTGCTTGCTTTATTGGTTTCTTTTTCTTTAGAAATATTTAATCGATGCATTGCTACGGAAGGTTCCAAATCCAGGCATTTCTTCATATGTCCAGGCGAAAACGTCTTTATTTTCCTTGAGAAGTTGACCATATTTCTCAGCTTCCTGATCTGAAAGGCTAACGCTGATGAATGTGTTCCTTGGCTCTTCTGTTGTTCCCAAATTTATTTCTCGCAGGCCATCTATCGTCGGTTGCCCCCCGTCTTCTATTTGCCTTGGAGCGGTTTCAGGATATTCAATTACCTTAGTATCTGGTGTAGCTGAGGTCATGTTAGCTGATACCATATTTACTGCTGATTCTGCTCCCAATCCTTGGAATTTTCTTCGCTTTTCCTGATTAACCCCGAGAGGGATCTGAATTCCTTTCCCATGATTCAAGCCGGTGGGTTTGTCACAATCAAAACCCATATTTCTCATGATTTTCTTGCTTGCTGCACTGTATTTCCTCAAATTTTGCGATGCTAACTCTCCATGATATATATTGCTTATATTTTCATCCTTCACTTCTGGTGCAGCGTGAAACTCTATGGGTTCAGGATATTTAGCACTGGCTTTGACTTGGAATGTTCTTGGAGCGGCTGCAAATGGCTTACATCTTTCGACATTGGGTAATGGCACTGTGTAATTGGACTGCAAAACTTTCAGCTGTTCTGTCGACAATAGTGTTAACGGCGGTTGTCCCGGTTGTCTCAGGCGCTTTGGTACAAAATAGAATTTCTTTCTTGCTTCTGCAGACCCAGAAGATTCTGCTCTTTCTTCTTTAACTTTATTTAA
This sequence comes from Magnolia changhungtana, assembly GCA_030180095.1. Lineage (NCBI taxonomy): Eukaryota > Viridiplantae > Streptophyta > Magnoliopsida > Magnoliales > Magnoliaceae > Magnolia > Magnolia changhungtana. The sequence goes on from JASAUF010000611.1 coordinate 1,198,613, forward strand.
CCTGGCATCTTTTATGATTCTCTTCCCATCATCATTTCTCATTTCTTCAGAGAAACATTTATAATAACTAGCATCCGCAAAGAAAGACTCAGCTTCTGTATAGGGTTTTGCATCAGCCATTACTTTACACTGCATCCCATCTTTACAGTATTTGAAGCACTGGTGTAGAGTAGAAGGTATAATATTGTACTGATGTATCCACGGCCTTCCCAGGAGAAGGTTATATGTCGTCACAGCATTTATAACGTGACATACAACAACAGTGATTAATTCTCCCACTTCTAATGTCACCGTAATTTTACCGAGTGCACATTGTCCATCTTGATTGAATCCTTGTATCATCATCCCGCTAGGGCGTAAGTCTGAACGACGAAAACCCAATTTAGTAATCATTGAGAGTGGCAAAAGATTTACTGCGGACCCATTATCTATCATAATCCTTTTTATCTTCTTCTCACAAATGTATCCTTCTATCATCAGTGGCCTGTTATGTTCATTTTCACCAATTAAATCATCATCAGAGAAAGATATGACTGGTAGACAATTCATCTTTTCACTGTTCCTTTCATTTTTCATTTCTGCCAGTAAAGTTTCTCTTACATCATGATCAGACAATGCTTGAATCAAACTTTGACGAAATTCTTCTAATAAATTGAGTGCATCATAAATACTTAATCGAGCCGGTATACCCTTTAAGTGACTGACTACATCATAAGCCACTTTTGTCACTGCATCTCCATTTCTGTTCTTGTCTTCAGTACTCTGTCTTTCAATCACTTCTTTCCTTATGATTCCTGCTTTTTGCTTTACCGGACTTGTTATTTGCTTCCCTGATCGCAACGTAATCATTGTTGCATTTCTTGTTGACCTTTCCTTTTTCATCCCCCGCGTGTTTTCTTGTATTGACAATACATTTATTGTTGCCCTTGCATTCTTTTCTTTGCTTCCGCTGGTTATTATGTCACCTCTGTTTATCATCCGCTGTATGATGCATTTTAACTTATAACAATTTTTCGTCGGATGTCCTACTAGGCGATAATAACGGCAAAAGTTTCTTTCTCGACTCCTCGTCATATCTTCAGGACGTTTTGGTTCTGGTAATTCCAAGGTACTTGCCTTTAGCAATTGTTACATCATAGGTACCACGTCTTCTTTATCAAACTCGAATCCTTCATGAGAATCGAGCATTCTGAGCTTTTTCCCACCGTATCTGTCCCTTGCTTGACTCCAGCCTTCTTTTCCTTCTGGCCTTTTATCTCTTGAACCTTTTGCGTCTTGATTCTTCTTATCCCGATCAATGGTGTTGACAGTTGTCCTGCCAGGTATTCTTCTGACAGTTTCATGATGAAATGCTGGCATCTTACGAGTCATCAGTTCCAATGCATGGGCTTTGGTAGCCAAATCACGAAAGGTTCCGATATCAGCGCTGGTGAGTCCAAATGCGATTCCTGTTTCCATAGAGTTCAGACACATTTTGACTTGTTCTTTTTCTTCCCAAGAATCGCCGCATGATGCCCCCAGTGTCTTCCATCTGTCTATGAATTTTTCGACTGGTTCTCCTTCTCGCTGCCGTACTGAAGCTAATTCTGTGATGCTAACATCGCGCTCTGACGAAAAGAAGTTTGACATAAAAGCATCTTGCATTTCTTCCCATGTTCGTATGGACCCTGGTGCCAAACTTGAATACCACCTGAAAGCTTTGCTTGTCAACGATGACCCAAATAAGCGTAAGCAATATTGAGGTATCGTAGAAAAATTCCCCATGCTGGTGATGAAATGCATCAGGTGTTCCTCTGGTGATCCTTCCCCATTAAATTTCTGAAAATCTGGATGCTTAAAATTGGCTGGGAATGGCACATCCTCTACCTCTCTTGGGTAGGGTGTTCGGTATCTGAAACGACCAGTGTTTGCGCGCTCCCTTTCTATTCTGACCGCTTCTTCGACAACTTGTCTTACATCATCTTGTGTTATGGCTCTTGTCACCGGAACGGACCCTCGGGATCCTATCCCCTGCGGACGGGAACCTTCAGGATGGTTCTCTTGTCCATTTGTTGCTCCCATCATGGGTGGAGCCACTATTTGGGCTACATTATGTGCCAGAGTTGTCAAAGCTTCTCTGAGATTAGGCATTCATCCATTAGCACTCTTTGTGCCTCCGCCATTTGATCAACACGTTCTTCGAGTCGGTCTATTTCCTTGACTCGTCTCTGCCATATATACCATGCCTCTTGATTTGTTCACCGAAGCTGTTATTGGAGTAAAACGAGAGTATGTTGACGTAACAGGGCTTGTAAAGAGGGGAGAAATTGGAGTCTTGTTTGATTCTTGTGTACTTCCCGTACTTTTAACCGATTGAGGTGATACAGGCGAGCTTATTTGAGGTGACGTAGGCATCGGGGATCCTATCATCAGTGCTTTGCCTTTCTGTGCTTCTGTCCATTTGGTTTTTGGGGCGACCAAAGCTGGAAAATCTTGTGACGAGAATTGCGGAGCAGCTTGTTCAGGATAAATCGCCGGAGGAGCGAGCTCGGGTTTTCTTCTTGCTATGCTCCGTGTGATTGGTCCCTCAGCTCTTGGTGCAAACAATTTCGCTTTGCGGTTTTTTAAGGTTTTTGCTTTCGTCTTTCTAGACAAGACCAAAGTCCAGTTTTCATCACTCTCTTGTGGTTGAGGTGAAACGGAAATGACTCCCGCTGTTACTGGAATCACTTTGCGCCTGCTTGTAGTGCTTGCTTTCGTACGCTCAGGAGTTTGGTTTGGCGCGTATTCAATTATGAACCCGGTGGCGATGAATCAGAAGTTCACTTTTCTCACGATATTAGCCATTAGTCGTGTTGTATGATTGAATTCAGGTACCTTCAATAATAAAACATTCCTGAAATTAGTACATGAAAGACTAAGCAAACTATCTTGGAGATGAAGGGGAGGATGTTCCCACTGAGAGTCGCCATTTTGGCGTCAAATAGACGCCAAAAATAGTGACGAGAGTCTTACAACTTTCCCAATGTTAATGTTAAATAAGATAATATCCCCAGCAGAGTCGCCATTTTGTTTCGACAAGGAAACAAATGTATTTGATTTGGGAAAATAATCTTATTCAAACGTAACAATGAAATAATTATAAAGACAACCGTCACACTTTATTGATTCTGAATTCATTTACATCCTCTGGTTTCCCTTGATTCTAAGATAGCTTACAAAGAACTCATCACAAATATCAATTATTATAGCTAAATATAATTTTCGGCAGCATAACGGCAATGATCTCAATCATCTCCAATGACTTAGGAGGAAATAGACAAGTCGATCAACAGTCTTCAAGAGAACGAAGATTCCAGCAGCATTTCGGTACTATTTTGATCATCTCCTGAAACTTAGGAGGAATACGACTCTTCGTCGATGATTCTTCCTTTCTCTTGATCAAGAAGAACTTGAAGCTTTGAGGACTCCAATCATTCTGACAGCATTTCAGCCCATTGCTTGTAAAACTGCCAAGCAATAGGTTTGCGCGGGTCCGCGCAAACGATATACTTTGCGTGGGTCCGCGCAAACTATGTGAGCACTCTGCTTCCTTGCGCTGACGGGCGCAAACTTCCAGGAGTCCAATACTCCTTTGAGCGCAGTCGCGCAAAGCGGGAGAGTCCGGTACTCCGCACCTTCTGTCTTCTCTTTCGTCTTTTCTTCACTTCTAAAATCTTCGAACCCCCTTTTTAGAGAAGGAACGGGGTATTTATAGACATTTCCACCAACAGAAATCTCAGATCTGGTCGATGTGGGACAAAATATCATCCAACCATTTTATTTCACCATGATGGACTTTGCGCGGACACGCGCAAACGATAGACTTTGCGCGGTGTCGCGCAAACCCTTCATCCTGCGCAAACTGTCTTCATGTTCTCCGCGCAATCATTTCACTTTGCGCGGTCTTGTGTAACTATTTCACTTTGCGCGACCCCGCGCAAAGTGGTCTTGAAGCTGTTTTCTTCATCTTCAAAGTGATTTCTTGATCTTTGTCATTTTTCACTTCCTTGCTTATTTTATGCCTCAACAGTCACCTCAGTAGAACATTACATGCAAGGTGTTTAATCTTGAAGCTGAAGCATCGACATCAATAATCGAGGGAATGAAAGGGGAGCTAATTGAAGCACGGGAGAGCATTGATTAAGGAACCCAAGATGGCACATCAAAGGGGCTCAATTTGACAAGTGTCATTGAGTATCCTTGTGTGGGATTGAGGGTAAGACTTTGTTACCCAAATTCGATAGATTCTTATATAGGACATAGGTTCTCGTGTAGGGTCGAATTTACCGAACATAGATGTGTATGTGTTAGTATCCATAGAAGCTTCCTGCAGGAGTAAACGTAGATCCTTGGACTAGGACTGAGGTTGTTGGTTAGCCGATAGAAAATCAACTCAAGTCTCTCGTGGGAGCCTCCGGAGGGAATGTACGCCTATAGGTTCTTGTGTAGGACTGAGGTTCATGGCAAGCCTATAGAAAACCACATAGAGTATCTTGTGGTAACCGGTCCTTATGTAGGATGGTAAATGTTAGAGGTGAACCTGATTTAAAACCTCCGATAATGAAATCTGGTACACTAATGGGTTGAGTACATTCGTCTGGAGTGGAGTAGAAAAATTGAAACACTATACATACTTGTGTTTGGGATTGTCTTTGAGCACTTGGTTAATTATGCTTATGTGATGAATGTTTAATTATATGTATGTATGATTAGATAAATGTTAGGAGTTGATAGATAGCACATCTCACACATACGTGTGCACTATTATGTTTATAGATTAGTTGCTTAATTGGCATATCTTTTCTAGTCTATGTGATTAGACCCTATATTTGCTCAGAAGACTTAAAGTTAATTGACTTTCTTAGTTTAATTTTCATATTAGTTTAAGTAGTCAATTGTGTTAAAAGGTAAATATTTTATTTGGTCATAATCACCCACCCCGCTCTAGGACATAGCCATCATTCCTTAGCTCCGCTAAGCTTCTGTACGTGTAATTCATGAGCCCACCATGTGTAATTTTAATTAGTATCAAAGCAAATAGCTCTTGAAGGGCTTAACGGCCTTGAATTGATCTAATGTACCTTAGAATGATGTCTACCCAAGAGGGGTGTGCCATCACACGACCACCATATTTTGATGGGTGTAAATACGCCTATTGGAAGGCTTGAATGAGCGTATTTGTAAGATCTCTTGACCTTGTGGTTTGGGCTATTGTCGAACAAGAATAAATGATGCTTATGGAATAAGTCATGGTTGATGGTATAACTATTAACGCTCCCAAAGATAAATCTAAATGGAGTTCCAACGAAAAAGCATAGAATACCTATGATGTCAAAGCTCTCAATGTTATTTACTATGAAGTCTCGGTCGATAAATTTAAATGTATATGCACATGTGAAACGAGAAAGGAAGCGTGGGACATATTGGAAGTTTCCCATGAGGGAACTAGCACAGTAAAGTGATCAAACCTTCAGCTCTTAATGACCCATTTCAAAAACATTAAAATGGAAGAATCTAAAACTTTCATGGAATTCTACTATAAACTGAATGATATTTACAATTCCTTGTGAACTTTAGGAAAGAAGATTTCAGAAGGGCATATATGTAAGAAAATACATAGATCTCTACTAGATATGTTCACTCCTAAGATAATGTCAATAGAAGAGTGTAGAAACATAAATGAGATGAAAGTAGAAGAACTCTTAGGTTCCCTATAAACATATGAACTACACTTTAAGGCCCCCTCTAATATAAAGAAATTAGTTGTTCTCAAAACATCTCATAGGCATTCACATAGACATTAGATTGTTAAACCTGAAAGTGATACTAATGATGAAGATGAGGATGAGGTGGAAGAATTATCTAGAAAATTTAAGAAACTTTTCAAGTTTAATAGATGGAAAAGTTGTACCAAGAAGGACAAGACAGTTGAGAAACAAAAAGGAAAATCTGTTAAACAACCAAAGTCTTTTTAATATTATAACTGCGAGGGTTATGGACATCTTGCTACCAATTACCCTAGCAAAACAAGATATAAATGCAAAGCTATGGCGGCAACATAGGATGATACAGAGGAGTCTGAATCTGATTCAAAAGACACTTTTAGTATTGAAGACCTTAGTCACTTATCTGCCTTAATGGCCTACACCACAGTATCCCTCCCTAGAAACTTATGAGACCATATGTAACACCCCATCTAAAAGGGGAACAGTATCCTGAGGCACTCACGTGTGAACTGACGTAGGACCAAATGATTCGATCACACGTGTGGGCCTAAGATGGATTAATTAATTCCAATTTACCCTACTATTCAATTAAATTAAAAAATATTCTGGGCCGAGTACGGGCTGTGTATCGCCGAAGGAAGGTCTAAAAATTTGTCAAATCTTTAGGCTCTCTGGGCTTGTGGTCCCATGCGGACGTCAGGCCCCGAAGACACCTATAAATGGTTGAACAATGTTGCCCTGCCGGCACTTGCAAACCGCGAGTCACCTGACTTAAAGAAATAAAATCCTGAAATTAAACCAATTGGCCCTACTGCTTGAGTCAGCAAATTCGGACATTTCAGCCGTTGGATCTCTTCTAAATTCACATCAAAGGTTGAAAATAATTCCCGGCCTTTACCTACAAAATCTGGCCATTGATTGCGGGACGGTGACTATTGATTGCGTATAGGGCCGCACAACAAGACCCTGCATCCGTTTGCGATCAAACTTCGTCCAACCCTTCATCGGGTCATAGGGCACCTATCCCATTGTCAGATGGGCCAGGGGTCTATCAGAGCAACTCCAATAACATAAGATGGGCCCCACTTGGATATTTGAGGAATTACCCAAAAGCCAGGATCAATTGAAATAATCTTGAGCATATAAAAGCTCAATCCTCTCTCAAATCCCATAAACTCCAGCGGTTGAGAGAGAGAGAGAGAGAGAGAGAGAGAGAGAGAGAGAGAGAGATCGAGGAGAGAGAAGGGTGTACTCTAGTGGTGTATGTGAGCTTGGAGCTTGGGATATTGAAATCCCGACACTTTCACCTCTCCACGCCGACTCCAATCATTATTAGAGTGGGATTCCAACCCATCTAAGGTAAGATGGGGTTCCAAATTACATCTTCCTTGATTTTTACAACATGCATATATCTTATCCTCCGTTTTATGCAATGCAGGGACCCGACACCTCGAGCTTGTGGACCCGGCGTCACTAGAACCATCTCAGCAACCTCCAACTAAGAATAGGTGAGGACCATTACCTTTAGGTGGCCAGTTATCGCGTCTAGTATAGGTTTAATGAACTTGTTTGGTGAATGTTAGTGCATATGGCTGAATTTTCCCTTTAATGGTATAATTAGGGTAATGAATTAGAAATTGCTGAAATTATGGAAGGGCATTAGGCTCCAAACCCCTAAACAATTGATTAGCAAATTTGCATGCCATGTTGGATAAAAAAATTATGGATTTCCCCAAATTGTTGCTAGTTAATTGTACTCTTCCTAGTTTGGTGTTAACTATACCTAACATGATGACATGAAGTGCTGTAAATTACTATTTGGTATTTGAGTCCTTGATTTGCTGAACTAGTGATTAATTATGCTTGAATAAAGGCATGAAATGTCGTGGATTGGCTGATTACTCGAGTCACTTGTCTGGATTTTCAATGCATGGCTGAATTATATGATGTATGTTGACATGCAGAAGATTTATTTTAGTGCATTGCTATATGGCTGTTCACATAATTGTATTAGCTGGAATATGTTATGTAGAACCTGTAAATTTGAGTAGAACTTTGTGTGTGGCTGTCCATGTACTGATTATACGAAAATTGTGCCTGCTATATATGAATTACATCCAAGGAATCCATGTTTTGTTATGAATTGTTGCATATTCTCCTATGGATCGGCCGATTACTTGAAATTCTTTAAGTGGTCCTTGTTGGACCTGTCTATGAGTAAATTTGGCCTAAATAGTTGAACCGTAGGTTGTTGGCCGTAGTTGGACTACACGAGTCAGTGTTCTGAGGCTAATTAGTTACGGTTCAGCCCGCCGGGGCACATTTACTACTAGTCGACCATCCTTATACGTTAACCATGTTTAATCACGCCTGTATGAACTCGAAGTACCCTAAGACCATTGCGCCCATTATTAACTATAATTACAGCCCACAAGGTCTCATAAGCCGAGGATGGTGGTATGGGACACTATGCCAATGTTATCGGCCTATGCTAGGGTGACGATCCTCCCCGTAGTGTCCATTGAGTGCTTAGACTCGTGAGCTGGGAACGGTAGTATGGGACACTGTACCATTGCTATCGGCCTATGATGGGGTGACGACCTCCCTACAGTGACCACGAGTAAGACATTTAAGTCTCAATCTATTTCGTCTATGTTTATACTACTTTTCGGGATTGACAACCCCAATATAGGGCTAAGGGTAGCGAGAGTCACATGACCACGACCCTTGAACCACACGATTGGGTTAGGGCAATAACTCCATTACAGTATTCCAGTTTTCCCAACCTATTGAATGAATGAACTTAACTAATCAACCTGGCTAACATGTTGCACGACATTGCATTTATTATTTTGGTGATTATGCAGTCGAGGTCGCTTTGAGGGAGTGTTGGGTCATTGCGAACATGAGATGTTATCGCTTAAGGGAGTGTTTGTTTGAGAGGAGCATGCATCATATCATAACCATGCATTTGCATTAATAACAGTGTTTAGGATTATATGATGTTTGTTGTTCATTAAATGTATCCTATGCATGATAATTCGTATGCCTATTGCTAATGGTACCACTGAGTTGATCACTCACTCTCACTCTGGTACGGTGTTCTTAAACACCAATCATAACCCAATATAGATACAGGTACCCTAGAGTAGCACGCATTGGACAATGTCAGTGTCGACGATGATGAGGAGCATGCATACTACCAGGAGTTTGGTGAGACATATTAGCGAGGTGGATGTCGGTGGGACTGGGCCAAAGCCTAGATCATTTTGGGGTGTGATGAGTGTATGGGATTGGATCCTTGGATGACTATTAATTAAATTTATTAAGTTGTTATGACAAATATGAATTTACTATGGAATTTTAAACTGGTTAGTATCACTTGGAGCTTAATTATCTGATTAGCAATTAAACATGCTTCGCTTAATTCATCATTGCTTATTAATACTTGTTAACTGTATGCATTAATGACTCATCATTGCACACGCGGCACTCGGGAATTCGGGAGCCGAGTTGCTACTTGGTCCCTGAATTTCGGGGCATTACACCATAACACCTCAAGAAGGTGACCTTTGAATGTCTATATGGGCTGAATTGTTAAATCAGATGATCAAGCCACATCTTTGAGGTCAATTGATAAATACGAAGATTTTAATCTCATTTATGATCCTAATTGAAAAATTGAGAATTTCAGCCTCATGTTGAGCATATAAGAAAATCTAAGGATTCTAGTCTCATATTGTGCTTAATTAGTAAATCTGAGGATTAAGCCTCATTTACTTAGATAATTTAAGCTTTAAAGTTGTTAAATTTCAATATCAAATGTTTTTAGCTTCGGCTATTATTAGTCATTCCTGATTTGATTAGTATATCATTTGAATGATCATAATTAGCATGCTTCATGTTTTAATGTTTATGCACCATTTAATCTTATTATAGTATATGCCTTGTAATTAGAAAATATATGACTTATATAATTATTCCATGTTATGCTTTTATTGGTATATTTATAGGAACTAACTCTTTTTCAAATACTAACAAAAGGGGGAAGAAATATCAAGGCTCACTAAAACAATAAATTCTGTTTTACAGGATTTGTTTGTTTCATGAAAGGATTGATGAATATAAGGGGAGCAAGTATGGAGGAGCATTGCTAAAGGTTACATGTTTCGAGTTTTGTATTTAAAATTGTAAATCTTTATAATCTTAGACATATAATATTTTGTATTTTTTGGTATGTCATTGATATGAACCATGATATGGTAAATGTTAGGTTTTTGTCACGTAATTGAAAAATGGGGAGATTGTTAATACACCTTATTTCTTAATCACGTGAGTCCATTGTATCATGTAGTCAGTTGAGTCCTTGGAGGTTGAAGACCAAAGATACAAGTGGATGTGGAGCATCAAGGTACAAATAACAGGTATATGAGGTGCCTTGGTAACCCTAATCCTTGAACTAAAACAACTTAAACTTCTAAATGATCTTAAACCTAATAGGTAAACATTTTATTGATCATCCCTTAGCCTTAAGAGCCTTAATTAAACATGCTTAGATTGGCTTTAGAGGTCCCAAGTTGCTAAAAAATAAACTGCACAATTTCAAGCTACCGTTGGTCCCATCGAACCCCCCTTCAGTCCTACCAAAAGGCCACAAAACATGACAATATGAAAGTCCTAAAATCATATAATTCAGCTCCAACCAGATAATCCTTCAGCAGGCTTTAGTGCGACCGAAGACTAAATTTGTCTGACCGAAGGTACCAAAAAATGTCTAGCAGCTTTAGTGTTCTTTTATTGACTAATTCGGTATGACCGAAGCCAATTTCAGTCGGATCGAAGACTAGCCATTATAAATCTGTTGGAGTCTTTTAACAAAAAAAAATTTAGCAACCAGATCTTTGTGAAAATGATGGATTTTAGTATTTTAGAGACTCTAGTGCGTTCTAAGCTCCACCAAACCTCCTAAGCTCTGTCATAATAAAATATATGCTCTCTTCTTAGTAGTTATCAACTCCAACGAGCATTCCATGCAACTCTACAAGAAGATTCTGATCGCAAGCCTTATCTAGAGTTTAGACACCATTTCAATTGGCAAATCTTAGTGTCTGTCAACCTTTAGAGTGTCCATCAAGTAAAATCCCCTACGAATTCAACTTTTCATTAGTTGTAGGAAATTCTACCCCACTCTCATTGCCTTGGTCACATCAATGGAGCATCGCACGTAAGGTGTTTGATCTTGGAGTTGAAGCATTGTCAAAGCATCTACGTTAACGGTCAGGGGAGTAAAATGGGTGCAGATTGAAGCACGGGAAAGCATCGATCAAGTAATCCAAGACGATGCATTAAATGGGTTTAATTTAACAAATAAGTGTCATTGAGTGAGTTCATACTCTCATTCCTTGTGTAGGATTGAGCGTAAGAGTTTATGACCCAAATTCGAATGGTTCTTTTGTAGGACATAGGCTCTCGTATAAGGTTGAATTCATCAGACATGGGTGTATATATGTTAGTTTCCGTGAGAGCCTCTGGTAGGAGTAAACGTAAGTCCTTGAACAAGGACTAATGTTGTTGGTTAGCCGATAGAAAACCAACTCAAGTATCTTGTGGCAGCCTTCGGCAGGAGTGTATGCTTATAAGTACTTGTGTATGACAGAGGTTCGTGGCGAGCTTATAGAAAACCATGTAGAGTCTATTGCGAGAGTCAATCCTTATATAGGATTATAAATGTTAGAAGTGAACCTGATTTAAAATCTCCGATTGTGAAATCCAGTACACTCATGAGTTGAGTGCGTCCGCTAGGAGTAGAGTCGGGAAATCGAACGACTATACATGCTTGTGTTTGGGATTGTCTTCGAGCACTTGTTAATTATGCTTATGTGATTAATATTTAATTATATGTATACATGATTAAATGAATGCTAAAAGTTGATAAGTAGCATATCCCATACACACATGTACATTATCATGTTTATAGACTAATTGCTTAATTGACATATCTTTTGTAGTATATGTAATTGGACTCTCTATTAGTTTGAAAACCTTAAAGTTAATTTTCCTTGCTTAGTTTAATTTCCATATTAGTTTAAGTAGGAAATTGTGTTTAAAAGATAAAAAATTTATTTGGTCTCAATCACACCCCTCTAGGATATAACCATCATTCTTTATCTCTACCAAGCTTCCATATATATAGCCCGTGGGCCCACCACACATAATTTTAGATGAGACAGTTCCTATGACAATTGCATGAAGTAGGATGAGACAATACTTTTTATTATCTTTACATTTGACAATTACTATTGGTGGACTTGAATTATAAAATTTGATGGGTGGATGGATATTTTATATGCTTATTAGCTTATGTATTTTACTATTTTTTTATTTATCATCTTTTCGTTTATACTTTTAAATGACTTAATGCTGCTTAAATCTCATATGGTTAGCTAGTTGCATTTATTTATCTTCAGTCCTTAATTATTTATATTGCCTCAGCCTAACCAAATATTCTTTATTTTAAAAATCATACTTATGGATATGTCATCAGAAGATGATCCATCAGTGAATATTTAGGATTATGGAGCTCAAATCTAATCCCAAGATGGAAAGATAAAGTTGCAATGTAATTTATATGAAAAACAACCTGTAAACAAAACAAATCGAATAAAATTTCATTTGGCTTATCAAGGTGGAGACGCTGCCCCATGTAGCAAAGCTCATCCGGAAGTCCATAATTTATTTCTAGTCATTCTCAACTCAAATACAAGTGCTTTCACCATTTCCCCTACAGCCAATACAACTAGCCACAGAAGATATAAAAGTAAGCCTATTATAAATGAAGAATGGTCAAGTAGAGGAAGAGCCTCCACACTTAGTAGAGAAGAAAAAGAAAGATTATTAAGGGAATAAGAAGAATGAGATTATAAAGAAGTTGTAAAACAACGCTTAGAATTAGCATGCAGGACCAGACAATATCAACCCCCTTCTAGACAACATGATGTCGAAGCGAGTATGGGTACGGGAGATAAGCCAGGCGATAAATCATCGAAGTTTCTTAAAAGTCTCATTATATTCTATAGGCGATTGGAAATCCCGCATAAATTAGATCATAAAAAGATGTTGAAAAAACTCATTGAATCTATGAATGAGGACAACAGAAAGGCATCTCCACCATCCGATTCAGAAGAGGTAAACAACCATCTTTTACACACCTCCAGCTCAGACTCAGCCCAGAGTTCTCCCGTAGTCCAAGCCTTAAAAAGAGAACCAAATGATGATTCTAGCAACAAAGGTAGAGGAGTGTGTTACCATTGTGGACAAGATTACTCGGGTTACATACCACAAGGACATTTATCATACAAAGGATATTGAATGAATGAATGGTTTATATGTACAACTCCATTTGAGATTCTGAACATACTTTTGAATTTTGACAATGTTTATTTACTTTGTTTGTTTTTTCTATTACAAATTACTTTTGACAATGTTTATTATGAAAAACTCAACTCAAGTACACTACTAAATCGGGATACAAATAGAAAAAAAAGGTCAATAGAAAAAAAAAAAGTCAACTCGACCCGACTCGGTCCCTGTGACTAGGTCAGACTTAGTCTGGGTTAGTCCAGGCCATACCTAGACTCGATTCGGGTTAGTCTAGGCCAGACCCGGACTTAGATCGAGTTAAGCATGATGGACTCGGTACCGAGTCAAGTCGAGTTCGGGTCAGGTTTATTTCAAAACTGGGTCAGGTCGGGTCAGCCCTAACTCGGTTTGATTCGACTTGATGCCTAGCTCTACTTAGTGTTGTGTTGACGTCACTAAGCTCTATGGGCCTCACCATGATGTATGTCTTATATCCATGTTGTCCATCCATTTTGCCATATCATTTTAGGGAACGGGCAAAAAATGAGGAATATCCAAAGCTTAAGTTGATCACACCATAGAAAATAGTGGGGATAAATGCCGATCATTGAAAACTTCTAGGGCCACGAAGGTTTTGGATTAAGGTGGTATTTGTATTTTCCCTCCATCTAGGTCCATGTGACCTTGTGAATAGGTTATATGGCAAATAAACACCATGGCGGGCATCATTGTATTTATTGCCCTCAATTCAGTCAGTTGGGGCCGCTCGTGTGACTGAGGACTGAGATCGGTTGTCCGTGCGCATGTATGATTGTGCGGGTGTGCCAGAGTCTACCTGACTCAAAGTTTTTTATTACTTAACCGAATTGTTGGTGCTCCACACCGAGATAAATTAGAGACTGGACTGGAATCCATGGCCCTCTCGACCACCAATTAATGTGCTCCGTACTCAGGCAATTTGTGAAAGGCTAAGGGTTAGTTCTCATGAAAGAGTTCTTTTTGCCTTGTGCCAATTGATTATACGAGCATTTTAGTGTGGTATTTCTCAATCCAAATGGAAGATTTGCACAAAAAAGGAATATAAGCTAGGCTAAAAATGATCGATTTTACTAATAACTTGGCCATGTTACAATCGTTGTACTTTATTGTAACACCTCGAACTTTTCAATACCCGAGTATTGGAAGTTCTCGAGTATTATTATGAAATTTAATTTAGTATATACATGTGTATGTCAACAATTTAGCCTATCCTAACCTTCATCTATTCTCTAACTTGAATTTGACCGTTGGGAATAATCTTCATCTATAGATCAAGTCATCCAACTGTTGATTTTTATGACAAGATCATCATATATCCAAGTATTCTCACTTGTTTATCATAACTAATTGTTCAATCAACTATTCATCGCTAGGTAAAGATATTTGACCATCCACTTTGAATTTGGACACCTAATCATGGTAAACTAACTACATGATCTCTACATCCGCTCGTATACGTATAGAATCGAGATGTTGATCCGTTTATCTTGTTCACCACCAATGAATATGCTTAACCCACCATCAGGACTATAATTCGAGAAACTTATACATGTGAACAAGTCACTTGAATCTAACAGCACACATATTCTACCTCTTGATCACTTAAAAAACCTACTCGTGTTCATCCGTTTACAAAATCGACCGTACAACCACCTACATACATGATCAGAGTACTAACCATCAAGTTTTCATATTTTTATCATATCATCTGATCGTCCATCATATTTGGATCCGTCAAATAGGCCACCTAAATATTAGAATGAACTACTCAGTTCAAAGATCACAAGGTATATGCCACAACTACCGGCTAACTTCTTTATTAGATATATGAAAGCGTTGATTTAGACATCGAGGCAGTATAACCCATTAAAAAGGCATCTTGGTCATCTGTAAGCGACCAAGGCCCAAAACGGAGCGATGGAAAGAGAATAAAAAATAAATAATGTCTGTCAAATTTCAATATATTCAGATGGTGTAGTTCGACGTTACAGACGGTGAAAGTTGGAGAAATAAAATATGACAAAATCGTAAATACCTAATGTCATTAACCTATATCCTTGAATTCTATATCACATAGTTCTCATGATCTGGTTTATGTGAAATTTTATACTATGCCTATTTATCATAAATTAACCATACATATTGAATTTCAGCCCATAGATCATTGTAAAAGTGGCCCAATTAACAAATCAACCCCTTAACCGTTGATTTTGGTGTCCATCGAGTGAGGAAAGCTAGTGGATAGTTATAGTGGGATATTTTCCTCCATATGAATGACTTGGATTAGCCATCATATGGACCTAGTGTAAAATATGATGACCCCATCATGGTAGGCTTTTCTTTCGGTGTGGAGTAAGTTGTTTTAGGCTTACCAACTCTTCCTAAATCTATAGTTTTCAATTGACCCACATTACATCGTTAATCGTAACTTAAATTTGGACCATACTTTAACTTCATATGACTACGATATCATACAAAACTTAGACCTTGATCTATGATCCTACACCATTAAATGATGACCACCTTGACTCTAATTCATTCCTTTTTGTGCAAAATGTGAAATTTTAAATTTAGGCATTTTTTACCATTTGTCAACCACCAACTTTTGTCCAATTATTTGCCTATCCTGACTACACATTTCTCTCAAAATTGGGCCCTGATCATTAAGTGCAGACCGTTAATCGAGATCAAGTTCATTTTGGCACTTGATAGGAGAATTTTCAAGATAGGTCAATATAAATTTTGGATCACAAAGAAAATCATATACCCCGGCTCTATTTGACGACCCCAATATACTGAATGAATTAGATTTAAAGAAAGATCGCCAAAATAGGTAAAATTGGAGAAACTCAATCCAAGTGGGAAATGAAACACACCCCTCTCACACGCTCACTCCTTTATTAAAGGGGTGTGCGTCCCTTTACACTCACACACTACCTCCCAACGTCCAAGGAGAAGAGAGAGAGAGAGAGAGAGAGAGAGAGAGAGAGAGAGAGAGAGAGAGGAGGAGGAGGAGGAGAATAAAGAGAAAGAGAAAGAGAAGCCTAGACGCATATCATCTTCTTCCTTCTCCACATGTGTAGTGTCTCCCTCTTACTCAAGCGATATCGTGATTCATATAGAAGATTTCCTACATTGAGATCTACCTAAGGTTTAGATCCAAGGTTAAGGTAAGAGATTCCTTTAAACTTACACTAATTTGAGTTGATATAATTTATTTTGTTTTTGCATACTTCCATATTGTAATTTTTCATGTAATTGATTGATGGATCGTTATGAATTATTTATCCTTTTGGTAAATATGGTTAAGGTATGATTTTAATTATACATGATTTTATGAATTTATGTGGGGTGATAGATACAAGCCTTGCTCTTTTCCAATTTTGAAAGTGACGCGTGCTTTCACTCTATATTGAGTTGGCCTTTTGCTCGTCTCCTCTTATTTTGTTGAGTTAGCTTATTTGCTACTCTTATCTCTTATTGAGTTCGCTTATTACTACTCTTCTCCTTTATTAGGTCAGCCTTATGCTACCTCCCTTTATGGCTTGGGTATGTGTCTTGAAATTTCAAAACCCTCATGGTTTGACTCATTTCTCTATTGATGCAAGTGATGTATCATAGGCCTCATATATAGTGGTTCATATATATTTTAGGATATTCAAATTCAAATCAAACCATTGGTTTACGGAATCATCTCCACCGCATCAAGGTGAGTGATCCCGATATGTTTTTCCTCCATCAAATTAAAATAGATTGATTTTTTGATATATTGTATACTTACCCTAAAGTAGTTGCCATATATTATTATTTAATTTGGATGAACGGGTGATTTCTGTATTAATATAGTAATAATGATATGGTTTGATTAATGTGTTATTATAATCAATTATCTGAGTTACTATATTGATGCAACTTATATGTTGAATTACTAATTGGACATGAATTGAATGATATACTGAAATTACTGGATAGTATGGAACTGTGTTGATTCAAATACGAAAATTGGAATGATCTATACAATACATGATTCACCACTACTTGATATGCTTATGCATCTATCACTTGCATGCACAACACGTGTTGAATTCATGAGAGACCTCCTTGAATGGTATACATGGTATAATCATTACCATAAGCCCATTATACTAGTAGAAGCCTACTCAAGGAGTAAATACGGGCCTTGTCTATATCTGTCAAATGGTAGAAATATGCCAATGGGCATATGCGAGTTGACAAGTTTCCAACTTGAGCAAGTCGACAGATTCTCATTTGATGCATTCATGCATTGCATAATATTTACACTTTTTTTCTGAACTTATATTATATATGATTGTTGTTATTCTATTCTAATTTAATGTGAAAAACCATGTCGGGACTTCTCATTAGGCCTGACCAGCTTACCATGTATCAATGTAAAACTGTACAGATGTGATTGAGGGTGGGCCAGTGGCTCAAGAACAGGAGCATGTGGTTGAGTTGAAAAAGGACCTAAGGGATACGTGGCTCTACTTGACAAATGAAGAAGTTGTTGTCCTAAACCAACCATAATTATCATTTTAATTCTATTTGATGTTCTTGAATTATTAATTATTTCTTTCAAGTTGTTGGACAAAATTTATTTCATTACATAAGATCTCAAATGAGAAAGTCCTTAACTATGTTCATAATTGGTGATTGAAATAGATGATCGATTTCTTTTTCATGAGATATGGCTGAGTATGAATGAAATTTAGATCTAAGTTAGTATTACTAATTAGGTGAATTTGTGTAAGCATATCTAATAGTTTAAGTACACTTGATGTACAAGTTATGACGTAGATGTCGAGTTTAAAGTATACGCCAAATACCTGAAACGTGGATAACGATGGGTGACATCAATCCGCTTCCAAAAAGCCATGCCTCGGGATCTGCTCCAATGATACTTGGATCTAGTGCCCATGCATGGGATGTACGAAAGTCTCCATGTCATTAATGCACGCACCCAAAGCGTGCATGTGATATGCTACTAGTAAATGAGCAATGGTCCAAAATTTTCTAACCTGGGGCAATTCTAACCCTTGAATTGGCAAAATTCATTTTGGTCTGCTCTCAAAAGTGGTGCTTTTCTTTGCACTGACGTAACTAAAAGCTCGGTAAAAAAAAAAAAAAATAATAATAATAAATGAAAATGGCCGGCTAAAATCAATATTAGACTTAATTTAGATCTTAAGCAAACTCGTATACAAGCATACCTATTTTTTCTTTTAATTACTAACCCTTTAATCAGTATCATATTTCAATGCTAAAGGCCAAATAAAGTCATCCTAAGGGAATTTTAAGTATAAAGTTTCCACTATTCAACATTTCGTGTCTAAGCTAATGTGTTTTTTTAACCTTACCTACGAAACTACGTGTGGGGTCTACCATAATATTTTCATTAAATCCGATCTGTCCATCATATGTGCCACCGATTCATCCTGGACGACACATATTTTGAATGGATTATATGGAATTTATAAGACACATTAGGGTGCTAAATCAAAATTTGTAAGGTTTTATGATCCACGTCTCCATCCCAACCCTTCCCTATGGGGTGGCCCACCTACATTTTGGGTCGACCTGATTTTTATCAGCCATGGAGAAAAATAAACGGTGCAAATTCTGCTTGGATTTGGATGTCACAAAAATACCAATCTGGGCCCCACACGTCGAATTTTAGAGGTTGACACTGATTTTTACTCCACTCGGCCTGTAAGTCAGAAATAGTTCAAATTGAGCAGTGGTCCATTTTATCAGTGGACAAGCAGTGATGGAACCGTACAAGATGTGACATGTGTATGTTACACGTGTTGTATTTTAAATTATTTTAAAATAATTTAGTGTTTCAAAATATCCATTGGTCATAGTTGCCCTTTGGATGTGGCTTTTCACTTAAGTTTGAAAGGTTGCATCCTTTCAATTTTGTTTTAAAAAGTTGTGTCTTTTGGAGCCTAAGGGTCGCACCAATTAGATTTAAATCCAATAGTCATAACCCTTTGTGAAAGGGTGTCTCTACACCCTTAAGAGTGTCTTCACAAAGTCTATAAATAGACTTCTGATTTTAAGTTTTGAAATGGATTAGAAAATCAGGTTTCATCTTAAAAATGTGTTCAAGTATTTTCTGGTTCGGGTTAAGACTATAAGTGGTTCGAGCCCGTGTACAGTGAGTGCACCGCTGGGACCAGGTAATAGTCGTTGTATCCTGGAGGTCGATTACTCTGGAAACCTGTTGCACTTGGGATGCTGTCTAAGGGGAGCAAATTCGATTTCAAGCCGAGTGACTCACGTCACGCCTCGACTTATACAAATTGATAAGTTTTTTTTAACTTTCTTATTTTAATTTTATATAATTTTAAATAGTTTTCCAAAATACAATTTCAAACAATCTTGAAATCGAATTTGGTTAGGAAAACTATTTAAGAATTACGGTTGCATCTATTTGGTTGGAATAGCCCAAAACGAAACCACACCAACCCGATTTGTAGGCCATGACTCATATAATCTAGAGTTGTCATATCTCACATAATGGCGAAGATCTTGTAGATACTTATTATGTAAGTTTTTTGGACCACATGTACAAAAGTAAACGTATGCATCGACTGAGCAGGATATACACTGATCTTAACATCCCTGTACAATAAAGATCAACCCATATAATCTAGAACCCTCATATATCATCTAATAGTTAGGATCTTATACATATTTGGTATACATATTTTCTGGACCACCTGTGCAAATCATCTAAAAGGCTTAAAATTATGCACTGATGTTATAGCCTATTGATTGTTTTTATATTTATGTCATTAACAATGTCAGTCTATCATACATAACAAGATCAAGTCATATGTGGTGCCACACCAAGTAGGTATCCACTAATATTCACCATTTGTGTACAATGGGGATTGATCTGGGATGTATATAAAACTAGGATATCAGGGTGGGACACAAGTATTAGGAACTTTTTCAACCACCATGCATGCATAAACAAAGGAGAGCCACTTTCACATAGAATCTTTAAAATATAAATGATAGGAACCATGTGAACCAATGATGATATTATACACACGAACGTTATTATACATGTGCAAATCAGAAAAAAAGAACATCATGATTATTTCATGTTATAAACCTTGCTAGTCATCCTCCCTCAAGTCGTTGCTTGCTTATGCCAAACACACATGATGATCCAAACTGTTCATCTTGGGCTCATTATTGTTGTTGTTGTTTGTATATATAAATTCCGACCCGGATTTCAGATTTGTAACATTGTGAATGGATGACAGTTGTGAATGTGGGGGGATCTAATGGCTTTAAAGCCCTAAGATTTTAAAGAGAAAATAAAAGATTTCCTCATTTCTATTTTCATCTCCAAGGTTCTGTACAGTTAGGATTATTCTAATGTTTATCCTCTAGTTGTGTCTATTGTTGAATGTTTGCATACACCAAAATTCTTGATGCTTAATATTCGTTACATACATCAAGTGTGTCCTTTGATGTTATGTTATAGGGTCAAAATATCATGTTTGGATCTCTGGTTACTATATAATAAGAAACGGTTCATGCAAAAAAAAAAAAAGTTTATCAATCGATGGCTGAGATTATTCTCTACTGTCCACCCATAAGAGTCTAGTAGATGAACCATCTAGATCACTAGGGTGATGCTTCATCTTTATAATGTAATGCTATCTTGATCAGGAAATGGTGTTGATTCTCGCCAAGACTATATATTAGGTACAAAGTTTATTAAACTTTTATTCTAAGAATTCCAAATAAGCGGTCACGATCATCTCTTGGTGGGCAGAAGGAGCGAATCCTTTTAAAAGCAATATCTCTACAATTGTTGTTATAAACTGCTACATGAGTAGTGTATATCCTGTTTAATTTAGCATAATTTAAGTTACGTTGATGTTAACATAAAGTTGGGTGATGTTACTCATGACTCATTAATTTTTTTTGTTAATTAAGTGAGAAATGCAATACTCTCAAATAGGAAAATATTCTAAAAGTTCTCATGTTAGGACGGTTCATGTGTGAGAGATCCCGACCACCTAGTAGGGCTATAGATAAACAGGCTCTGTTTAAAAGCCAAACATGAACGCTAATAAGAAAGACATTCTCTTACAAGTGTATATGGTAAGTGGATTGGCCAAATTGGACAGGGCATTGTTTATAATGAAATACATATATTGCTTAGATCGAATCCCTCACACGTGTTGCAAGTCATGTGAAGTAGGCATAACACTTCTCATTGATGGAATAGTTATCTGTCACATGATTCATGCTTATTTGGAATTATAATTTTAGATCATCTTTATGTCATCTATGGTGCCTACTGCATGCATAGAATCTATGATCCAAAATATCAATCTTAATTATGTCATTTTTCATATGGTACATGTAAGAGTGAAAATATTATTTAGTGTGTTTTACCTTTAATGGCCTAAATGGAGAGGTATTTATATCAGACACATGACACATGTAGATGATGCATCAATGCTAGTCATTGATGGAAGTAGCATCATGTGACGGCAAAAGGTCAAAAGGTGAATAGTAAAAATAACAATAAAAATAAAAATACGTTTATGGTTTTCAACTAAGGAAATTAGTTGGAAAGACCCACTAAATGCATAGTCTGAATTCACCGCTAGATGACAATTGGATTATAGTTACAATTCATTTTAGATGTGGCTCATCATTGGTTGTTCTATAGAATGATGGTTCTCACATGCCTTGATTGGAATGACTTTAATGGACATGATCAGATCGATAATTAAGTCAATTAAACCATGAGACTAGTTATAACTATATTCTTATATAAATAATCACATTTTCTTCTTGTACGAATAAATCCGCTAGTAATCACATTCATCATCAACATCGTTCTATGGTAGGATCCAATACTTTTTAGGAAAATATTATTTTCATTCAATCATATGCCAATCTAAAACACGTGTTAGATCTAGTCAATTCATATGATAGTTCCTATGAAATCCTCAAACTTAAAATTTGGTTAATCGGTTTATCGGGTAGGCCATAGATATATCTATCTATGTTAAATATGAAATTGTGGGGGTGCGCTTTGTAACAACCCGGATCTTCAGGACCCGAGTACATGACCCGTTTCCCAAAAACCCGAGTGTTAACCTTAACTGATGGTCAAATTTGAGTATACATATTTCGTTTTATCAGAGTAAGCAGATGAGCGTAGAATGGACAAGTAAGCATAAGAGAAATTTTCATTTATGTTGAGAATATACAAGTGGTTGCCCATAATGACTTATACAAACCAATGTCTTGATATAACAATTACAAGAATCCATATGATTTAGTACATGAAAAATAACATAAGAATGTAAACATAAGCTGCAAGATCGCGCAGCTCCTTGAGGTAGATACAACCATGGAACCCTGGCATTTGTACTCGGCTCCACATCAGCCTGAACCTGAAAGTCACTTAAGCCACCTGTGCTACCTGTACGGTTACTTCTTCTTCTCTCTCTCTTCTTCTTCTACTTGCTCTCATTCCTCTCTTTTTCTTCTTCTCCTGCTAGAATGTCCAGCAAGACACGGACCCAGTCCAAACCCATCTTGGCCGAGTCAAACTCGGTTCCCACCGAGTTGACTCAACAGCAACCCTGCCTCAACCTCACTTTCTCTCTTTTGTTTCTCTCTTCTTTCTTTTCCCATTTTTCTTTCTCACTCTCTTTCCTGCTCTCTTTCACCCGACCAACCACGGCGCAGTCCCGCCCTAACACGAACCGAGTCGGCCGACTCATTCGTCATTGACATCGGCCGAGTGCACCGCACACCCCTCCTCTCTTCTCCTTCTGACACTCTTTCCCTGGCCTTTTTCGAAGCCAGGACGCAAGCCACACCAGTCCAATTTGGACTGCCCATGGCCACCACTCAACGGCAGGTGCACACAGCCCGAGTCGAGCTCACCTCCCGCTCTCTACTTCTCTCTCTCAGTTCTTCCATTTCCTTCTTCTTTCTTCCCTTTCTTCTTTCTTTCTGCCCAGTTAGGATCGTCCCACAGAGGCCGCCAATCCAGCCAGCCTCGGACCAGACCCGGCAGCGGTCGGGTCGAGATGGTGCGGTGCAGCAACTGCACCACCTTCTCTCCCTCATCCTTCTTTCTCCTTCTTCCTTCTTTGTTTCTTTCTCTCTTTCTTTCTTTCTTTTTCTTTTCAGACACGTCCCACAAGCTTGGACGAGGCCAAAACCATCAGCAGCCGACTGCTTCTTGGTGGAGAAGAAGACCGCCATTAATGGCAGATTCTCTCCTGTCAATTCTTCCTTCATTCCGCGAGCATGGGGTAGTTCCTAGGGGTACACTGGAGCTCGGAGGGTGGGTGGAATGGAGCTTGAACGTCGTTTGGTTGGTGGGTTCGAATGGAGAAGAAAATGGTGGATTTTCGAGTTGAGGCAAGGGAGTGGGAGAGAGACCCGTTGCAACTCCCTATTCTCGACTTAAATCGAGCCCTAAGCTCTCTCAGGGCCGTTGGATGAGGACTGGATGGCCCGGATTGAATACAGCCGATCGGTTTTCTCAAAACTGTGGGAGGGAACTAAAACCATCCCTGGTTTTGCAAGGAACGCCCTAAAGCAAAAGAAACGGCCGAGATCGTTCTGGGATGGACGTTCGAGATAAGAGGATTTTCTCCTCACTCGGATCGTTGAGCTGGCAGCAGCGAGGCAGTTTCCATTTTCGGAAACTAGTGTTAGTAGGGCCTCCTTGCATCGAGATTTGTGTGCCCAAACGCACCAGAAAATTTGTCATAACCGTTGGGTTTTCGTGGGGCCCCTCGTGTGAATCCAATGGACGGTTTGGATCATCAAGGTGGGTCCCGATTTGTGGGCCATGGTGGGTCGAAAACGGACGATGTCCGTCTGCTCTTTCAAACGAGGGAAAAAGGAGGGAAATCCCTCCTGTTTTTAGAAACGTCGGGTCAGACCCGCTGACCGAGCTTCCACGGTCCCGTGGACCGTGAGTGCATGCATCTCACGTGCACACTCATCAAAGGTGGGGCCTACAAAGATGGTGTTGATAAATCCACGCCATTCATTCTATTTGGTAGGCCCTTCCATAGCCTTTTACCAAAGGTGGGACAGATCCAAGGCCCAGGTGGGCCATACGAGTTGATTTCTAACTCTAATGGTGGGTTTCCATCGATCTAACGGTCGGATTATCTTGAAAATGAACGACAACGGTCCAAAGATCATAATGGGTCATTTTGTAGACTTTCCTAATAGATTACCAATTAAATATTAATATTAATATAAATTTTATTGTTATTGTATATTACTTATAATTAAAATGATTAAAATCTCATACATATACATGAATATAATTTTTAATATTAACATATTACTAATTACATGTTGTTGTTCACGCATTTATTAATATATATAATTCATAATATACTATATCATATTTAATTAAAATTACATTTGTATTTAATAATATTGTTAAATCCTATTAAAGTATCTAATGATTTTTATATATGTACTTATAAAAGATATTCAATGCTACATTATTATTTGTAATTTGATTTTATGCTGTGAAATTATTATTCCTTATATTCATTTAAAAAAAATATTATATTCATAATATTTATATACATTAAATACATATATATCGTTTTAGCATGAAATTTTAAATCTTTACAAAGTACATACATTTCATGATGTATATATTTAGGTTGCATTATTTATATATTTATATTAAATTAATTTACATGGTAACACTCGAGTACTGGAAAGTACGGGGTGTTACACGCTTGAATACATTTAGATAAACCACTTGATGTTAAAATCAAATAATATGCTAGGTCCTGTTTTTATACTGCAACAAAAAACTCGTTTTGAATCCGCGCTTTCTTCTTGCCGCATCAGTTAGGTGTCTTGACTTCAGGCGGAGGAATTCTATACACAACATAGTGAGTGAATAAGAGTGTTATTAGATCATATAAGTGTGTGAGTTTGGGACTGTCGGAATAGAATACCCAAGACCCCATAAGCTAAGAACACCTCGAGGCAACCTGACGCTCAAGTTTCCCATCTTTACCAAAGGCAAACAGCTTCAAGAAAGACAGTTTCTAGAATGATTCGTAAATATAAAAAGCTCTATGAAATATAAGTTTAGTTAATGAATATTTGATAAATGAGTTGACATGAAGGTTTATACCAAGAAAGGTATATGATGAATGTTGTAGATCAATATGCACATGTGTTACATTGACATCATGTAGGTTTTAGAAACAAGATATCTGGAATCAAATTGATTACATGTTTTGATGATCTAATTAGTAGCCATCGAATAAATGGTCAGAAAGAAAATTGTTAATGGTTTGAATTCAAAAGATGATTGTTGGGTTAATAGGATTTTCAGGCTATATTTTATTCTCATTGGAGGTTGGATTTGGACATTTGGGATTGGTATTCATATGAGACTATAAGTTCATTTAATGAACTATGTTGTTTTATCATCAACAAATGTATCTATTAGCCAAATTTATGCACCTATGGAGCCCATTGTTCAATCCATCCATATTCAGTTACTAAATATCCATTGATTGTATTGAATTCTAATCACTAATTGATAAATTGGTCAACCTTTCATGTGTTAGGAAACATATAATAACATGATTATGTTGCGATATGATTACATGAAAGTTATACTCTATTTTAATTGCCATATGTCTATGCATGACAGATTACTCCAACCTATTTGTATTGCAGATACAATAAGGTCGATTGACCTTACCACCAGTTAGTTGAATGGTGGGCTAGTGAAGTTACTTGAATTATAAGAATACATTCAAAGCTAAGAAAGTTAGTTGTATTCAGAGCCAGTGATACGACAACTACCATAATAAAAGTGATGCTCGGTATCTGTTACTTGATGGAGTCATAATTGTTGACACTGTGAGGTTAGTTGTATTCAGAGCCAGTGATACGACAACTACCATAATAAAAGTGATGCTCGGTATCTGTTACTTGATGGAGTCATAATTGTTGACACTGTGAGGTTAGAAATGAGTTCAGTATGCTTTGGCTTAAGATCTGAATAATCAAATATGCTGCAACTAACTGTCAAAGACTTGATTGAGGAGTAAAAGGAAGAATCAGCCTAGGCAGAGGCTCATTTATGAGTAGCTAGTTGGTAAGGCAATAGCTTGCCAATACGATGATCCATATCTGATCTGAAAGGATGATTAGCCACAATGAGACTAAGACATGGCCAAACACGTATGAGAAGAAAGACTAATGGAGTAATGACAGGTGGAGGTAAAAGGCCTACGGGTCATAAATCCTTTAACCAAGTGACCATCTAAAAGATTAGTCAATGATACATCGAAGGGAATGGGGCTGAACCTAATATATGAGCTACCAGTGTTGGCAACCCAACCTATACAAGTAGAGATCCTATTATATAAGTTCAATGGGTAAACAACAAGACACGAGGTAGACGATTGCACTGATATAAATGAGCCCCTTCTATGGTGTACAGTGCGAGCAACAATGAAGAATGATGAGTTTTTAGAACTCTTAATGAATCCATAGCCATATATTTGGTGGTGTAGACAGTTGCTGCATACACTTAATGGAATTCACCTATATGGGTGTGGAGGTGGAGGCCGCTTCATATGAGAATCTAGGCG
The DNA here is from genome assembly GCA_030180095.1 of Magnolia changhungtana. Lineage (NCBI taxonomy): Eukaryota > Viridiplantae > Streptophyta > Magnoliopsida > Magnoliales > Magnoliaceae > Magnolia > Magnolia changhungtana. The sequence goes on from JASAUF010000611.1 coordinate 1,225,440, forward strand.
AATTCTCTAGAGCACTCATGAAATCCAGGTAATGGTGCATGGCCGAAACGCACCGAACCGCAGAATCACTTGTAGCGGAAAAGTTGTGTGAGTGGCATGTACTTGCGATCTACATCAAAAGGAATCGGGTTTAAGACTATGGTGTCACCTGATTCCTGTAAACCTGTCATGTTTACTCTAATGTCGGTTCAAGTCTATGGTGACACCGGCACCATTACACAACTCTTCCATCTTAACTTAAAATGTCAAAAATTTTGAAACATGTGGGGGATTGTTGTATTTTAAAATAATTTAGTGTTTCAAAATATCCATTGGTCATAGGTGCCCTTTGGATATGTCTTTTCACTTAAGTTTGAAAGGTTGCATCCTTTCAATTTTGTTTTGAAAAGTTGTGTCTTTTAGAGCTTAAGGGTCGCACCAATTGAATTTAAATCCAATAGTCATAACCCTTTGTGAAAGGGTGTTTCTACACCCTTAAAGGTGTCTTCACAAAGTCTATAAATAGACTTCTGATTTTAAGTTTTGAAATGGATTAAAAAATCAGGTTTTATCTTAAAAATGTGTTCAAGTATTTTCTGGTTCGGGTCAAGATTACAAGTAGTTCGAGCCCGTGTACAGTGAGTGCACCGCTGGGACCGGGTAATAGTCGTTGTATCCTGGAGGTCGATTGCTCTGGAAACCTGTTGCACTTGGGACGCTGTCTAAGGGGAACAAATTCGATTTCAAGCTGAGTGACTCACGTCACGCCTCGACTTATACAAATTGATAAGTTTTTTTTAACTTTCTTATTTTAATTTTATATAATTTTAAATAGTTTTTCAAAATACAATTTCAAACAACACGTGCCCCCAAAAGCAGTGGATCCCGGCCTTGCATGCCGTGTAAAATACTCAAACGTTCACGTGGCCTCTAGGGTTCTACGACTAGGCAGTGGCCCCGAAGGGTTAAGTCAAAAGGTCCTGAAATTTACCGTTTCAAGCAGGACCACACACCGTTGGTATTGTGGCAGATTGTGATGCTTCATGCACATTCACATACTGCACACGTGGGAACATGTAAATCGATTTTAACCGTTCAAATTATGGGCCATGATTTGATGGATCAATCAACCAAACGATACGTTGAAATAATGTTCTAATTAAATAAGAAAGAATCAACCGTCCATATTCAATAACTGTCATATCTATAGTGGGCCCCAGTCCTTGAACGGTTTATTTTGACGTTCATGTATGCCACTTGTATAATTTTGAGTGCGTGAGTGTAGATCACCAAACTCGGCCAAACATCAGCTAAAAATACCTTTGACAACTTTAGAGTCCTAATCAATTGGATGAATTTTTAAAAAGGGCCTTTGCTTTTATCTTAATCAAGAGAACAATTAAAATTAAAGAGCTTTAGAGTTGACCAAATCTAGATCCGACCGTCCATCTAGTAGGACCCATCAGGTAGTATCTCATGTTTGAAAATAATATGGAATAATATGGAATGGATCACCGTTAACGTACGAACGGTGTCCTTCAAATGGAGATTTTGGAAACGGATGGTGTTCTCCATTTGGTTTGATTTTCAACTTAGAGACATTTAATAACAAGACCCACCAGATGGACAGTTTGGATTCGTTGTCCAATTTGCAGTGTGTCGAATGTGGATAGATGAATTTTCATTGCTCATACAATCCGCTGGACGGTGGGCTTCTTTGAAGAGCCATTTGGGAGTTCCAACCTGATTTGTTTGAGTCGAGACAGACAACCATGCATATATCCCCAAACGTGAAGGATTGGGCCCGGTTAAGGTGGCGTTTGGCGCGGGGTATTAGATGGAATTAAATAGGATAGAATTACTAGTCTGGTGCAATTCCATCCATCATTTGGAGAGGATGGAAATTAAGGTAGGGATTAGGCATTTAGTCCCATGGAATTATATGTGGTCTCAGGTAGGATTTTTGTGGATTTTGAAATCCACTACACATGCATGCCCCACATTAATGCATGCGTTTATCCGTGCTGCCCATCTATATACACCGGATACATGTGACATTTTGGTTATATATGTATACAAGTAAAATGACATTTAATCCGTTGATTATAATTCCATGGTCCACCAAACATGATTTTGCTTAATCCGGTGTTCTCCCTTGAGCAAAAATTGTATCCAAAATATGGAAATGGATGGCTACAGTACCATGGAATTTCCTGACATGCAATCATTATACAATAATGATGTTAATCCCATCTAATACAATTCCGGACCAAACGCACCCGTTGTTTGATACTTGGCTAAAAATCAGATCTAATCGATTGAAACAATGCATATGAGACAACTAATTTGCAAAATATGTATTTGTCAAAGTAGCATATGTGTCTGCATAGGATCTAATCTATCCATCGGGTGGGCCCAACCATATAAGCTCTCGTTGACACGAAAATTTTCATACTAAGAAAAAGGACCCACGCCCATCGTGTCATATGGAGAAATTATCATTTTGCATGTGTCAAAAGAAAAGATGACTTAAGAGTAGCCTATCTGGCAAAGGCTCCGCGCTATGCCGAGTGCCTCTTAGATCATGTCACGCCGTCGAGGCAAGCGCAAAGGTTCCAACCTAACAAATTTGTTGCTTTCAAGAGTGAGAAAAGCAAGCCGCATGTCCACACTTCATTGAAGAGGGAAACATTTAGAGGGACTTTTAAATCATTCAGATGACACTTCATAGTAAGAAATTTCATGTGCAGATGCTCACCAAGGTGAACTTCACTTGCTTGACATTCTGTCCCTCCGGAGGGCCCTACACCATGCATGTGGCCTCTTGGGGATCATTGTGGCCATATGCACTAAGCCTTGAAAGGATAAGATTTTGTGCCATGATGCATACCTATTGCAACATTTGTGCCAAGGTGCGGAGCACTTCTTCAAACCCTCGTCCAAGGGATTAAAGGCACAACTAATGTGAAACCAGCCTCTTTTACAACTTTTCACATGTGCCAGGGCATAGATCTATAACATCTATGCCTAGTGTAGAAGGTTCTATCACCAAATGACAGATGCTAGAGGGTCAACATCGCCTCATCTCCAACATATATGGCCCATGGCATTGCTAGAATGACAACGCTTGTGTACATTAAGTGAGAAGGAAGAATCCTCTTTCGATTCTTTCCTTGATCTTAGATGATTTATTATCTTGTATATATCTTTCCTTTCCTAATTTATAGGGTAATTTCAACTGTATATATTTTGTTTATTTGTTTCCTATTATATAGGATCTTCCAATTGTACATACATTCTATATAATGAGAATCAATCACCTTAATATTCATGAAGGATTCCAGCCACTCTATCCACGGGTCTTTGAACCTCTATATGGTATCAGAGAATTTTGTTTCTTCTTCAATCCACTGTGAAAAATGGAAAAAAATGACGGATTTTGAGACGGTTCTGGACCGTCTCTAAAATTGCTTGGTTTAAAGACGTTTTAAGGACGGACATAAACTATCTCTAAAATTCTAGACGGCCCTTGACCGTCCTTAACATTGTCTTAAAAATTTTAACGTCCACAAATCATTTAAGACGGCCAAAATCCGTCATTAACTGGGGATAAAAGATGGCTATAGACCGTCTGTAATAAGAGTCTTTAACCGTCTTATGTTCGGAAATTTGAGACGGTCAATGATCGTCCGCATTAGAGACGGTCATTGGCCATCTTTTACTGATAATTTGAGACTGTCAACAACCGTCTCTATTAGAGACGGTCACTGGCCGTCTTTTACTAGCAACTGAGACTGCTTGAAGCCAGCCGTATTAGAGACGGTCGTTGGCCATCTTATTTTGAGACTGACAAAGGCCGTCTTAATTAGAGACGGTCTTTGGCCGTCTTATAGCAGTCATTTGAGACTGTAAAAAACCGTCCATATTAGAGACGGTCCTAAACCGTCTCTAATGCTCTTGCCACCATTAAAGTTGTGAATTTCGGCTCTAATGCTCCTGCCACCATTAAAGCTGTGAATTTCGAAAAAAAAAAATAAATTTTGAGAAGCTTAGAAAAAATAATTGACAATGTTTAAGAAAATTTTAGATGTTGAAAAAAAATAAACTATAATTGTATAAAAATCTAGATTTTGAAAAAAAAAAAATTAAGAACTTTGAATAATGTTAATAATTTTGAAGCAAAAAAAGATTTCAATAAAAAAATGATATTTTGAAAACGAAAATATAAAAAATTAAACAAAATTGTGAAAAAATTGACAACTTGTAAAATATATATATATTTAAAAAAGAAAACTAGATTTTGTATTTTGACAAGAAAAATTAAAAAGTTGTATAACAAGATTTTGATAAAAAAATGATACTTTGAAAAAGAAATTTTTAAAAATTAAACAAAGTAGTGAAAAAATTGATAAAATGTAAAAAAAAAAAAAAATTTTTTTTAAAAAAGAGAACTAGATTTTGTATTTTGACAACAAAAATTCAAAAGTTATATAACAAAAGTGAGATTAAAAAAATGATATTTTGAAAAAGAAAATTTCAGAAATTATACAAAATTGTGAAAAAATTGACAAATTGTAATATATATATATATATAAAGAAAACTAGATTTTGTATTTTGACAAGAAAAATTGAAAAGTTAGATAACAAAAGTGAGATTTTGATGATCTGTTGTATATCCTTGTCGCCCCTATGTTTCTCCAACCCATTTTTGGGCTGGGTATAAAAAATTGTATAGATTTAAATCTTAAGTGGACCACACCACTAGAGAGAATAATAATATAGTACGTTGCCATTAAAAATTATAAAGAGCTCATCGTAAGGTTTTAGTAATGTTTATTTGCAATCCAACTTGTTGATAATGTAAAGAAGATCTAGATGAAGGTAAACTACAAAGATCAAATTGATCCAAAACTTTTGTGGCCTTCAAAAGGTTTTTAATAGTTATTCATCATTGTTTTGATTGGTATGACCCACCTGAGCTTATTGAGTTCTCATGATTTAAAATCACATCCTAAAATATGATGGAAAAATATATGGACGGTGTCGATATACATAAAATATATCAAGGTGGGCCCTACACGGTTAAAGTAACACCCATGAGGGCCCGTTTGGCTGGGCGGATTAGAAGGGATTGGATGGTATTGGAAGGGATTGGAAGTTTAAATCCCGGGATTGGCAGGGAGTGCCAAACAGGCTGGGTGACCTAATCGCGGGATATAGCAATCCCATGGATCTTAAGACAATCCACTGACAACACCATCATTACCTTTAGGGCCTATTTGGCTGGACAGATCCCACGGTATTAGGAGGGATGAGATCGACAATATCCTGGGATAGGCATGACGTGCCAAACAGACCCAGTGAACTTGTCCTGGGATAAGAGCAATCCCATGGATCTTAAGACAATCCACTGACATCACCATCATTACCTTAAAATTGATCCTATCCCTTGGTTGGATGGATTGGAAGGTAAAATCCCAAGATATGCAGGGCATGCCAAACAGACCCAGTGAACTTGTCCCGGGATATAAGCAATCCCATGGATCTTAAGATAATCCACTGACACCACCATCATTACCTTAAAATTGATCCCATCCCTAGCTCCTAATACCATGGGATCTGCCCGGCCAAACAGGCCCTTAAATCCCATCCAATCCACCCTAATCCATTCAAATTTTCCTATGACGTGTTTGTTAGAGGGATTGGAAGGGATGGGAAGGTTTAATCCCGGGATTAGCCGGGCGTGCCAAACAGACTCGACATAGCAATCCCGTGATATAGCAATCCAAGACAATCCACTGACAACACCATCATTATTCATTACCTTGAAATCCATGCCATCCACACTAATACCATTCAATCCCTTCCAATCCTCCAGGCCAAACGGGCCCAAAAGGAGTTACCTAAATAGTGAAATGGTATTATAATGGCCCGTTTGGCCGGTCGGATTGGAAGGGACTGGATGGTATTGGAAGGGATTGGAAGTTAAATCCCAGGATTGATCGGGCGTGCCAAACAGAGTCGGTGATCTTATCCTAATCCCATGGATCTTAAGACAATCCACCGACAACACCATCATTACCTTTAAATCCCATCCAATCCACCCTTATCTGTTCAAATTTTCCTGGGACATGTTTGGTTCGAGGGATTGGAAGGGATGGGAAGGTTTAATCCTGGATTGGCCGGGTGTGCCAAACAGACTGGATATAGCAGTCCAGTGATATAGCAATCCCATGGATCTCAAGACAATCCACTAACAACGCCATCATTACCTAGAAATCCATGCCATCCACCCTAATACCATTCAATCCCTTCCAATCCACCGGCCAAACGGGCCCTATGGTCACCTCATGGGAACTTCCCATGAGGTTAATCTGTGTGCGCCCCACCATGATGTATGTAGAACATCAACACCATGCATTTGATGTCCCCTTAAAGTCCAAAAATCAGTCGTATACGAAACTCAGGTGGGCCATAACATCTAAAACTATGTGAAGACATCCCAAAAACATATAAAAGCATTTAATTGGTGGGGCCCACATGAGTTTTGGATGTGTATGAAACTTGGCCTGACTCCTCATCCAAGTGGGACACACATAATGAATGGTTTGGATCTATGAACCACATCTAGGTGGGCCCAATAAATGATTATGAATGTTTTAATCGGAGGGTAACCCTCTCAACTATAGTATGTGGTGTGGCCCACCCAAGTCATGGATTAACTTTAATTTTTAAGCTCGTGGCCCAAAGTCATGGTTTATCCACACCGTCAATCTATTTTTCCAGATCATTTTAGTGGTTGAGTCCACAATTAAAGCATATCCAAAGCTCAAGTGGACCATACCACAGGAGACAGTGGGAATAATGATTTCCACCGTTGAAATCTTCCTATGGCTTACAGTGATTTTTATTTGTCATCCAACCCGTTCAATAGATCACAAATACATGGATGAAGGGAAAACTAAAATATCAACTTGATCCAAAACTTTAGTGGCCTCCCAAAATTTCTCAGTGGTAGACGTTCAATTTATACTGTTTCCTATGATGTGGTCCACTTCAGATTTTTATAGGCATCAATTTTGAGCTTATGTAATAAAATTATATGTTAAAATGGATGGATGGAGTGGATAAAATGAATAAATCATGGTGGCCCCATAGGATTTACTCAATACGCTTAGGGTATAAGGGACTCTATAGGGTCTAAAAAAATATACGTGCCTTATCTAAGCCGTCTATATGTTTTAAAATATTATTATAGGGCATTAAACCAAAAATCATGTAGATTGAAGGCTAAATGGAGATTAAATCACATGTGTATGCTATAATGGGGAAAGGATTGACCACTCCCCCTGACACCAGCCATTGGCTGGTGGTCAGTGCTCTGTGGGGCCCACCATGATGAATGTGTATCATCCATGCCATCCATATATTTTTATATATCATTTTATGATATGATAAAAAGGAAAAAAGAATTATATCTCAATCTCAAGTGAACCACATTACAGGAAATAGTGTTAAATGAATTTTGACCATTAAAAACGTTTTGGGGGCCATAAAAGTTTTGGATCAAGCTGATATTTATCTTTTCCCTTCATCTGGGTCTTTATGACCAAATCAATAGATTGGATGTCAAATAAACAGTACGGTGGGCCTTAAGAAGATTTTAATTGTGAATATCCATTTATTATTTTTGTCTTGTGGTGTGGCCCACCTAGGATTTATATCCCCATAGTTTTTTGTATCAATCACTAAAATGATCGGTAAAAATGGATGAACGGAATGGATGAAACATGTACATCATGGTGGGGCCCACAGAGCACCGACCATCAGCCACGGTCCGCCCAAATTTTGGGCGCGCGCTCAAAACAGAGCCGCGCCCATGTCTCCCCCATTTCAATGCCCTCCCTTTGCCCTCTCTCTCTCTCTCTCTCTCTCTCTCTCTCTCTTTCTCTGTCGTCGTCCGGCTTGTCCCAGACACCCGCGCCGAGTCTCTCTCTCTCTCTCTCTCTCTCTCTCTCTCTCTCTCTCTCTCTCTCTCTCTCTCTCTCTCTCTCTCTTTTTTCTCGTCGTCGTCCGGCCGGGCCCCGCACACCGCGCGCCGAGTCTCTCTCTCTCTCTCTCTCTCTCTCTCTCTCTCTCTCTCTCTCTCTCTCTCTCTCTCTCGCCGTTCTGTCCCCCGACACCGCGCGACTCTCAGCTTCTTCCTACCCCGACTCTCTCTCTCTCTCTCTCTCTCTCTCTCTCTCTCTCTCTTCCTCACTTGCATCATCTCCGGATCTGGTGCGGCCAGCAGCCCTGCCCTTCATCTCTTCCCCGGCCAGGTACTCATTTCTCTATTTAGGTTTTTAATTTTTAGATCTGTAAATCCGCAGTGGGGGTTCGTTGGCCATGTCTGTTAAACAATGGGACCAATGATCTAGATGGCCTGGGTTGCTATAGATGTATACCATGTATACAATGGATGCAGACATAGTATAGTCTTGCCATTCATCAGTTGTTGTGAATGTTTAAGGTGTGCACAACATGTGTTTGATGAAATGTCTCTGCCGGATAAGGTAGATTGCATACTTTGTAACTCAGCATGTGAGTAAACTCTATGGGGCCACTGTGATGTGTGTGTCTTATCCATGCAGGCCATCTATTTTTCAACTCATTTTATGGCATGAGCCCAAATGGAAGCATATCCAATGCTCAAGTGGGCCCACCACAGGAAATAGTAGGAATCAAAGACCCACTGTTGAAAACTTCTTAGGGCAGCAGAAGTTTCGAATCAAGCTGATATTTGTGTTTTCTCTATGTCTATGTGAGTTATGAACAAGTTGGGTGACAAATAAACATCGCTGTGGGCCCTATGAAAGTCTTAATGGTGGATGTCATAATCCCCACTCTTTCCTGTGTGTGGTCCAGCTGAGCTTTGGATAAAATGAGGATTGCTGGTCTATAATGTCCACTATAAAGCAATCGCAACCAGAGCTGGAGGCTAAAATGTGCTTACAGACGATTTGAGGCTAAAACGAGGATCAAAACTGGAGGCTGTTTATGATTAGTTGTAGGCTGAAAGGGATGGGGGATGATCTATGATTAGTTATTGGTTGAAAAAGTGGTATCCTAGGTATGGATTATTTTGGTGTGGCCCACCAAAATCACGGGTAATCCTGATTTTTTTGCCTTTAAGCTTAACATTGAACTATATATTTAATGTTCAGAGTAGATAATGTTCCTTTCATCTAAATTAAGAGACTGTATTGTTCATGAGGGACCTAGGGACTTTATTGGTGGGCCCACCATTATGTGTATGCGAAATCCACTCCAACCATTAGATGAGCAATTAATCCTAGTTGAGGCGTAGAGAAATAAAAATAAAAAATCGGGCTGACTCATGATTCGGGTGAGCCAAGGCAAAGAAGGCAGTTGAGGAAAGAAGTCTACACTTGATTTTTACAAGGCCTATTGTGATAATTATGTGAAATCCACTCCAATCAGATAGAAAACCAAAATTTAGGTATGTCTTAAAACTCAGACTCATCATGATTCAGGTAACCCTACCAAGGAAAACAGTTTGGAGGGCTATCATTGTCCAGTACATTATTTTCAATCACCCGTTTCAATTGAATCATGGATGGGAGTGATTTTTGGGACCTTGGCCTAGCATGAGGTGACTTTCCTGATGGTCAGGGTGGATTTTACATAAACATGGTAGCTAGTGAGGCTCACCCAAGTGGATGACCCATTTGCTTGCACACCCACGGCCCTTAAAAAAAATGCAAAGGGAGTGGAATTTTAATTAATCATATGGATTAATTAGGTAGCTTTTTGAAAACCTGTTTGAAAAAGGCAGCGAAATGTAAAATCTACATTAATTAAGTAGAAATGCTCCAGTGCTCTTAGAGATAATTTGTAGTGCTACTAGTTGTTCAATTGAACATCTTGATTGTTAGATCTGAACTGTCCTTTGGAGTCAAAAATAAATTATATAGGCTACTTAACAAAATCAGACTAACTGGATGATCCAATCCATCTTTGATTTGACCAAACTTTCTACATCCATCCTTTCCCAAGCCATGGATGGTATGGTTAAGATTGTATGACAAAAGTGATTCTTTATAAACATAAGTAATCCAAGATGGGCCATAGGAAATAGATGGGTGAAATTGTTGATTGGACTATGTAACGGTCTAGACCATCCATATTAAAGACTACTAATGAAATACTTATGTTTTAGATTAATGTTATGTTTGCAATGTAGGCACAAAAAAACTTCATTACAACAAGTATTGTTTATTGCATTTTCCTGCTTTTGTTTCCTAAATAACTTCTGAATTATTACTTCTTTCTAATTATTACTTCTTTCTTTTTGTGGATTGAAACTTCATATTTTCATTTAGTGCAAGAATGGTAAGACTTCTTTTCATATTTCAGTCTACATATGTGAGTTAATACTTGAAAACTCATAACTTGATGTAGCCTATAACCTATAACCTATAACCTAAAACCTATAACCTAAAACTTACGCCTAATCATGTGCATATATTTGTGGATATATATAGATCTTTATTTTTTTTTGTGATTGGTGACCACGTGTGGCATGTTTTGACAGTTTATGAAAAGCCACTTTTTTTTATTGTATCTCACTTTTTATATGTTGTATGCACGTGATATTAGATATGGATTTGACGCCCCCGAGCAAGAATTGGATGACGAAAGATATATTGAGTGATGAATACATTAAAGGTGTTGAATCGTTTATTATTTTTGTAAAAAGGAATTCGGGAGGTATTGATTGGTATAGTTGTCCTTGTGCTAGATGTCGTAATGTGCGTGGGAAGAAAATACTAAGTACAGTTTCTGAGGATTTGATTATGAATGTATAGATCAGACATACACAACTTGGTTTTTTCATGGAAAACAACTTCCCAATATGGGTGTCAATGCCAAGGCTCCTAGTACATCTGCCACTGATTGTAATGAAGAGTTGTTGCCCAGAATGGTTGATTTGGTTAATGATGCTTTTGGTCGTGTTCAACCTGATGACTTAGATGCATGTATGAATGAGGTCAATGAGGAACATGGTAGTCAGCCTCAAGATGACATAGACAATGATACTCAGTACAATAAATTATAATTTTGAGCAACATTTGCTGCATCTCATGTACAACATTTGTCGCGATCAAATGATATAATTATTATTTTTAAAGATAAAAGTAGCATTATTATTTACATGAAACCATTATTTTATTTATAGGCCCACCGTCGATTTGGTGAACCGTCAAGTATTCGAGAAGACTCTGCAATAACTCCATCGATGGAACAAATTTACCAATTGAGAGATATCCGTGGTCGGACAGTTGCTAGTGGGCGGATGGTGTCAGATACTACAGGCATCCCTCCAGAATGCATCAGAGTTGTAATAGATGATATCAATGTTCGCACAGCAGAATTGTTTAATGATGACAGGACATTTGAAGATATTCGGTTGGGTGAAATTGTTGTTTGGCCCAAATTCCTGATGAGAATTTGAATATTCAGTAGTTTCGTTCAACTTTTTGAACTCTAGGACATTTTGTATGACAAAAACTTGATTATTCACTAAAATCTTTTTTTGATCAAGTTGCCTTTTTTATTTATTTAATCTTTAGCATCCTTTTTATTAATTATGGCTTGTTGTCATTTGTTTTTTATTAACCAAGTTATTAAAGGACTTCAATTTCAAATGTAACTGAAGTATTGACAGAACATTGTCTCTTGTTGTAGTACGAGATGTAACAAGAATATACATTGATTGTGTATTAGTTCTTTTTTTAAATGCACCAACCAGAAACGATTTGAGATGACGTTTAATGATACTTTGTTAAATATGAAATTTATGACCTTTAGTAACTTCGTTAATTAAAAAGAACTACGTAGTGGTACGTAGGCAGCCGTTCATAATGTACTAGAATATCGGTGCAGCCACAAATCTTTTCTCCTTTGAATTGTAACAAACTGTATCAATTGCATTTTTCTCTATCATACAGGTTGTGGCTATCAAAGATATAATATCACCTCCTTATAGGGAAACATTTAATGATGTGTACAGGTAAATTCATTTTTTTTATTCCTTGTATTGTTTCTCAGTTATATTTGTGTTGGTTTCAGAGTACAGGTCCAATTATATTTGTGTTGGTTTCAGAGTACAGGTAGCGATAGAAATTGTTGGTCAATTGTAGCTTGTAGACAAAAGGATGAGTAACCAACAATACAAATATGGGAGGCCTTCCCCAAGTATCCAGATGCTTTTAGATATATTTATGTTGTTTTTAAATGTATTTGCTCGAAATTAATGGAGCAGACCCGGATGTGCGTCGGAGCTATCCAGATGAGTGGGGGTCCCTGGAAAGTGGGAACCGCTGTAATGACCATGATGAAGCTGTCCATTTCCTATGGACAACATTGGAAGGGCCTGGCCATTTGGACAGGCCGTGTTTATGTATTTACTCGAAATTAATGGAGCAGACCCGGATGTACGTCGGAGCTATCCGGATGAGCGGGGGTCCCTAGAAGGTGAGAACCGCTAACCATGATGAAGCTATCTATTTCCTATATATGGACAGCATTGGAAGGGCCTGGCCATTTGGACAGGCTGTGTTTATGTATTTGCTCGAAATTAATGGAGCAGACCCGGATGTGCATCGAAGCTATCCGGATGAGCGGGTGTCCTTGGAAGGTGGGAACCGCTGACCATGATGAAGCTGTCCATTTCCTATGGAAAGCATTAGAAGGGCTTAGCCATTTGGACAGGCCGTGTTTATATCTGTATTTGCAGGGACCACACCCTTAACCTATAATCTAAACCTATTCTCGCATCCCAAAACCTATAACTACAACTTAAACCTTAACCTAAACCTATAACCTATAACCTAAACTTAATTCCCTAAACTTTAACCTACAACCTAACCTATTCTCAAATTCCTAAACCTAAACCTACACCTAATCCTAATCTCAACTCCCTAACCTAAACCTAAACCTAAACTTAAAAACCCAAACATAAACCTCATCCCGAACCCGAACCCGATTTCATAAACCTAAACCTTAACCTTAACCTATTCTCAATTCCCTAAACCTATAGCTTATAACCTAAACCTAAACCTTAACCTAAACCTAAGCCTAAAACCTAAATGTATTCTCAAATCCCTAAACCTAAACCTACACCTAATCCTAATCTTAACTCCTTAACCTAAACCTAAACCTAAACTTGAAAACCCAAACCTAAACCCGATCCCGAACCCAAACCCGATTTTCTAAACCTAAACCTTTACCTATTCTCAATTCCCTAAACCTAAACCTTAACCTAAACCAAAACCAAAACCTTAACCTAAACCTAAACCTACACCTACACCTAATCCTAATCTCAACTCCCTAACCTAAACCTAAACCCGAACCCGATTTCCTAAACCTAAACCTAAAACCTAAACCTAAACCTATAACCTATAACTTAAACCTAAACCTAAACCTAAAACCTAAATGTATTATCAAATCCCTAAACCTAAACCTACACCTAATCCAAATCTCAACTCCCTAACCTAAACCTAAAACTAAACTTAAAAATCCAAACATAAACCCGATCCAGAACCCGAACCCGATTTCCTAAACCTAAACCTTAACCTATTCTCAAATCCCTAAACCTACACCTACACCTAATCCTAATCTCAACTCCCTAACCTAAACCTAAACCTAAACTTAAAAACCCAAAAAAAAAAAACCCAAACATAAACCCGATCACAAACCCGAACCCGATTTCCTAAACCTAAACCTTAACCTATTCTCAAATCCCTAAACCTACACCTACACCTACACCTAATCCTAATATCAACTCCCTAACCTAAAGCTAAACCTAAACTTAAAAACTCAAACAAAAACCCAAACATAAACCCGATCCTCGAACTCGAACCCGATTTTTTAAACCTAAACCTTAACCTATTCTCAAATCCCTAAACCTACACCTACACCTAATCCTAATCTCAACTCCCTAACCTAAACCTAAACCTAAACTTAAAAACCCAAACAAAAACCCAAACATAAACCCGATCCTGAACCCGAACCCGATTTCCTAAACCTAAACCTTAACCTATTCTCAAATCCCTAAACCTACACCTACACCTAATCTTAATCTCAACTCCCTAATCTAAACCCAAACCTAAACGATCCCAAACCCAAACCCGATTTCCTAAACCTAAACCTTTACCTATTCTCAATTCCCTAAACCTAAACCTTAACCTAAACCTAAACCAAAACCTTAACCTAAACCTAAACCTATACCTATAACCTTAACCTAAACCTAAACCTATACCTATAACCTTAACCTAAACCAAAACCTATGACCTAAAACCTTAACCTATAACCTATAACCTAAACTTATAACCTTAACCTAAACCTTAACCTATAACACCGAAACCTAAAACTAAATATATTCTCAAATCCCTAAACCTAAACCTACACCTAATCCTAATCTCAACTCCCTAACCTAAACCTAAACCTAAACTTGAAAACCCAATCCCGAACCCGAACTCGATTTCCTAAACCTAAACCTTTACCTATTCTCAATTCCCTAAACCTAAACCTAAACCAAAACCTTAACCTAAACCTAAACCTACACCTATAACCTTAACCTAAACCAAAACCTATGACCTAAAACCTTAACCTATAACCTATAACCTAAACTTATAACCTATAACCTAACCTTAACCTAAACCTTAACCTATAACTGAAACCTAAAACTAAATGTATTCTCAAATCCCTAAACCTAAACCTAAACCTAAATGTATTCTCAATTCCCTAAACCTACACCTAATCCTAATCTCAACTCCCTAACCTAAACATAAACATAAACTTAAAAACCTAAACATCAACCTGATCCCGAACCCGAACCCGATTTCCTAAACCTAAACCTTAACCTATTCTCAATTCCCTAAACCTAAACCTAAACCTAAAACCTAAATGTATTCTCAAATCTCCAAACCTAAACCTACATCTTATCCTAATCTCATCTCCCTTACCTAAACATAAACCTAAACTTGAAAATGCAAGCCGAAACCCGATCCCGAACCCGAACCCGATTTCTAAACCTAAACCTTAACCTATTCTCAATTCCCTAAACCTATAACTTATAACCTAAACCTAAACCTTAACCTAAACTTAAACCTAAAACCTAAATATATTCTCAAATCCCTAAACCTAAACCTACACCTAATCCTAATCTCAACTCCCTAACCTAAACCTAAACCTAAACTTAAAAACCCAAACATAAACCCGATCCAGAACCCGAACCCGATTTCCTAAACCTAAACCTTAACCTATTCTCAATTCCCTAAACCTAAACCTTAACCTATTCTCAAATCCTTAAACCTACACCTACACCTAATCTGATCTCAACTCCCTAACCTAAACCTAAACCTAAACTTAAAAACCCAAATAAAAACCCCAAACATAAACCCGATCCAGGAACCCGAACCCGATTTTCTAAACCTAAACCTTAACCTATTCTCAATTCCCTAAACCTAAACCTAAACCTATAACCTATAACCTAAACCTAAACCTAAAACCTAAATGTATTCTCAAATCCCCAAACCTAAACCTACATCTGATCCTAATCTCAACTCCCTAACCTAAACATAAACCTAAACTTGAAAATACAAACCGAAACCCGATCCCGAACCCGAACCCGATTTCCTAAACCTAAACCTTTACCTATTCTCAATTCCCTAAACCTATAGCTTATAACCTAAACGTATACCTAAACCTTAACTAAAACCTTAACCTAAACCCAAACCTAAACCTATAACCTTAACCTAAACCAAAACCTATGACCTAAAACCTTAACCTATAACCTATAACCTAAACTAATAACCTATAACCTAACCTTAAACTAAACCTTAACCTATAACCTATAACCTAAACCTAAACCTAAAACTAAATGTATTCTCAAGTCCCTAAACCTAAACCTACACCTAATCCTAATCTCAACTCCCTAACCTAAACCTAAACCTAAACTTGAAAACCCAAACCTAAATCCGATCCCGAACCCGAACCCGATGTCCTAAACCTAAACCTTTACCTATTCTTAATTCCCTAAACCTAAACCTTAACCTAAACCTAAACCAAAACCTTAACCTAAACCTAAACCCTATAACCTAAACCTAAACCAATAATCTAAATATATTTCGGAATCCCTAAACACGAACCTACACCTAATCCTAATCTCGACCTTGCTAACCTAAACCTAAACCTAAACTTGAAAACCCAAACCTAAACCCGATCCTGAACCCGAACCCAATTTCCTAAACCTAAACCTAAACCTATAACCTATAACTTAAACCTAAACCTAAACCTAAAACCTAAATGTATTATCAAATCCCGAAACCTAAACCTACACCTGATACTAATCTCAACTCCCTAACCTAAACATAAACTTAAACTTAAAACCCAAACATAAAACCGATCCCAAACCCGAACCCGATTTCCTAAACCTAAACCTTAACCTATTCTTAATTCCTAAACCTAAACCTATAACCTAAACCTAAACCTAAAACCTAAATGTATTCTCAAATCCCCAAACCTAAACCTACATCTAATCCTAATCTCATCTCCCTAACCTAAACATAAACCTAAACTTGAAAATGCATACCGAAACCCGATCCGAACCCGAACCCAATTTCCTAAACCTAAACCTTAACCTATTCTCAATTCCCTAAACCTATAACTTATAACCTAAACCTAAACCTTAACCTAAACTTAAACTTAAAACCTAAATGTATTCTCAAATCCCTAAACCTAAATTTACACCTAATCCTAATCTCAACTCCCTAACCTAAACCTAAACCTAAACTTAAAAACCCAAATATAAACCCGACCCCAGAACCCGAACTCGATTTCCTAAACCTAAACCTATTCTCAATTCCCTAAACCTAAACCTAAACCTAAACCTATAACCTAAACCTAAACCTAAAACCTAAATGTATTCTCAAATCCCTAAACCTAAACCTACATCTAATCCTAATCTCAACTCCCTAACCTAAACATAAACCTAAACTTGAAAATGCAAACCAAAACCCGATCCCGAACCCGAACCCAATTTCCTAAACCTAAACCTTAACCTATTCTCAATTCCTTAAACCTATAACTTATAACCTAAACCTTAACCTAAACTTAAACCTAAAACTTAAATGTATTCTCAAATTCCTAAACCTAAACCTACACCTAATTCTAATCTCAACTCCCTAACCTAAACTTAAACCTAAACTTAAAAACCCAAACCTAAACCCGATCCCGAACCCGAACTTGATTTTCTAAACCTAAACCTTTACCTATTCTCAATTCCCTAAACCTATAGCTTATAACCTAACCCTAAACCTAAACCAAATCCTTAACCTAAACCTAAACCTATAACTTTAACCTAAACCAAAACCTATGGCCTAAAACCTTAACCTATAACCTATAACCTATAACCTAGACTTATAACATATAACCTAACCTTAACCTATAACCTAAAACCTAAACCTAAACCTAAAACTAAATGTATTCTCAAATCCCTAAACCTAAACCTACACCTAATCCTAATCTCGAACTCCCTAACCTAAACCTAAACCTAAACTTGAAAACCCAAACCTAAACCCGATCTTGAACCCGAACCCGATTTCCTAAACCCAAACCTTAACCTATTCTCAATTCCTTAAACCTATAGCTTATAACCTAAACATAAACCTAAACCTAAACCTAAACCTTAACCTAAACCTAAACCTATAACCTATAACCTAAACCTAAACCAATAATCTAAATGTATTCGAAATCCCTAAACCTAAACCTACACCTAATCCTAATCTCAACTCCCTAACCTAAACCTACACCTAATCCTAATCTCGAACTCCCTAACCTAAACCTAAACCTAAACTTGAAAACCCAAACCTAAACCCGATCTTGAACACTAACCCGATTTCCTAAACCTAAACCTTAACCTATTCTCAATTCCCTAAACCTATAGCTTATAACCTAAACCTAAACCTTAACCTTAACCTAAACCTAAACCTATAACCTATAACCTAAACCTAAACCAATAATCTAAATGTATTCTGAAATCCCTAAACCTAAACCTACACCTAATCCTAATCTCAACTCCCTAACCTAAACCTCAAAACCTAAACCTAAACCTGATCCCGAACCCGAACCCGATTTTCTAAACCTAAACCTTAACCTATTCTCAATTCCCTAAACCTTAATCTATAACCTAACCTAAACCTAAACCTAAACCTATAACCTGCAGTTATAACCTAAACCTATAACCTAAACCTAAGCCTAAAACCTAAACCTAAAACCGATCGCCCTAATAGGATTGAGATGGCTCTGATGGATGTATACAAACAAGCCATTGAAAACCTACAAAGTGGAGATAAGAAGAAACATCTCCAATTGCTTATTATCATTTTACCTGACATGAGTTGTTCATATGGTGAGTACAAACAAGACCCTAAATCCTAGAGAGATGGAATGAATCAACTAAAACATTTTATTTTCTGATTTTGCAGGAAAGATTAAACGTGTTTGCGAAACGGAGTTGGGCATAGTGTCGTAGTGTTGCCAACCGAGACAGGCATCTAGAGTCAATAAACAGTATCTCGAAAATGTTGCCTTAAAAATTAATGTCAAGGTTTGTGATTCTTTGAAGTGGTTGAACTTTGAATGTCTGATGTATTTTTTCTTTTGCCTCTTTTGAAGTTGTTCTCGGCACAGCCGCGTTGGCAGGAGCTGATAAGAGATCTTTTTCAAGTTGTGCAGGATCCTCAGAGAGGTTCTATGAACAAAGGGATGATCCGATAAGTCTTTTTCTCCTCTTGTATGATCTTTGGTGCAAGTGTTTGAATTCAATGTTTAAAGAATATCTATGGTATTTGGCAGAAAACAACTGATTGAATTCAGGCAAGCAATGGGACAAAAGCCTCATCGCATCATATTCTATAGGTAATTCTTCACCTTGGGAGTCTCTATAGAGTATGAATATTATGATTTAGTCTTGGTTTTTGTTGGATGAAAAACTGTTTGGTATTTTAGCTCATGATTTAGAGTTTTCCAGGGTTGGTGTGAGCGTATTTATGCATGGATGAATGTAACGTGGATAAGATTGTTTATGTTTGGATGAATGTAGTTTATGTTTGGATGGATTTATGTAGTTTGGGTTTAGATGGATGTGAATGTGAATATGATGAAATATATTATATAACAGGTGTATATCAGGAAGAATACGATGTTGTAACAGGTGTATATTAGGAAGAACATGATATTGTAACAGGTGTATATTGTTTGTGTTTGGATGGATGTAGTTTATGTTTGGATGAATGTAGTTTTTGTTTGGATAGATTTACATAGTTTGGGTTTAGATGGATGTGAATGTGAATATGATGAAATATATTATATAACAGGTGTATATCAGGAAGAATATGATGTTGTAACAGGTGTATATTAGGAAGAATATCATATGAACAGGTGTATATGCAAATATGAGACGGTTGAAGACCGTCCTTTTAAAGGACGATTCACGACCGTCCTTTCCAGGTTCATAAGAGATGGTCCATCACCGTCCTTTTCTGGGTCATAAGAGATGGTCTATAATCGTCCTTGTTATTGACGGTCATGGGCCGTCCTTTTTACGGACGGTCAGAGACTGTCCTTTTCAAATTTATAAGGCCCAGTTCTTGACTACCATTAGAGACGGACTATGACCGTCCTTTTTTAGAGACGGTCCATGACTGTCCTTATTTAGAAACGGTTTATGGCCGTCCTTTAAAAAATATAACACGTCAAAATTTGACGACTGTTGCGACGGTCCAGGACCGTCCTTTTTGGCCTTTTGAGACAGTTTTCAACCATCCTTTTTTCGCTGTTTTGGCGTAGTGATCATTTCCATAGCTGCTTCGTCCTCATCATCTTCGATCACTTCCGCTAAATACGATGGTGCATATGCTCACCATCAAACTGACCTCCTCCAATTATTTGTTATGGAGGAATCAGTTCATCCCTCTGTTGACCAGCGAAGATCATTTTAGATTTCTGGATGGTTGTCACGCCCCGAACTCAGAAAACGGGCTCACAAAATTTTCGATCGCTGAATCTGGTGCCGACAGCCTCCGTAGTATCCCATTCTCGGCTCCCAGCACCCATACGGCAGATTCCGATCTTGGGATCCTACAAGGAAAATTTTTAGTATGAATTTTTTTTTTTTTTTGGTAATGGAGCATAACCACAAGCATAACCAAGTCACAAAACAACATCACCACATATCCACTATATAAAAAACTTTAAGTACAATGCTGAAAGGGAAATACATATGTTAAAAATCAAAACTCCAGAAGATTACTGCATGCTCCAAGCTCAACGCTGCTGCAACCTAACGCCACCTGCACGCATCTATCATGCATAAGCTTATAGAAAGCTTAGAGGGTGGTGAAAGTGTATGTAAGGTAAGTGCCAAGTATATAATATTAGAGTAATGCAGAAGTATGCGGATAAGTCCATGAATATTATCAGCTATACCAAAACTATGTAATGCAAGGCATGAATGCTATCGGCCATACCAAGGCTATGCGATGTAAAATATAATAAGACAATAACAGATGCTGAGAATGCAATGCAATATGCAAATCTTGACGAGACATGAATACCATCAACCTCATCTAGGCCATATAAGTGCAGAAACATAGTAACCCAAAATGCTAAGTACTGTGGATGCAATGTAATATGCGGTGAGAATGAAATGACCATGATGGAATGTGAAGTCGAGATGATAGTACGTAGTATCGCAGGCTACGGGGTCCACCACAAGGGACTTCTATCCAAACCAGTCCCATACCTAAATTTGGATAGTCTGACTCAATGTGGTAAACTCTTAATCTCAGGTTAGTCGCGTGCCCAACCGAAATCCTGGCCATGCGAAGGTACTCATGACAAATAGTTACGCACCACCAGCCCGAGTGGATAGTGAATGAATGAATAAATGTATATGCAATTCCTACTCAATAAGTCCACATATTAGTACGGTTGCCCTCTGGAGAAATCACCGAGGTCTATTACACTTCGCACCGACCACCTCCTCCCTAGCTGCACAGCCCCACGAGTGGAAGAGACCTCACTATCCGCCTATCCAGCAGTCTATCAATACCTACTCGGCTCGTCGATATTGGACCCATTTACGAGCTGGTCATACTCAGCCTAGCTTATAGCCCCCTCACTCAGGCGGATAAGGCCACACCTCTCAATCGACCACGACACAGTGGGAGAAGCGGTCTACTGATATTCGGCACTCGGGCACTCATGTTCTACTCAGTTTAGACGTTGGGGCACCTCCTAGCCTCAGAGATTCTGAGATTTTCACCCAAGGACATCCTAAGTGTCTAAAGTGCTAGAACCAAGTATTTTCAGTGTCCCATTTAGCCATCCACGATGTGCCTATAGAGGCTACGGTCCTGATGTCGCTAGGGCATACAATGATCAAGTCACATATATGCGAGACGCATGGGTCACACTATCCAGTCAAGTACCAATCCTGCGCGTATGGCACGATAATGTGGGTACTCCATCTCATAAGGAGTCCCGTAAATAGTCTGCCCAATGGCGTATACAATGATCAGTCACTACTCATATCAAGCATACATATGATGCATATGGCATGAGTCATGAAATTATACTAAGTATATTATTAAGTAATGAACTATCCTTACAACACAGATGGGCCTAGACGGCCTATACTCAACAAGTATAGGCCTATCAATGGGCCCTAAGGAGAGTTACAATGTAGACATTTAACTAACATTGTACTTACAATGTGGGCGTCAAACCATCATTGCTCCCAAGGCGTAGCCCGCCATAAAGGTCAACACATAAACCACGGTGGAATCACATTACAATGGGCCTTATGTACATCCCATTGGGCCTCGACCCATGTGCCTTCAATACATCAATTGGGCCTCATAACGTAGCCTCATATATATTAAGGTGGGCCTCAACGGATGGGCCATAACTACATCATGATGGGCCTAATCATATGGGCCTTATATATATACACAAAGGTGGGCCTCAATAGACGGCCACAAATGAATCAAGATGGGCCTCATATATATACCAAGGTGGGCCTCAATGGATGACCATAAATGAATCAAGATGGGCCTCATATGTATATCAAGGTGGGCCTCAATGGACGGCCACAAATGAATCAAGATGGGCCTCATCACATGGATCTCATGTATATATCAAGGTGGGCCTCAACAATGGGCCACTAATACATCAAAATAGGCCTTATAAATATCCAGGTAGGCCTTAACGAATGGTCGCAAGTATATCAATATATATAATATAAATATATGAATTATCTCAAAAGATCAACTAGACCGCACCCCAAATAACGGTGGTAACAATGATTTCCATCATTAAAATCCTCAAGGCCCACCATAACATTTATTTTCCATCCAATCTAATTATAAGGTCACCCAGATTTGGTTGGGAGGAAAAACATATATCAAGTTAATCTAAAATTGTTGTGGTCCAAAAGGAATTCAATGGTAAGCGTTCATCTCACCGCTGTTTTTCTGTGGTGTGGTCCACCTAATAAATCTGCCTCATTTTTAGTCTTAAGCCTAAGATGAGCTTGCCAAACGGTGGATGGTTTGGATGCAACACATGCGTCATGGCGAGGGTCCACATGAACTATGGACCTGACTCAATCTTTAGCTCATGTCATGAAATGAGCTTTCAAGATGGATGGACGGTTTGGATGCAACACATGCATCATGGTGGGGTCCATTAATGGACGGCGTGGATGCAAAGGGGGGCCCACAGAGCTTAGTGATGCCACTCCAGCAGGCTGCTGGAGTGAGGTACACCAGTCGTCCCACCCAGGGACGGTGTGGGTTATAATACATGCATCAGTGGGTCCCACGTGGGGCCCACCATAATGTTTACCTTCCATCCAATCCATTCATAAGGTCACGCAAACCTGGATGCATAGGAAAAACAAATTTCATAGTGATCCAAAACTTCTAGGACCCACATAGGGTCTTAATGGCAGATGCTCGATCCCACTGTTTCCTACCGTGTGGGCCACCTAAGCTGAGTATAGGGCTGATTTTTGGAGGGGTCCCACTTCAAGAGGGGACCCATCAAATGAACGGTGTGGATGATAAACACACATCATGGTGGGGCCCACGGCTGGGACCTTGGGTCCACCCTTTCGTCACTTGCAGAAGGTGACCGCACTGCGCCTCACAATATAGCGGCGTCATTTCTTTGCCATGCATGTTATTATTATTTTTTTTAAACTTATCTTTATGAGGTTTTTCACTGGTGAGACCCATATCAACAAAATCCACCCCACCCATTAGCTTTTAAAGTTCATTACAAACCAAACGAGCCCAATATTGGGTGTGTTTCGGGGTACAGAAATAGCAGGGTGATTTTCAATGGTAAAGAAAATGTTTTCTATACTATGGCCCGCCAGATATTTAGATTGGTGTCATTTTTCGGCTCAACGCCTAAAATGAGCTGGGGAATGGAATGGACGGCTTGGATTATCAAAGTGGAGCCTGTAGGAGTGGTCCACCAGAAAATTTGAATCAAGGTAATAAAATATATATGTTATATTTTTTTTTCCTGTTAGCTCGTCAGTACACTACACTGACAGTTCACTCTTCATTTGCAGACACGTCCAGCGTCCCTGGACGCTGGACGGTGTGTACGCAATCAAGGTGGGTCCCACAGGGATGTGGCCCACTTAGATCAACCTGATATTTGTGTTTTTCCATCCCCCTAAGATAGGGCCCACATGGTTTGAACGACCATCAAGTGGGTCCCACGAACGTGGATGGCTTGTATAAAATGCATACATCAAGGGGCCAACAACAAGGAAAAAGAGAGGGAGAGGAGAGAAAGAGAAGAGGGACACGTGTGATGGAGGGACCCCGACACTATGGGCCCTCCCTTGCATTTAATCATACATCAAGTGGGTCCTAATACATATGGGCCCACCGAATCAAATCAACGGTGGAGATTTCTTCTCCACCCAAAATAGAAGGTCTAGATGACCTTTTTCAAACTTAGAAAGTAAACATTATGATGGGGTCCATGAAAAATGGCCCCATCATGGAATGATCATGATAATCAAGGTAGGCCATCGACCACATCTTAGGGTCCAAAGTGAGATCCATACCATTGATCACTTGGCTCATCACAAAAAAAAAACATGAAAACTAGCCTATAGAAGCACCCACCGTTTGATGTTCTTGGTCCGATGGAAAGCCGAGCTCCTTGTGTCTCACTTTGATAGAGGATGATGAGAAATGAATGGCTAAGATGAAGGATTTTGGGGTGGGAAGTGGGCCATACACATCTCACTTTCTCTTTTGAAAAACCATGGACGTCCGCCACTTGTTGCTTGGAATTTTTGTGTTTTGAGAAAGAGAGAGAGAGAGAGAGAGAGAGAGAGAGAGAGAGAAGGGGTTGTAAGGGAGAGGTGATGGATGTGAGTGATGGAGTGATGGAAAATTGTACTTGACATGTATGGGTGTATAAGAGAGAGGGCAAGAAGGAGTTGACTTGGTGGTTGCTTGACTTGGGGAGAAAGAAATCATTGATTGATTGATTGATTAATTTGAATGATTGATTGATGGGACATGTTGTAGAGATTCTCTTGGGATTGTAAATGCATGGCGTTTACTTCGAAATAAACCTCTGCCCATATCTCCCTGCCAGGGTATTGGATCAGTATGCAAGACGCAGTGTTGGAACTGCGGCGACGGTGCGGTCGCAATGGTACAAGTCTCAAATTAAGCCAATTGAAATCTACGGCATATGACTTAGGGTCGCGCACAAACATCGAATATCGGTCGCAGGTTGCCGAAATTCGACGGGAAGGATCGTAGGAGTCGACGGAATAGTACGGACTAGGATACAGGTCTTACAATGGTAGTGTCCCGGCTCCTTCTTCGAAGGTTACTGGCTCTGACGACACCACCTAGGTGAATCTAGCCTACACTTCCTGGCTAAATACAGATCAGACTCTCCTAAGTCTTCTCTATTCTTCTCTTACAGTCTGAGTCATGCACATGAGGCTTGGACTACTCTTGAAGCCTCTTTCTCTCATAGATCCAAGACTCAAGAACTCCAACTCAAGGACGAGTTTCAACTGATGCAGCGAGTCTCGAAATCCGTGGCTGAATTTTCTCAACTCTTCAAAGGCATCTGCGATCAACTAACGGCAATTGGTCATCCCATTAACGACCTGGATAAAGTCCACTGGTTCTTGAGAGCCTTGAAACCTGATTACAAGATCTTCTCAACTACGATGCTCTCTCAGCTTCTGTTACCGTCTTTTGTAGATATTATTCCGAAAGCTTTAAGCCATGAGATTTTTGAAAGATCGGTGTCTCAACAATCTACCAACTCGGTGTTTTACGCTTAGCAAAATTCCTCTACCAGATCGAACAGCACCAAGAGAGGGGAGCTAAAACCTTCCTCTAACTCTACCTCAAAATTGTCCACTTCCTCTTCGGTTTACTGTCAACTCTATGACAAGGAGGGACACTTGGCTAAACACTGCTGGACATTTCTTAATCTCAAGAAAAAGCGGTCCGCCAACCTTGCTGAGGCTTTCGCTGCTTGTTCAATTCCGAACTCCAATGACTCCGATGGTATCCGGACTCTGGTGGAACCTCTCACATGACAAATGATCCCGAGGGTGTGGATGTTCTTACTGTCTACTCTGGTAATGAAAGGGTGATGGTTGGTAATGGTCAGTCTCTACCTATTTCTTACACTGGTTCCATCTCTACTCTTGTTCCCAACAGCTCACTCCTTTTATTCAATGTTTTAGTTGTTCCTGACATTAAGAAAAACCTTCTTTCCATCAATCAACTTACAAAGGATAATAATTGTTGTATAATCTTTTCTCCTTCTGGCTTTACCATACAGGATCGGGTCACAAGAGTAGTGTTAGGGGTCGGCAGATGTGAGAATGGTCTGTACGTGCTCGATCAAAATCATCATACCTTTGCTTCTGTCATTTTTATCAATAAGTCGCGTGCCTTTGTCCATTTGTGGCATGCTCGTCTAGGCCACCCTAGTTTTCATACTGTTGACTCACTTTCCAAGTCTGGTATTATTTCTTGTAGTGATAAATTAATGGGTTTAGATTCAAGTTTATGTGTTGGCTGTAACCTTGGCAGGAGCCATCATTTACCCTTTTCACTTAATAATAAATGATGTCTTTTACCCTTTGATCGCCTACACTGTGATTTATGGGGCCCTTCCCCTGTATGTTCCACTACCGAATTTCGGTATTATGCAGTGTTAATTGATGATTGTACCAGATTCAGTTAGTTTTTCCCATTAAAACACAAATCTGATTTTAAAAAAAAATAAATTTATCAATTTTCAACGTTATATTGCAACTTAATTTTCTTCCAAAATTAAGTATTTTCAATGTGATGGTGGAACTAAATTTACAAATAATAAATTTCGCTCTCACCTCACATCTTGTGGTAATGTGCAGCGCATTACTTGCCCTTATACACTGAGTCAAAATCGGATTGCTGAACATAAGCACCGACATATTACTGAAACGGGTCTCACCATTATGTTTCATGCCTGTGTGCCGTTGCCTCTTTGGGTTGAGGCCTTCTCAACAGTTGTTTATGTCATCAATCGACTCCCCTCGTAAACTCTTGATGGCAAACCTCCCTATGAGCTCCTGTTTGGTAAACAATTCGACTACTCTATGCTTCGTACCTTTGGATGTTTATGCTTTCCTGATTTGCGAGATTATGCTCCTAACAAATTATCTCCCAAATCCTCTCCTTGTGTCTTTTTAGGTTATAGCCCCCTTCACAAGGGATTTCACTGTTTTGACCGCAAGACACAACGTCTTTATGTCTCTCAACATGTCCAATTTTATGAAACTATTTTTCCTTATGCAGTTGATGATATACAACAACTTCCCAGATCAACACCTTATATTACTTTCTCTGATTTTTGGAGTCTAATAATAATGTGTCTCCTGCCTCTCCGGATTTGC